>JAOPSE010000033.1:31716748-32240255 GCA_029449295.1 Zea luxurians
GATACTCCACGACCAACTCAATTGAGCTATGATCCCTTAGATCACTGGGAACACGGTTGTCTGTCCGCGATGCCCGCGGTCACCGTGGCCAGAGCAAACCATGTAGACATTTGTGAAATTAAGTGAGGGGAAACCATTGGTAGGTCTTGAATTTGGCTTCGGCCAAAGTAGGATGCCAGTCGTTGAGCGAATTGGCCGGTACGCGAGCTCGTCGGAGCTCTGCTCGTCGCCGTCCACCGTCGAGGGTTTTGGAGTGTAAAGAATTAGAAGTACAGGGGCTCTTCTGAAAATGTCAGTGACTGCCTAAAATAGTGTCTTGGACTCTTTCGGGTTATGCCAGAAGACGGGGACTTTCTTACAAAAAAACCACACGCGGGCACGGGCGCGCACGTTTCCGCCCATAGTTGGGCCGACCTGGCCCAGATTCGGTCCAAAACTGTTCATGCTTTTTCTTTTTCCTTTTCTGCCAGAGCTTAAGAAACTGTAGAAAGATGTAGAAAAATCCTAAGAATACCAGACCAATTTTGCTAGACTCCTAATTTTCTATAGAATTTAATAAAAATAGTTTCTTGATTTTTATTCCAAAAGGGAAATTATAGAGTATTTAAAACAGTCTAAGATCATGTTTCTGGATTTTTAGAAAATAAATAATAAATCCAAAATTCACTAAATTTTCAGGATAAACTTTAAATAATATTTAGAAACCTTGGGTAGAGTTTGGTATGATTTGGGCCATGTTTGATACTTAGAACTCAAAACCCTACCCCTACCCTGTGAACTTCACTATTGACTTCGGAAACCCTAAGTTCTCGGAGATCCGTGAAGGAAAATTGTATTCAATACTTTAGATAATAAACTTTTATTTTCTTTGCACTCTCATTAGCATTACATGGGCGTTCATTCCTATGTATGGTTATGTTTAGAAAACGAAGAAGAAGTAGAAGTTGAAGAAGAGAAGACTTCACCACCACCACCTGAGGAACATCAGGCAGGCAACTGTTTTTATTTTGATATCTGCGGAACAGAGCCTGATTCACCAGTAGCACAAGGCAAGCCCCAGTGCATTTGCCACCTCCTTGTTCCTTTTAAAATCTTTCTCACTTACTTGATGCATTAGGTGATAGGAGTTGTGTGCTAAACTATTGCTGCATCTCCTTCCTTGGATTATTTCCTAATCCCTGTTTTACAAAAGGTTTTCTTATGCTTAGCTTTGCTTTAGAAAAACAAAATGTTTTGTTTTCTCAAAGATGATGTTGCAAAGTGGGTGGGATGTTTTCGAAAATAAAACTTGATGGTGGATCCATCATGGCCATGATGGGGTCAACATTAGAGAAGATGTACCTCTGCCAGGTACCAAACTTTGGGGTTTGAAATGATTAAGCTAAGACTGGGTGGGTGACTTGCATGAGAAGAGAGTCTCAGTGTAGTGTCTTCGTCTGAGTCGATTAAGGATCGTCTCGATGTAGGCTTGATGACCAAGGACCCTTTAACTGGTCACATGCCTCATCATGGGTAAGCTTTGCCTCGGGCAGACTAATACCAGAATAAGATACCACACAATGGGAGTGGAGAGATGGCGAGAGTAGCGTGTACCCTCCGTGGCAAGAGGCTGGACGATGGTGTATCTGTGCTCTCGGTTAGCGTGAACCTGATCTAGTCTTAAGAACCCCTGTGGTGAGTAGACATATGCAAGGGTTAAGTGCTACATATGTCGTGTGATTGGAGATCCTCAGCTGAGTATAATCGATTCGGATCGCCGTACCTTCGCGGTTATGAAGACTTGGTCACTGACCTATACGTAGAAACCCAGTAAAGATGAAGGGTTGTAAAGAAATTGGCTAGTGCAGGTCAAGTGATTGAACTAGGATAGAGAGAACCCTAGTTGAAGGTAATTTTACTTAACCTGACAAGTAAAACTGGATTTTTAAGGACCCACTATTAGTAAGCATTTCTACAAACAGAGTCGATGATTATTGATAAGCCTTACCTTGACTCCCTTAAAGCCAGCATACCCTTGAGAGTCTTTTCATTAGTCGGGTAAGACTTGCTAATTAATTCCATACTCAGGGCTTTGTCCCATGTTGTTTTAGGTGAAGAAGCGGCAAACTTTTGCAGCTTTTGTTCAAAGGTGGTGCCCAAGGTGGAAAACCAGGAGTAAAGCTGCGGGAGGAAAGGACTTTTTAAGGTGCTGATTTTTGCTGATTTTTAAGGTGCTGCTTTAGTCGGGTAAGACTTTTGTTTAATACTTATCGGGAGGGGTTTTTGCCTCCCATGGTTTGTAATAATAATACTCTGCACTCATATATGTTATGTTCTGGTGTGTAACTATATAACTCTGTCTTACTTTTCAATAATGGTAAGTTAATGTAACTGCTTCCGCATTTTCATATCTCCGATGCTTGTAATGTCTGCGTGACAGGTGAAACGCTCTTGGGAAAGGTAAGGAAAGCAGATACCGATCTTGTCAAGTGATTCAGGGGCACCTGTAGGGTTGTCTGAGGTCAGTTGGACAAGGACAACTGTAGGTGGGCCTAATGACTTGGGAGGTTCCGTCACAGCATGGTATCGGAGTGAAACCCATCTCTGCAGAGGTTATGTGGCATCTTCAAAAAGAATTTTCAAAGACTTATCTAGAAAATTTCTTTCTTTCTTATCTAGCTTCCGTCTGAAGAACTTATTTAAAGACCAGATGGTAGAGTGCAATGTATAGAAGGTGTGAATCGACTAAGGTTGATTCTGTAATTACACATGCATCATGCTAAAAACTATGCTAATAAGATTTTCCCCCTTAAGAAATGACGTCGCGCACAAGAAAGACTGCGCGCAAGTCTACTGGGCCGATTGGCGTACCCCGTCATCAGCTTGCCCCACAGCATGAAGACAGCAGCAGTGGTAGCAACGATCCAATCGGGGATCTGGAAGCCCAAGTTGATCAGCTTCGAACAGAACTCCGTCGTAGGAATGACATATGGGTCGCGGATGGTGAAAGATTAAACGAATTAAGAACAAACATCTGCCACCTGCAAGATCAGCTCGCGGAACGAGATCTAGCGCTCGATTGAGCGGTTAACTCTCGTTCACTTGCTTGGGCTAAGGAAGCTAAAGCTCGAGCCCGCGTGGAGGAGCTTAGCACTGCCATAGACCACTTGCAAGTGTATTATAATACACTACATGAAGAAGTTCATGTATTGTATTCCCAATTGCACCCCAACGTACCTGCGGATCCTGTCGGGATAGAAACCAGACCTTCTGGGACAGCGGGAGAAGCCTTTGGTGGTGAATTAGACCTTTTTAGGCCTCCTCCCTCTATGAAGTTGGTGGATGAATGGTCTCCTACTCCCGCCAGCGAGGCTAATAAAAGCGACAAGAAGCAAGAGTAGTATAGTGTAGAAGTAGTAGTAATGTATAATAGGTAATGTAATCCTGTTGTAAAAATCGAGTCTGTAACATTACCCTTTTTAGTAATGTAAAATAGATGGTTTTCTTTGGCATATTATATTCTTCCAAATGTGTGTTACCTCAGATGCCTTCCAAGACTCGTTCACAGGATGGAGCAGGGACCTCCAGTGGGAGGGAAGCAACTCCGAACCCACCTGCAGTACCTCCAATGCTAGCCGAGGCCATCGCTGCCTTGGTTAACGCTACGGCCGACAACACCCGCTTTCTGCGAGAGATAGCGAGCCAACAATTACAGCAACAAGGCGGGTGAGCATATCAGCAAGGACCCTGTGAAACATCGTATTTGGATTTCTCCGAGACACGCCCTCCGTTGTTCGTCAAGGCGGAAGATCCTTTGGAAGAGGATGAATGGGTCCGCGTCATTGAACAGAAGTTCGGGGTTCTCCGATGTACGGAGATTCAAAAGCCCCTATTCGCAGCACAACAATTACATGGCCCTGCTAGCTCCTGGTGGGGAAATTTTGTAGCCATTCAACGGGCTGGTCATCAAATAACTTGGGATGAGTTCAAGTTGGCTTTCCACGAGCACTATATACCTGAAGGGGTGCTCCACATGAAGCTGGAGGAGTTTATGAAGCTGAAACAGGGTGGAGATACTGTTACCCGGTATCTCAATAAATTCAACCACTTATCCCAATATACTATTGATCAAGTCAACACGAATTTAAAGAAGAGGAATTGCTTCATGAGAGGCCTAAATGACCGAATGCAAAGGAAGATGGCCACTTGCATTGATCTTTCCTACGGAAGGGCTGTCAGTACTGCACTGTCACACCCGGTTTTAGAAGGCAAACCGAATGTGAACCATGTACGTGCCAGGATCAGCAATTCACGTACACAGCAGTTACATAACTGGACATCATCACACAGTGCTAAAATAATAACATAAAAGGGGAATAATAGTCGATTACATCATATGTCTGAGACATCCACATAGTCTTTACAATAATCAAAGTGTGGAAAAGAAACGTAGATACACGCGGCCTTCACAGGCAGCCGACTGGGGGTTGCCGCTAACCCACGCCTAGAACTCATCGTAATCTTGGAACTCCTGGTGGTCTCCTTCCAAGGCTTCATCCTCTCCTGAGTAGTGGTTGCAATGCGGACAACCTGGGGGGGCTTTGGTGTGTAGAGCAAGGGTGAGTACACATCAACATACTCAGCAAGTGTCCTGTTTGGCTGTAGTGGACTAGCTTTATGTGGGGGTAAGTCAAGTAGTTGCTTTTAGTTGGTCAGATTACTATTACTAGTAGAGAAAACCAAGTTTTAGAATTAACCCACGTTATTAACACAAACGTACCCTTTCCAAACGGGAAAAGTACCACTTACCATTACCAGAGCCAATACCAAAACCATCAATCTCATTGCCACCTGTAATCCGAACATCTCTAATCAAGTATCACTAATCACTGAAGCTCCCTTGGCCGCTCATAACCGCGAGCATGGCTGATATATCAGTTTTCATACACTCTACAGAGGTTGTGCACTTTACCCACAAGCGGTGATTCCCTTTCTGCCCGGAGATCATGACTCTCCATTGATCACTACCAAGGTGACCCAGCAGGGTATCACTATGTAGCCTTTACAAAGATTCTCCGAGGCTGTAGCCGCTCATTAGGTTTCCTAAATGTACCACACTCCTCCCCAAGGGGCGAACCAAACTTGGCAGAGCGAGCCACATACACCGAGCCCCATTGACGGCACGACGGCTAAGCGAACTACACCCGGTTCCTCTAATTATTCAGCTAAGGGCGTCCCACTCCACCCTCATGGTTGCATTGTTTTTCCGGGCGGTCATCCAACGAACAGGTCCTTACGGAGAGGCACTCGAGAAACCGCTCGAGCCCCCTTGAATGCCACAAGTATAACATCATAATAAAAAGGGGATACAACGTATCATTGATAAATCTGATCATGTTCATTGATTAGTGTTGAGCAATAGCAATAAGCTAAACAATAATAATCCGACCAAAATACGTAAACAAGGACATGGATAACAAAAGCTAGTCAATCCTTTGGTATAACTGTGTAAATGCGAAAAGTGAAT
This sequence comes from Zea luxurians, assembly GCA_029449295.1. Taxonomy (NCBI): domain Eukaryota; kingdom Viridiplantae; phylum Streptophyta; class Magnoliopsida; order Poales; family Poaceae; genus Zea; species Zea luxurians. Next base: position 31,722,255 of record JAOPSE010000033.1, read on the forward strand.
TATAGAATTGTATAGGACATAAATAGGTCAAGGGACACTTGCCTCCAGCAACTAGCTGTTGCTCAGGGGCTTCTCCTGCGAGTTCCTCAGGCTCTACAACCAGATCGTTCTCTATACGAGTTCACACATACATTCCACACATTTAATACAAAAGAACAGTACACCATACAATAGAATGCAAATAAATAAATAGACGTTCAACACGGGGCTCACAATTATGGCTAAGAGAGAAAGAGGAAATGACAGTCGAGAAGCGATCACGTCACATAATTATAAATTAAACCACTCGCTTAACAAGAGGGCATCAATTTGGACATTGCGTTTAGCATAAAGTAAGGTCATGTTCCATATTTAATCATTATAAATAGATAAAGATGAATGAAAGGGAGTGGTCGCACGGCGAGATGTATGACACAACATTTGAATTGAAATAAATGACTTGCCGCGCGACAGAGCGCGCAACGATATTTCTTGCATTAATTATAGATAAACATTAAGCGTTGCGCGGCGAAACGCACGACGGCTTACGTCAACAAAACTGCATTTAAAACGAATCGTCACGCGATGAAGCGCGCGACGCAGCACTGCAATAAATATAGATTAAATGAATCGTCGCGCGACGAAGCGCGTGACGCAACATATTAATAAATATAAATTTAAAGGAATCGTCACGCGACGAAGCACGCGACGCAGCACATTAATAAAGATCAAATTAGAATGAACCATCGCACGGCGAAGCGCGCGACGCAACACATTGACTAAACAAAATTAAAATGGATTAAACGAGGGTTAAACGAAGCGCGACTACGGTCGCACGCGTGAGAGCACGCTGGACGTGCCGAGGGCACGCGAACCGTGCAAGCTCGCAGGGCGCGAGGCCGGGGCACGAGCTCGGGCAGGGGCATGCGAGGGCGCAGCCGAGGGCATGGCCGAGGGCGCGGCGCGGGGACTGGGGCGCGGCCACCGGCGTGCGGGGCCGGGGCGCGCGGCGCGGCCGCCAGCGCGCGGCTAGGGCACGGGGGCGTGCGGGCTCGCCGGGGCTGGGGAGGGCGCGGCGCGGGGAGGGCTCGCCGGGGGCACGAGCGCGCGGGGAGGGGAGGGGTGTGGGACGGGGAGGGGAGTGCGCGGCGCGGCCGAGCCGCCGCCACGGCTCTTGACGTGGCAGGGGAGGGCGCGCGGTGCGCGCAGGGGAGGGCGCGCGGCTAGGGGCTCGCCGGCGGCCAGCGCGCACGGCGCGGGGAGGGGAGGGGGCGCGACGGGGCGGGACCCGCCAGGGGGCGCGCGCGACGAGGACTGGGGAGAGGCGCGTCCAGGGGAAGAAGGGAGAGAGAGGAGGGAGAGAGAAGGGAAGGGGAGGGGAAAACTCACCTCCGGAGGATCCAAACTCCGGTGATCACGTCTCCAAACCCTAGGGCACCACAGGGAGAGAGAGAGGGAGGTGGAAGAGGGAGAGGGAGGTTACTGCGCGGGAGAAAATCAAATGAGACAAATGGATCAGGGGGAGAGAGGGTGTGGGGGATAGATATCCCCCGGGTCCACTAGAAGGATAAAAGACATCACGAAAGGCCCAAAGGCCCCATAATTCGTAAGGTCATCCCCCTCGTGGGCCTGGGAGGAATGACCAGTGAGACAGATCAACCCAAGGCCGGGTCGGTGCCAGCCCAGACGGCCCAACAACGTCCGAACGGTAATCGCAACAATAACCCGACCTTCCCACGCAGGAGCCCCATACATCAGAACTGGGTGAGGATGAGTCGACCGAATTATAGGGAGAAAGACTCGGTTAGTTCAATATTATTCCGACTCACATTGTTATCATATCCACATGTAATGCCCCACGGTCAAGTATATAAGGCCTAGGGGGCACCCCTTCACGAGGGAGAGATCGACGTTATTCATCACTTAGCCTTCCATCCCGTTCTTTACGTTTTCCAGCATAAGAGAGCTCCCTTATAACTCATCGCATAAAGCATTCCAGCCAGGACGTAGGGTGTTACGCATCTCAAAGCGGCCCGAACATGTACATCACTGTCTACTATTTCTCGTGCGCCCAGCACGAACCATCGAGCTACAGTCGGTAACACCGTCCTACTCCTAAAAGCACCTTGGGGGTAACCCTGGGTGCGCGGTCGGACCCGAAACACCGACAGCTAGCGCGCTAGGTAGGGGGTGTGTCATCGATCCAAGCTAGCTCAATGGCCATCACCTTCCAGCACAAGATCATCCTTCGCCCCGGATCCATATTCTGCTTCGGTACTATCTCATCTGTAGCGGATGAGGAGGGAACTCTGCATCGCCTCACAGATCCGCTAGAGAAAAAGCCTTCCTTAGGAATCTCCGAGAAAACCGGGGCGAGGCAGGAAAAAGCGCAACCTCCAGCGCTCCTAAAAAAGATCACCTCCAGCAAGAAAGGAGCTGAGAGTCCCTCGGTACGGAGAACTCCAATGTCCACCTCTCCGACGGGAGAATGGACACGAATCACGAGGAAAAAGGAGGTAAAGGATCATCAAGCTGATCTTTCTGCGCCTCCGCCCTCAAAGGAGAAAAGAAAGAAGATTGCCGTAACAGCTACTTCATTCTACCCCGACGTCCTCTTCATCGGGAGAGTGGAGTCGCCCCCCATCTCTGACGATGAGCCGACTGTGCCCAGAGAAGAACCTCCTCAACGGGAATCCCGCAGACGGAGAAACCAACGCCGAAATATCCGACGACATCACGATGCCAGAGAGCGGGACCCGACGCAACCCGTATCGCGAGACAAGATCTCAGAGGCGGGAGAAACTCCGGAGGAACGTGTCTTCAGGGAACGAAGGAATTCCCGACGACGCGATCGTCGACGGGCTCAAGAACAGGCCGAGCAGGAGATAAAGCAACGTCGGGAAAATCCACTCTTCGGGCGCAACTTGAACCCCGACTTCGCCCGAGCCATGAACACGCTGAGTGAAGTCGGAGGGGTGTTGGCTCGGATAGCCGATGGCCTTCCTCGGACTCCCGATGTCGAGGGCTACCAGAGGCTATTCACTCAAGCAGCAAATCACCTTCTACCCCTCGCTCACCCGTCGAACGATCTACGACACGCCATCAACAGTCGTCGGGACGCGCGGAGCTCCATCAATGCCTTGCGTGAACGACGACATGAGAACGAGATCCGTAGCCGGGAAGAGTACGATCGAGACCATGGCATACCATCACGAAGTCAGGCTACCAGGACCGAGTCGGCCATGGCTTCAACTAGAGGCACCGCCCATGGACGGTCGAGGCACCACGACGATCACTCCCCTCCCCAGGATAGACAACATCATCAGCGGCAGGAGGACACATGTGGAGTATCGGCACTTACTCCATGCCTCAGGGCCATTCAATGGCTCCCTAACTTCAAGGTATCCAACGTCGACAAATATGAACCTAAGCAGGATCCAGGAGGCTGGCTGGCCGTCTACACCACCGCTGCCCGGGCAGCTGGGGCAACCGAGGACGTGATGACCGCGTACTTGCCTATCGTCCTCGGGCAAGATGCGCTGCAATGGCTGCGACACCTACCCCGACACTGCATCCACGATTGGAGCGACTTCAGTCGGTGCTTCATCGCCAACTTCTAGTCTCTCTCCGATAAGCCGGCGCAACCATGGGACCTCAAATCCATCAAGCGTCGAGAGGATGAAACTCTCCGGTCATACCTCAAAAGGTTCCAGACCATGAGAAATCGTATCCCCAAGGTCGCTGAGGCAGCGGTGATCGATGACTTCTACAGAGGATCCAATGACTCGGCCTTCGTCCGAACCTTATTACAGAAAGCGCCGACTACCTCCGAACAACTATTCCGAGAAGCCGACCTCTACATCACCACCGACGAGCGAGCTCAGGACCTCATCGGAGGAGTGAAGCCAGCACTAGCGGCACCACGACGCGACATGAATCAGCAGCCCGACAAGCGTTGGGAGAAGAGACCTCGTGAAGAAGTCCACGCCACCGGACCACGTGCCTCTCGCGCCCGAGGAGCGACCGACGAGGAAGGACGACTCGAAGAATCGGGAGCGGCATTCACATCCGCCACTATGTCATCGGGAACAACCACGCCAGGTCTCCTCATCAGAATTCACCCCGCGCAAACGGCTTTGTCCATGGCCTTGTCGCTCTGGGCCTTCAGAGTAGCAGAAGTATCTTCAGCGGCCTTGGCAGCGAACCGAGCGGCCTCTAGCTCCCGGACTACCGACTTTTTGGAAGCACGCATATCCTTGATGACAGTATCCTTGTTCGACACCAATTGCCTGAGGCGAATCATGTCATCCAGAGACTCTTGCAGCTTGTAGAGATGGTTATTCAAGTCCTCCATGGTAAAACGATGACTCCTCTCCAAGATAGTCAACGAGTTGCTGGCATCACGGTATAGCTTTTCCATATTGTCATGAGAAGTAGCAAGGGCACGTTTTTCCTCCTGCAAGCAAGAATCAGTTTCTCCAAACGTCGAGCAAGCAATAAGAACACAACAAACAAAGCCAAGATTCCTAGGTCACCTTTTCAGAGTCGAGCTGAGCATGGAGAGCAAAGTTCAACGTGTTAGCATCATTCAGAGAAGCAGAGACCCGGGCCAGTTCAGCTTGACCCTGAGAATACTTTTCTTCAAGATCAGAGCACCGCCGGGCCAGTTCAGTCTGACCTTGAGAATGTTTTTCTTCAAGATCAGAGTACTGCCAGGCCATGTCTGTTAGGAAACAGTCAAGCAAGAGTGTTCAGCTATAAAGCAGATTACTCAAATAGCCAATGAAGGCAAAAAGGGCACTAACCAGCATTTGCCATCTCCAAGTCAGATATTCGCCGCTGAAGTAACACTGGATTCCAATGCATTAGGGACAAAGCCCCTTCTGGGATGGAGGTCCCCTGTGATTTCAACCGGCTAGCCATTTCATCCACCAATGCCTGATGATAAAAACAGATGAGCATAATAACGACAGTCTACCTGAAGTAAAAGTTGGGGCAGAAGAAACCAAGATACCTGGAGGTTAGAGAAGAATGAGGGAACCCCCAAGTCATGGGAAATCAACCGATGGCTTGCTGAAGGGCCACCAACTGGAACAACCTGCAATGCGTCATTGGGAACCAAGTCAGTGTCACCAGCAGAAGTCAGAACTCTGTCATCGGGAACGGTGGCCTCTAAAACGACCTCTTGACACGAAACCCGTACTGCTGCCATTCAATCAGAGTGCAGAGGAGAAGATCCCACATGAACATCCATGGAAGTGTTAGAGGGAGAACCAACTCGGACACCCTCGGGGGCTGGGTTTTCGCTCGCTCTGCCCATTCGAGCCGGATCATTCCCGGCAACACCCTCGGGGGCTGGGTAAGCGCCAGCACCATCCTTGAGGGGCGAGTTCTCTGCAGCAGCCACCTCTAAGGCTGCAGGTCCCTCAGTCACTTCCATGGGAGCAGTGCAATCTAGACCAGCTTCCTGACCCTCAAGACCGCGCTCCAAGGTCGATGAGGCACGGGACACTGCCCGGGATGACCCCAACCCGACATCAAGCACATCAGCACAAACACCCATCGCGCCACCATCTACCGGCTCTGACAACAGATCTTCTGGAACCATATCCTCAAGAGCCTGATCAAAGTTGGCCAGAGACAATTCTTGTAGACCAATAAGAGCAGACAGGGCTAGAGAAGGAACACCACTGCTTTCGCCACTGGCAATGTAGCGTCGACTGTTTTTCCGAGTTAGAGGGATTTCATCCTCCTCCTCCTCACCATCATCAACGACGCGGACAGTACACCCATTGGGGAAAGCGTCATCCAGGTTACACCCATTGGGGTCAACGTCATCCAGGTCACACCCATCGTGGTTAATAGCAGGCAGGCTACACCCATCGAGATTAGTTTCAGCAAATGCAAGCACTGGCACTTCTTCAGCAGCAGGAACGGAAGGACCAGCATCCTGGTCAAAACTAGACACTCGACGAAGACGTCTATTCTTCTGTTTCTTCCCGTCAACAGGAGAAGCAGGCTGATTGGCTCGGCGAGAACGCTTCGGACAAACGTTGTCAGACTTCTGAATATCTAAAGCTTCGCTATCCCCTAGAATGGGCGCTACCGCCAGTGTTTCAGTAGGGACTGCATCAGAAGAATCTTCAGCTAACATATCCAGCATGGCACTTATCTCAGCATCACATGGATTCAAAGGCACCTCAAAATGAACCTGCCTCTCATCGTTAGGAATCTCTCCGAGTGAGGCAAACAAAGCACTAACTTCTTCAGGAGAGGGCCGTACTCTAAGGCCCAAACCGCTATCATCAGCCGGAGGATTTGACATGAAACTGATAAAGGCCTGGGAGCGAGGCAAATTCCAAGCCGAGTACGCAACAGGAGCGCTGATGTTCGACACCTTGCATCTAAGTATCATCTCGAGCCGGTTCACCAAGTGCACAGTAGGAATTCTTCTGTTGGTCACCCGGGTTGAATCAGCCAAGCCTTGGTACAGATAGGCCAGATATGCTCTGTCTTTCAGTGGCTGAATATTCTTGAAAACAAAGTCAACAACCACAGCTTCTGCAGTCAGACCCCTTTCTTTCAACAATCCAACTTCTGCTAACAGAGCTCTTGCCTCAGCCACCTCCTGGTTTGTGGGGGATTCAGTCCAGCTCGGAGTGCGAACATCCGGCTGTCTTCCTGACCGTGGGGGGAGGGAATTCCCATGATTCTCCTCGATGAACTATTCCAGGCGCCATCCCTTGATGTTGTCCTTGAGTGGGATGTCAAGGTAATCAGACTTCCTTCCGCGGCGCATCTCCATGCTCGCACCCCCCACCAGCTGGTGCTGCCCCCCGGCCATCCAAGGCCGATAGTGGTACAGATACTTCCAACGGCCAAAGTGGGGCAAAACACCAAGAAAGGCTTCGCATAAATGGACAAAAACAGAAACTTGCAGAATAGAATTGGGATTCAGATGGGTTAGATTCAGGCGATAGAAATCAAGGAGACCGTGGAAGAAAGGAGAAATGGGTAGAGCAAGTCCACGGATAAGGAAAGGAACGTAAATGACGAATTCGTGGATGTCTTCCATCGGAACAGTGACCCCACGGCAGATCCACCACGAACAGAGCTCCTTCAGAGGAAGAACCCCGATGGAAACAAGATGAAGAAGGTCGGATTCGGAGACAACAGACATATGGTTACCTGCGAAAGGCAACTGACTGTTGGGATCAATGGGGGGAATGATTGCGACGGACGAACTCGAAGCTTTTCGTTTGGGCGCCATCTCAACCCTGCTAGCGAACGGAGCGGAAGCGATATCGCAGGAAAGCAGAGAAAGCCTGGATGCAAAAAAGCAGAAACTAGGGCACGGAGCGTGGAGGCGTGCGACAGTGCAGTACATATGGGATTTCCCCGAGCCAGATGTCATTTCTAAAAAGTGCCCAGTCATCACCCAGCCGTTATTTCTAAAACGCTGGCGTGCCATGTCATCACCCAGTCGTTATTTCTAAAACGCTGGCGTGCCATGTCATCACTCGGTCGTTATCTCCAAAACGGTCGACGCGGCCCAAATTGACTCAGCTGTCATTTCTAAAAACGCTGGCGTTATTTGACTTCACTCGGCCACTACTTTCAAAGCGGCCGACGTGGTCCGTTATCACTCGGCTGTTACCTCTAAAACACCGACGTCGCCAGTAACCGCTTGGTCGTTATTTCTAAAACACCGACGTGGCCCGTTATCGCTCGGCTGTCACCTCTAAAAAGCCCCAACATCGCTGATAATCACTCGGCCGCCACTACTAAAGCGTTGGCATCATAAAGAAGGCGATCTGAAGCACGGCTCAACGATTCTAAGTTGCTACTCAAGCATTACGTTCAGAGACAGCCTCTACAGTAGGCATCTACACAAACGAAAATCAGCAAAAAGGTGGAATGATACGCACGAGAGGAATCGAAATCAATCTTCATTAAACGGGAAGTACTACCGAACTTACAAATCAACTCATTATGAGTCGATGACCTCCCTACTACTACACTATACTTCACTACTCTATAGTACTAACTACTACTACATTATTTCATTATACTACTACTAATCTATACTAATAACTAAAACCAGTGGCATTTAGCCACTGGCCTTGTTGCTGCCCTTGCTGCTGCCCCTGCTGTCGCCCTTGCTGCCGTCGCCACCGCCACCCTTGCCACCACCGTCGCCATTGCCTCCGCCGCCGTCACCGCTGCCGTCGCCGTCGCCTCCGTCGTCGTCGCCGTCACCGCCATCGCCATCACCACCGCCCTCCTCAGACGAGTCCGAGGAGTTCTCCTCGTCCGAGGAGTACTCCGACTCATCCGAGCCCTCGAGACCGGCACGCTCGACGGCCCGGATGTAGGTCCATACCTCCGCGGCAATCCCCTGGGAGTCATCTGAATCATAAGACGACGCTAGGGGAGAGGCAGGAGCAGGAGAGCCCTCGGACTCGAAGGAGAACTCCTCCTCCGAGTATTCTGAGTCGCCGAAGTCCTCCGAAGGAGGAGTCGGCTCGCGCTTGCACTTGTCGCCCGAGTGATGCGAAGAGCTGCCGCCTTTCTTGTTCTTGCCCATGGCGAAAGTGGAAGGAAGGAGAGAAGATTAAACAGCAAGCAGTAGCAAGAAGCGTGAAAACGCTAGAGAAGCAAGGGTGCTATTTATAGAAGAAGAAGGCAACCGCTCACCTCCTACCACGACCATTGAACAGTTGCAAAAATTCAATATGCAATTCAAACCATCTGAAGACACGCCAGGCGGCTAACGTCGTTTCACGTAACACGACACCCATTGGGACTCCAGTCAACCGCGCAGGCGATATGATTACTCTCACGGTCACATCAAGTTACTACTCAGAAGCAATTTGCTAAACGCACAGCGTACCAAGCCGTTCCTTGCCTACACCCATTGGGAGGGACGCCCTGGAATTATCAGTATATTTTCAACACTGTCACATCCGAACAGTATGTGCAATGAATACTTCAAGACAGAAGAAAGATAACAGCAGGGATCAATGGAAAGCCAAATATAGTCGATGAGGTACAAGTCTAATCGATAGAAGCATCAAAGCACGAAGTGACATGAAGACTAGCCAAGGGTCATCTATCGAACGTCCAATCAGTCGCAGATCAAATAAATGGTAAAACCTATCAAGATATGGGCAGATCGCGTACTCGGCCACAAAAGACAAAAATATACATTGACCTCTAAAGCGTAGTATCAACAATATAATGCTGGTCTCCAAAGCATTCAACAGAGAGGGAGGATGATTCCCAGAAGAAGATGCGAAATGAAGACCTTCGAGTGGATTATTTTCAAAAATCCACTCGAAGCTCTGGGGCTACACCCATTGGGTGCACCTTCGGTGCACCCAACGGACTTCACGGTTCAACAGTGCAAAATGCTGACCTCCGAAGCATAAACCCGAGACAGAACACCAAATTTTGAGGAATAATAGCAGAAGAAGACAGTAAAAAAGAAGACGTGTTAACCGGATCACTCAGAATTCTGAAGCGGTGACCCGACAGACTTATTTCCAAAGCACTCTCCGGTAAAATCAAATACCGCAAGCCGGACCTAAGATCTTTGGGCCGTTTATTTCAAAATCAGCCCAAAGATCGAGGGCTTGTGGGGGATAGATATCCCCCAGGTCCACTAGAAGGATAAAAGACCTCACGAAAGGCCCAAAGGCCCCATAATTCGTAAGGTCATCCCCCTCGTGGGCCAGGGAGGAACGACCAGTGAGACAGATCAACCCAAGGCCGGGTCGGTGCAAGCCCAGACGACCCAACAACGTCCGAACGGTAATCACAGCAGTAACCCGACCTTCCCGCGCAGGAGCCCCGTACATCGGAATTGGGTGAGGATGAGTCGACCGAATTATAGGGAGAAAGACTCGGTTAGTTCACTATTATTCCGACTCACGTTGTTATCATATCCACATGTAATGCCCCACGGTCAAGTATATAAGGCCTAGGGGGCACCCCTTCACGAGGGAGAGATCGACGTTATTCATCACTTAGCCTTCCATCACGTTCTTTACGTTTTCCAGCATTAGAGAGCTCCCTTGTAACTCATCGCATAAAGCATTCCAGCCAGGACGTAGGGTGTTACGCATCTCAAAGCGGCCCGAACCTGTACATCACTATCTACTATTTCTCGTGCGCCCAGCACGAACCATCGAGCTACAGTCGGTAACACCGTCCTACTCCTAAAAGCACCTTGGGGGTAACCCTGGGTGCGCGGTCGGACCCGAAACACCGACAGAGGGGGCACGCGCATGGGGAGGGCAGGGGGCGCCAGGGGCTCGCGGGCCAGACCGGGCCGAACTGGGCCGGGCTGGGCCACATCGTGGATCGAAACTCACGACACGCACGACCACTAAACGAAATCCAATCACGGACCGAAATCCGAAAAGGGACGAGACGAACACGCGACATCAGACAAAGAAATGCACTTTGGCATGATGCAACACCCATGACACTTAGGTTTTGTTTATACATGACACGGACACCTGTCACTATACTGGTTTGAAATTGGGAAGAAGGAGCAAAACGGGAAGAGAAAAGAGGGTAATGCCCGAACTTGGTGAGTGAAAAGAAGAAAAAAAATTCTACCCCCAAATTCAGGGCATTACAAACCTATCCCCCTTAAAAAAATCTCGCCCTCGAGATTCAGGGTTGGCTAGCAAAGAGCTCAGGATATTTAGCCATCAGATCATCTTCACGCTCCCAGGTTGCTTCTTCCTCAGAGTGGTGACTCCATCTGACTTTGCACATTCTGATAGTCTTCCTCCGGGTGACTCTGTCTGCAGTCTCAAGAATCTGCGCTGGCTTCTCTATGTAGGTCATGTCCTCCTGGACCTCCAGACCTTTCACTGGCAACTGCTCTTCTGGCGCACACAAACACTTCTTCAACTGAGACATATGAAAGACATCATGCACTGCGGCAAGCCTTCTGGCAAACTGAGTTGATAGGCCACTTCTCCACGTCTTGCGAGGATCTGGTACGGACCAACATAGCGGCGCGCTAGCTTGCCTTTGACTCCGAATCTTCTGACTCCTTTGATCGATGACACTTTTAGATAGACAAAATCTCCAACTTCGAAACTCAGCTCTCTTCTTCTTGTGTCTACATAACTTCGCTGCCTTGATTGCGCTATCTTCAAATTCTCCCAAACCATCTTGATGTTCTCTTCAGCTTCAAGTAGAACGTCTGGCCCAAACACTTGCTTTTGTCCAGGCTGATCCCATTGCAATGGAGTTCGACAACTCCTTCCATAAAGCGCCTGAAATGGTGACATCTTCAAGCTGGCCTAGTAACTGTTGTTATAGGAGAACTCTGCATAAGGCAACCTCTTGTCCCATCCAGACTGATCTTGCAACGCACAGGCTCTCAACATGTCTTCGAGGATTTGATTAGTTCTTTTGGTCTGACCATCTGTCTGCGAATGATAAGCTGAACTAAAATTCAGATGTGTGCCCAAGGCTTCATGCAACTGCTGCCAGAAATGAGAGGTGAACTGCGTTCCTCTATCTGACACTATCTTTTTTGGCACACCATGAAGACAAACGATCCGAGACATGTACAACTCTGCCAATACTGCACTGCTATAGTTGGTCTTGACAGGTATGAAGTGGGCTGACTTGGTTAAGCGGTCCACCACTACCCAAATGGGATCGTAGCCGGCTCGAGTGCGAGGCAATCCGACTATGAAGTCCATACCGATTTCATCCTATTTCCACTGAGGAATTTGCAACGGTTGCAACAATCCAGCTGGCCTCTGATGCTCTGCCTTGATCCGTCGACAGCTATCACACATAGCCACATGCTCTGCGATTTCCCTCTTCATTTCGTACCACCAGAATTTTTCTTCAGATCTTGATACATCTTCTCACTTCTAGGGTGTATCGAATAGGCTGTCTCATGAGCTTCCTTGAGGATCAACTCCCGAATAGACTGGACATTGGGAACACACAAGCGGTCTTTGAACCATATCACACCTTCTGCATCTTCACGAAAATCCTTGCCTTTGCCTTCCAGAATCAGTTGCCGGATCTCACTGATCTTCTCATCATTCTTCTGCGCTTCTTTGATTTCCTGCTCTAGGGTAGGCTCCAACTCAATTGTGACTCCTCGCGTATTGTTCAGAAATCTGAGACTCAACCTGTCAAACTCTTTGGCCAACTCATAAGGCATCGAATGAGCGACCATCAGATTGACCTAACTCTTCCTGCTCAAAGCGTCTGCCACTACGTTCGCTTTGCCTGGATGGTAATGAATCTCCAACTCGTAGTCTTTGATCAACTCTAACCATCTTTGTTGCCTCATATTCAGCTCTAACTGAGTGAATATGAACTTCAGACTCTTTTGGTCTATGTAAACATCACACTTCTGCCCATACAGATAGTGCCTCCATGTCTTCAGTGTGTGGACCACTGCTGCCAACTCTAGGTCATGGATTGGATAATTCTTCTCGTCAACCTTCAGTTGTCGGGACGAGTAAGCCACAACTCTTCCCTCCTGCATCAACACACATCCCAAACCAGTGTAACAAGCATCGCAATACACCGAGAAGGGCTTGTGCACATCAGGCAAAACTAAGACAGGCGCTGTAGTCAACTTCTCTTTCAGCACTTCGAAGGCCTCTTGGCACATTTGGGTCCACTTGAACTCAACTTTGTTGCCTAGCAAAGCAGTCATCGGTTTCACAACTTCGAAAACCCTTCAATGAATCACCGATAATATCTAGCCATTCCAGTGAAGCTCTTGATTCCTCGGGCATCTATTGGCGCTTTCCAGTTCAGAATGTCTGCCACTTTCTTCGGATCCACAGCCAAACCTTCTTTGTTGATTATGTGACCCAAGAACATGACTTCATCAATCCAGAACTCGCACTTGCTCAACTTTGCATACAACTGGTGCTCTCGCAAACTCTGCAAAACCATCCTCAACTGATCCGCATGCTCCTCTTCACTTTGAGAATATATCAGAATATCATCAATAAATACCACCACAAACTTATCAAGATAATCCATGAATACACTCTTCATCAGATTCATAAAGAAGGCTGGTGCATTTGTTAGACCAAACGACATCACAGTGAACTCATACAACCCATACTTGGTAATGAATGCCGTCTTCGGAATATCTGAAGGTCGAATCCTGAGCTGGTGATAACCTGACCTCAGATCTATCTTTGAAAACACGCTGGCTCCTCTCAGCTGGTCGAACAAATCTTCTATTCTGGGCAAGGGATACTTGTTCTTGATCGTGACCTCATTCAAAGCTCGATAGTCGATACACATCCTTCTGGTACCATCTTTCTTCTCCACGAATAGGACAGGGGCGGCCCAAGGCAAGGTGCTTGGCCGGATGTAACCTTTCTCTGACAGCTTATCAATCTGCTTCTTGAGTTCAATCAACTCTGGTCCAGATACTCTGTAGTCTCTTTTAGAAATGGGGGCGGTTCCAGAAAGAAGCTCTATGGCAAACTCAACTTTCTGCTCTGGTGGCATACCTGGTAGGTCCTTTGGAAACACATCTGGGAACTCGGACACAACCTTGATAATCTCAAGTGGGTCTGCTTCACTGCTATCAACAGCCATCTGATAACAACTTCCTTTCTTTGGCTCAGGCGGGACTAACTCCATCACCACTTCCTCTCGAAGTGGGGACATCAACTTGATTGTTCTCTTATCACAACTGATAACTGTCTAAGTCTGCATTAGGAACATCTGCTCGATGGTCATCGGGGGTGGGGGTGGCAGCTGCTGCTGCTAGGGTGCCTCATCCCGCGGTGCTGCATGCTCCTGCTGAGCACGCCTTCCTCCTCTACGCCTGTTTTCTGACATCTGCAGAATGCAACCACACATCAGAACTGATCTGGCAAATCTTGCAGCATAAGAAAAGAGTATAGAATTCTCCACAACACTGAACAGATTAACATCTTCACTGATCTCCAACACAGACCAACACAGCTTCTCAGATAAAGAGGAAAGTGGAATAAAAAGGCTTCTCAACTAGACAGCTAACTTTACTAACTTATAACATATAAACCAAAATGTAGGGGATACCCACACTCTGGTGACAGTCATTACAAAGATCCAAATCCAACATAGTTCATCATGACAAACATAAATGCACAGGATAAGCAAACTACCCTGTCTAACTAAGACTAACTAAAAGCAAGACTAACGCTAAGACTATAGCTTCTATGTATATATTTTCGTATTAATTACAAGATCCGATGCTGACGATCTATGGTTCTAAATTTATCTTGGTCTTGCAGCCGGGGTTGCCATAAGACTGGTGTCCACGCCGAGGTGAGCGGTACGGGTGCTGAGTCCCGACAAGAGCGGGGGAGCCATCATCTAGGTGACGACGCTCCGCGCGCTCAGCCCACAGCTGGGCGATCTCAGCATGAGCCCTACTCAGCTCGTCTAATGCATGGTCTAGCTCCGTGTTTAGCACGGCGGCTAGGTTGACTGTGTTGCTCAACCTAGGATTGTCCTCACCAACAGGTGAGACAATTACGCCTCCTGTGCTACCAGATGGACGACAGGGGTAATACTTCAGGTTGAGACCATTAGCTACCCCACCGAGCAATGAATAGTAGTGCGTGTAACACCTCAGGTGTTACTCAGGGTTTTCACTTAATCCTACACTAATGAACCCATCATCACATGTAGTTTAAATTGAGCAAAAGACACCAAACATGGGGATCATGATCCTAAGTAGGTGTAACCCATCTTAGAAGTCATGCCTTGGCCATATCATGCACTAAAGAGAGGGGAATGACCCAAACCCTAATTCAAATCCCTTATAGGCAAATGGAGCCCTAGAGGGGATTATGGCAAAAAGTCTATGTAAATCACATTGTCATGACTTGGACTAATTATGAAAGTTGTAGAACACTTAATACCCTACAAAACATAGAAAGAGAGTGACCCCAAAAAGGATTCAGAAAACCCCAAAAAGATCACCAAAGAGAAAGACATAAAAGAAAAATCAGGTTTTTCTCAAGTTCAAAACCGACCCTCTATCAAAGATCACACATGTTCATCTTTTTCCCAAACTTAAAACCTTATGGCCCAATTGACAAAATGGCGCTTAAAGACCCCTAGAACACCTTGGAAAAGTTTGAACCCAACCCTAAGTCATTTGACACGACTTGACATGGCTTTTGTCTCGGTGTGGACAGTTCGGACAGAGCCAACTTCTCACCCCCATATTTCTCTACCTCGACCATATCTTCGCTTGGAACTCACATCGAAAAGGTAGGATTTGGTGCAGAGAAGAGACCATACACGGGGGTTTTGCTAAGATCTGCACGCTAAGTCGACCAAATTGGCCGTTGAACCCTGTCAGAAGTAAACCCCCACATGTTCGATGTGGGCTGACACTCGGGGGCTCGCCCAGAGCACGCCCGCACGTGAACCCCCGCGCGCCCTCGGCCGCCACGTTCCCACAACCGCGCCACGGCTATAAAACCCACCCTAGTGCATGGCCATCTTCCACGTTGCCTCCTCTGTACCACGCCTAACTCTCCTGAGCTCGCCCGTAGCTCCGGCGACCTCCCCGTGACCCGCCAGAGCCGCCCGAGGGCAACCACCATGGCCAAACCTTTTCCCGTCCACCTCCGCTTGATCCAAGCCCTCGGATAGCCTCCTTAGAAGGCTGTGAAGCTTTCCCGAGCTTGAGCCGAGAACCAGCCCCACCGGAACCGTGCAATCACGCTGTCCGGAGTTCATAACCCCACCGGAGCACGTGGACCGGGTAAGCCACTGGACCATTTCTCAATTCCTTGCGCACATGGCCTCTACATCACTCCGTGGAGCTCCCTGTGCACTTTAATTGAACCCTACCGTTGTGGGTTGGCCGGAGCAGGAGCCACCGACAACCTCCGCCGCCTGCGCTCGTGGCCAGAGCAGCTCCGACCACCTCTGACGCCGACCCGCACACCGACGTGACCGCCGTGACCTCCCCGACGTCGCTAACCACCCCACCGGAGCTCTACTGCCGCCGGTGAGCCTCGCCGCTGTGATCTTTGCCATGGTTACTGTTTCAGCCAGCCAGGGATCGCGGGTTAGGTTTAGGTTAAGTCTAGGGGGTTTTGTGCAAGGTCAGTGACTCATGCAAATAGTAGACCGAGGGTTGTTTTGTGAGAGAAAAGGGGGAGAAAACCCAGGGACTTCAGCGCAAATCTGCATTTCTTTTCCATTTCGAATTTACTTTTCTTTTAAATATTGCAGAGAACTTAATAAATGCATAACTTGAAGAATAATCATCCAAAATTTGTCAAACCAATTTTTATAGACTTTGTGAAATATAAGCTTTCAGGCAAAAATAATAGACCTCATAGTTCCTGTAAAGTTTTATAGAGTTTTGAATTAAATAAGAAAACTGCCCAAAATTCATTAATAAAAGGAAAAATAGAAATATTGTTAGACCAGGGTTGAGAAAAATAGTGAAGACACTAACCTAGTAGTTAGATTGTTTAAAATTAATAAACACCCCAGTATACAAGGGTAAGAAAGATTTATCCACTAAACCTTGTTTATGCTCCAACTTAAGAAAATGAAGAAAAGAGGTTAAAAATGGGCACTACAAGGCAACCATATTTTTCCTAGCATGCCTAAGTGATATAGTTCACAAGAAAAATTTGTGGAACCATAGTCCAGTGGAAAGAAATTGCACTCAAATTTATTCATGAAAAACAGGGAAAACTTTGAAAAATCATAAGAAAATAATCCTAAGGAGAAAACACCCCTACCTTGGGAATGACTGCTCTTGTGTTAAGAAGAACCTAGGAAAAATACAAGTTCTGTTGTTTGATATTTTTCAAATAACAAGTTAGTTATAAGTTTATTTTTGGCTTTAAACTTTAGAAAATCATAACTAAATAACCACTAAGTAACCCCTTGTGATTTTTTGCACAGAAGCATTTTATTACCCATAGATACCAGCAAAAATAACTCTTGGTACAGAACCCACACCTAGGTAAGAATTGTAGTGCAAGGTAATCCCTCTGCCCCAACTTTTGTTATTTTTGTCCAAAGCATAATCTATTTATTTTTGACCTCAACTTTATAAGACAGACTACAATCACCAATTTTAACCCACTATAATTTTTTCAGAATTTTTGGAAAATTTTAATTCACTTTTGTAGTTCAAACCCACCATTAAAAGCATAAAAAGCAAATAAAGAGAGGAATTAGTAGTGGAGATTAATGTTACCTTGACCAAATCAGCAAAACCCTTGAATACCTAATAGAATCTTTAAAGGGAAATCCAAGTCTTAATCCACTATGTTTGCCTCTAAGCAAAACCTCAAACCTAAGTTCTAAGCATAAACCACTGAGAGTTTCTTATAACGAGGAAACCCTAAGCTATCAACTAACTTAGCTTTTTCTTCACTATGCATAATAGTTACTAAACTCTGCATATCATAGCATACATATATCTTATTCATTGCATTCGATAGATTGCAACCTCACGGACGGAGAGTACATCCTCGTGCCGGAGCAAGGAGTTGCTCAGGAGGTAGCCCCAGATCCAGCACCAGAGCCTGCCATCGAGGATCTGCCTGCCCCAGCTTTGGAAGGCAAGCCCCAGTTTTATGCATAACCGTTATATATGCTATTTTACTGCACTTAATGTTTGTAGGCTTGTATTGTGCACTTAAGTGTAGGAGTTGTCTGAAACCCTAGTTGCATGAACTCAGGATTCCTTGTTGAGATGGCTACTAGTATGCTAGGTCGAGTAGCTGCTTTACTAATTAGGGATCTCGGTAGAAGTCGAGTGATTTTTCTAGCACTCGCGCGAGGTCAGGAATTGATTTTATCCATTTTTATATCGGAATGATGATGGTCTGTGGACAACGATCCATGGGGATGCGTTGTCTACGAGACGGAAATTGGAATAAGGATGGAGGTGTGGTACCGTGTGTCAAGTGTTTGAACGTACTAAACACATACCGAGAAATATGGTAAATCGGTAAGCCTAGTACCTGAGTGAACCTGGCAGTGGATTTTATCCCTCACGCGACTTGAGACGTGGTCTCCCATTCTGGTTATGGTGGGTACAAGTGCGGTCACTGCACGATGGTAGTCGAGGTCAGTGAGGCATTGTACGCCAAGGCGGTGAGCCCTGATCTGCTGACGGGGAATCGATGAAGATGGTTGATATGTGTGGGGACGGAGTGCCTCGCCACGTCGTGTGTTTAGGTTTACCTTGCAAGGTTTAAAAACTCGATTCGAATCGTCTGCTTCTCGCAGCTAATGAGACTGCTTGATCCATGCTGCTTCATTGAGTAACAAGTGGAATTGTGTTGATTTGACAAAAGATGTTGATTGCTAAAAATGATTGCTACCATGTATGATTAGATAGGGATACATCTAGTCTTAAGAGAGTCACACTAAAACTTGAAAAACAAAAACATGATTTTAGACCCAGCTAGTGCTTTTGGCAAACCAAACCCCTCAGCCAAACATCTGCATGTCTAGAGGTAGAGGAGTAGACATCTCACACCGGGTTAGTCTAGCTGAGTATTAGTATACTCAGCCTTGCTTGTGGCATAATTTTTATAGGTTCTCTGGAGGACATGGTTGCTGGAGTGACTTGGCCGTCCACCTTGCCACCGGGTTGGACAGTCGAGTGGGACCCTACCTCGGCTGAGGAGGAGCATGAGGAGTGATGGGACAGGCTTCTCCATCTCTCCATTTATTTATCCTTAGTTTTATTTCGCTGCATTCCGAACAATGATCACTACTTTTGGCTAAAACTCCGATGATGATGTAATAAATTTGATACTCCTTAATGTATGGTTTTATGCTTTATTGTATTTGCTCTGTGCCTCACCATCGAGTGAGTATGTGGTACTTGATCCTGTTAGTGGCCTCGTCGGACTAGATCCGAGGGGCTGACGTGTTATTCATATTTAAGTGTGGTCTAGCCTCTAAGGCGGGACTTAGGCACTTAAGTTAGAATAATTTGGGTAGTTCTGCCACAGTGCGAAAGCGCACGCCGTGCGGCATCTTGCATGGCCGCCTCAGCTGAGTCCTGCTCAGAGATGGAATAATGCTCTGAGCAGACCTCCGCACCCTAGAGACTGTTCTCCGAACGGCGCACCAAGCAGGTCACCTCCCAACGGTCCGGGTAGACCCCGCGACTGTGCTGGAAGACCACACAGCGATACTCGATGGACCAAGTACACCGGTCAAGTGCTCGATGTAGCAGGGTGTCGAGCGCATCGTGGAAGTGACACCCGCGAGCAGCGTCGCGAGTGATTGGTCGAGCAACCCATCCTTCCAACTCCTGGTCGGCGGAAAGGTCGGTGCTGAAGCTCGAGCTGCTGTTGCCACCTCCGTCGTCTGGGTCTCCTCCATCAGCTACTCCAAGGGCTGGGCGCTCAGTGGTGGTGCAGGGGGCGCCTCTAGCGGAAACACGGGGAGCAGCTCCTCACAGACTCTATCTCCTGGTGGAGCAAGGGAGAAGAGCCCTGCTGCTCCTGCTCCTATTGTCGATGCTCCTGCTCCTCATGTAGGCGGTGGTACAGCCTCTCCAAGTGGCTAGACTGACCAGTCACTAGACGGCGAAGCGGGCGCTCCGCGAGACGAGAGGGTAAGAAGGGGATGACGGACTTCCATGTAGTGTGTCTAAGACGAGCCATCTACAAAAGACAGCGTAAGCATAAGAGTGAGAACAGAACTAATATGACCAGCAAGTAATTAACCATAAATAAATGAAGGATTAGAATAAAACACAATTTCCAGCAAGGTATAATATATAGTAGAACATAGGTTTGGTCGATATGACCAACTTTTGAAGGGATACCAAAGTCAAGGCAAGAATAGGGGTCTATAATCCTTAAAACAACCATTCTACTCTAGGTTAGTGGTCCTACAGTCAGCACGACCTTTGATACCACATATGTCACACCCGGTTTTAGAAGGCAAACCGAATGCGAACCATGTACGTGCTAGGATCAGCAATTCACGTACACAGCAGTTACATAACTGGACATCATCACACAATGCTCAAATAATAACATAAAAGGGGAATAATAGTCGATTACATCATATGTCTGAGACATCCAGATAGTCTTTACAATAATCAAAGTGCGAAAAAGAAACGTAGATACACGCGGCCTTCACAGGCAGCCGACTGGGGGTTGCCGCTAACCCACGCCTAGAACTCGTCGTAGTCTTGGAACTCCTGGCGGTCTCCTTCCATGGCTTCATCCTCTCCTGAGCAGTGGTTGCAATGCGGACAACCTAGGGGGGGGGGTTTGGTGTGTAGAGCAAGGGTGAGTACACATCAACATATTCAGCAAGTGTCCTGTTTGGCTGTAGTGGACTAGCTTTATGTGGGGGTAAGTCAAGTAGTTGCTTTTAGTTGGTCAGATTATTATTACTAGTAGAGAAAGCCAAGTTTTAGAATTAACCCACGTTATTAACCCAAACGTACCATTCCCAAACGGAAAGAGTACCACTTACCATTACCAGAGGCAATACCAAAACCATCAATCTCATTGCCACTTGTAATCCTAACATCTCTGATCAAGTATCACTAATCACTGAAGCTCCCTTTGCCGCTCATAACCGCAAGCATGGTTGATATATCAGTTTTCATAAACTCTGCAGAGGTTGCACACTTTACCCACAAGCCGTGATTCCCTTTCTGCCCGGAGATCATGAGTCTCCATTGATCACTACCAAGGTGACCCAGCAGGGTATCACTACGTAGCCTTTACAAAGATTCCCTGAGGCTGTAGCCGCCCGTTAGGTTTCCTAAATGTACCGCACTCCTCCCCAAGGGGCGAACCAAACTTGGCAGAGCGAGCCGCATACACCGAGCCCCATTGACGGCATGATGGCTAAGCGAACTACACCCCGGTTCTCTAATTATTCAGCTAAAAGCGTCCCACTCCACCCTCATGGTTGCACTGTTTTCCCGGGCGGTCATCCAACGAACAGGTCCTTACGGAGAGGCACTTGAGAAACCGCTCGAGCCCCCTTGAATGCCACAAGTATAACATCATAATAAAAAGGGGAAACAACGTATCATTGATAAATCTCATCATGTTCATTGATTAGTGTTGAGCAATAGCAATAAGCTAAACAATAATAATCCGACCCAAATAGGTAAACAAAGACATGGATAACAAAAGCTAGTCAATCCTTAGGTATAACTGTGTAAATGTGGAAAGTGAATTATAGAATTGTATAGGACATAGATAGGTCAAGGGACACTTGCCTCCACCAACCAGCTGCTGCTCAGGGGCTTCTCCTGCGAGTTCCTCGGGCTCTTCAACCAGATCGTTCTCTATACGAGTTCACACATACATTCCACACATTATTACAAAAGAACAGTACACCATACAATAGAATACAAATAAATAAACAGACGTTCAATGCGGGGCTCGCAGTTACGGCTAAGAGAGAAAGAGGAAATGACAGTCGAGTCTACGGTCGAGAAGCAATCACGTTACATAATTATAAATTAAACAACTCACTTAACAGGAGGGAAACAATTTGGACACTGCGTTTAGCATAAAGTAAGGTCATGTTCCATATTTAATCATTATAAATAGATAAAGATGAATGAAAAGGAGTGGTCGCACGGCGAGACGTATGACACAACATTTGAATTGAAATAAATGACTTGCCGCGCGATAGAGCGCGCAACGAGATTTCTTGCATTAATTATAGATAAACGTTAAGCGTTGTGCGGCGAAACGCACGATGACTTACGTCAACAAAACTGCATTTAAAACGAATCGTCGCGCGATGAAGCGCGCGACGCAGCACTGCAATAAATATATATTAAAATAATCGTCGCACGACGAAGCGCACGATGCAACACATTAATAAATATAAATTTAAAGGAATCATCGCGCGACGAAGCACACGACGCAGCACATTAATAAAGATGAAATTAGAATGAACCGTCGCGCGACGAAGCGCGTGACGCAGCACATTGACTAAACAAAATTAAAATGAATTAAACGAGGGTTAAACGAAGCGCGACTACAGTTGCACGCGCGAGAGCACGCTGCGTGTGCCGAGGGCACGCGAACCGTGCAAGCGCGCAGGGCGCGAGGCTGGGGCACGGGCTCGGGCAAGGGCATGCGAGGGCACAACCGAGGGCATGGCCGAGGGCACGGCGTGGGGACCGGGGCGCGGTCACCGGCGCGCGGGGCCGGGGCGTGGGGCGCGTGGCGCGGCCGCCAGCGCGCGGCTAGGGCGCGGGGGCACGCGGGCTCACCGGGGCAGGGGCTCGCCGGGGCCGGGGAGGGCCGAGGCACGGCGCGGGGAGGGGAGGGGCGCGGCGCGGCCGAGCTCACCGGGGCACGGGACGAGGATGGGAGGGCGCGGCGCGGGCCACCGCCGAGCGCGGGACCAGGCGCGAGGCCGGGGCCGGTAGCGGGAAGCGGCGCGGCTGAGCCGCCGCCATGGCGCGCGATAGGGCATGGGAGGGCGCGCGGCCAGGGGCGCGGCGGGAGCGGGGCCAGGGCGCGGCTCACCAGGGAGGGGCTCGCCGGCGGCCAGCGCGAAGGGCACGGGGAGGGGAGGGGGCGCGACGAGGCGGGACCCGCCAGGGGGCGCGCACGACGAGGATAGGGTAGGGGCGCGTCCAGGGGAAGAAGAAGGGAGAGGGAGGAGGGAGAGAGAGAAGGAAAGGGGAGGGGAAAACTCACCTCCGGGGGATCCAAACTCCAGCGATCACGTCTCCAAACCCTAGGGCACCACGGGGAGAGAGAGAGGGAGGTGGAAGAGGGAGAGGGAGGTTACTGCGCGGGAGAAAATCAAATGAGACAAATGGATCAGGGGAGGGAGGGGGCGCGTGCATGGGGAGGGCAGGGGGCGCCAGGGGCGCGCGGGCCGGACCGGGCCGGGCTGGGCCACATCCCGGATCGAAACCCACGACACGCACGACCACTAAACGAAATCCAATTGCGAACCGAAATCCGAAACGGGACGAGACAAACACGCGACATCAGACAAAGAAATGCGCTTCGGCATGATGCAACACCCAGGACACTTAGGTTTTGTTTGTACATGACAATGACACCTGTCACTATACTGGTTTGAAATTGGGAAGAAGGAGCGAAACAGGAAGAGAAAAGAGGGTAATGCCCGAATTTGGTGAGTGAAAAGAAGAAAAAAAATTCTACCCCCAAATTCAGGGCGTTACATGCACTGGCAGTCGAGGCTAAATATGCAGGTTCCAGAAAATCCAAGGGTTATGGAGGCGATAGGCCCAATCAAGGGTCTGAGAAAAGGAAAAGGTTCGTAATCCGACCTTTCAATCCGAATGCTCTTCCCCACGTCCACCCTCCTACCCTTTCAAGCAACCAGTTTTCATTCGCCCCGCTACTGCCCCCACTCCAACAAATCAGCCGGGTACCCCTGGCACTCGTTTCCCTGCCCTCCCCAGCTCTTCAACTGGTTGTTTCAACTGCGGAAAGTCCGGACACTTTATCAAGGACTGCCCATACCGGAAGCGAAATCGATCAAGTAATCAGCAGAGTTCTGGGAATTCTGCTCAAGGAAAGGGAAACGCGGCAAACAATACCGCGGGCAAGAATACAAGGAAAATGGGGCGCATTTATTATACTCAAGTGGCCACAACACCGGACGGCGAACCAGTTATGATGGGTACGTTTCTCGTGGCCAATCACCCCGTAATTATTTTTTTTGATTCTGGTGCTTCGCATACGTTCATAAGCAAGAAATTTGTGGAGCAACATTGCATTCCATACCATGAATCAAGGGAAGGGTTTAAAATTCATTCGCCTGGGGGACAAATATTTACTAAAGAAGTGGCTTTCCAAGTGCCCGTAACATTGGCTGAACGGGACTTTCCTACTAATATGATTGTTCTGAAAGGCCAAGACATAGATGTAATTCTGGGCATGAATTGGTTGGCTCAACATAAAGCTATTCTTAACACTGAATTGAGAACTATGAGATTGAATTATGGCCAAGAAGAGATTCTCTTGACCATCCCCATAGCTATTCCAGCTAAACCAATTGGCAGAGCGTATGAAGCTATCATACCGGAGATCCATGATATTCCGGTAGTATGTGAGTTCCCATACGTATTTCCAGAAGGTTTGCCCGGACTACCTCCAGAGAGAGATGTAGAATTTGTGATTGTGTTGAAGCCCGATACGGCTCCTATTACTAGAAGGTCGTACTGAATGCCTCCAAATGAACTGGCAGAGCTCAAGACCCAATTACAAGATCTACTGGATAAGGGATTCATCCGGCCAAGCTCATCACCATGGGGCTATCCAGCCATCTTTGTTAAGAAGAAGGATCAAACATTACGGATGTGCGTGGATTATAGACCCCTTAATGAGGTTACCATCAAAAATAAGTACCCTCTTCCACGGATTGACATTTTATTTGATCAACTAACTGGAGCGAGGGTTTTCTCTAAGATTGACCTCAGATCGGGCTATCATCAGATCCGTATCCGACCCGAAGATATACTGAATACCGCATTCACTACGTGGTATGATTTATTTGAATATCTGGTTATGTCTTTCGGACTAACAAATGCTCCTGCCCACTTCACCTATCTTATGAACTCGGTATTCATGCCCGAGCTAGATAAGTTTGTAGTGGTATTCATTGATGATATCTTGATAAATTCCAAGAATAAAGAGGAGCATGCTCGACATTTGCGGATCGTGTTGACGCGCCTAAGAGAGCACCAATTATATGTTAAGTTCAGTAAGTGCGCGTTCTGGCTAGAAGAGATCCAATTTCTGGGACATGTATTATCTGCCAAGGGGATTGCGGTGGATCCTAGCAAAGTCAAGGATATTTTCGAGTGGAAACCCCCAACCACTGTACATCAAGTTCGAAGTTTCCTTGGGCTAGCTGGCTATTACCGCCGATTCATACCAGATTTTTCTAAGCTTGTGAAACCAATCACAAGTTTATTGAAAAATGATACTAAATTTAATTGGTCTTTAAAGTGTAATGAAGCCTTTGAACAATTGAAGGTATTATTAACCACTGCTCCGGTATTGGCTTAACCGGATATTGAAAAGCCTTTTGATGTGTATTGTGACGCATTAGGCAGTGGTCTCGGCTGTGTTCTAATGCAGGAAGGCCGAGTGATAGCTTATGTTTCAAGGTAGTTACGCCGGCATGAGGAACATTATCGAACTCATGACTGGAGTTAGCTGCAGTGGTTCATGCCCTAAAAATCTGGCGTCATTATTTACTAGGAAATATCTGTCACATTTATACAGATCATAAAAGTTTGAAGTACATATTCACCCAGTCGGAATTGAACATGAGACAGAGGCAATGGCTCGAGCTTATTAAGACTATGAATTGGAAATTCATTATCACCCAGGCAAGGCCAATGTTGTGGCAGATGCACTCAGCCGCAAGGCTTCCTATCACTGTCTTACCATGAAAATATCTGGCATCACACTATGCCAGGAGATGGAAAAGTTAAACCTGGAAATGATCCAACATGGAACCTTAAATCAACTAAAGCTTGAGTCAGTCCTTTTACAACGGATAATGGATGCTCAAAAGGATAATGAGGGTATGAAGCACATCAGTCAGAAAATAGAGGCCGGAAAAGCCAATTGCTTTAGAAAAGATGATCAAGGTATTGTATGGTTTAATAACCGCATAGTTGTGCCTAAGAATGAAGAGATCCGCCAACAAATTCTAGATGAAGCACATCTTAGTCGCTATTCTATTCATCCTGGAAGCACTAAGTTGTATCATGATCTAAAACAACATTATTGGTGGACAAAGATGAAGATTGAAATCGCACGCTATGTGGCAAGATGTGACACTTGCAGACGTGTCAAAGCCATACATATGAAGGCTACTGGTCCATTACAATCTCTACCAATACCAACATGGAAATGGGAAGATATAAGTATGGACATCATTGTGGGATTGCCCAGAACAGCAAAGGGGTATGACTCTATTTGGGTTATAATTGATCGGCTTATGAAAATTGCTCATTTTCTACCAGTCAAAACATATTACCCGGTCCTCACATATGCGGAACTGTACATTGCTCGCATTCTCAGTTTGCACGGTGTTCCAAAGACCATAGTGTCGGATCGTGGACCTCAATTCGTATCCAAATTTTGGGAAGAACTTCACAAATCCTTGGGTACCAAATTGCTCCATAGTTCGGCCTATCATCCTCAAACAAGTGGTCAAACTGAGAGGGTAAATCAAATACTTGAGGACATGCTACGAGCTTGTGTTCTGGAGTTTCCACAGAAATGGGATGATTGTTTACCATTAGCGGAGTTCTCATACAATAATAGCTATCAAGAAAGCATTAAGACGGCACCTTTTGAAGCTTTATATGGGCGACGGTGTCGTACTCCGTTAAACTGGTCTGAACCAGTTGTAAGAAGTTTCTTCAGGCCAGATATGGTAAATGACACAGAAGAAAAAGTTCGGCAAATAATTCATAATTTGAAGAAAGCTCAAGCTCGTCAGAAAAGTTATGCAGACAAAAGACTACAACCCCTGTATTTTCTAGTTGGGGATTATGTCTATTTGAAAGTTTCACCAATGAAGGGGGTAACACGTTTTGGGGTAAAAGGGAAACTTGCACCTTGATACATTGGTCCTTTTCTTATCCTTGAAAGCTATGGACCAGTGGCATACCGACTTCAGCTACCCGAAACATTGTCTACTGTACACAATGTGTTCCACATGTCTCAATTAAAGAGGTGTCTTTGGGTTCCCGATCGAACCATTGAAGTGACGGATGTTGCCCTAGAACCAGACTTGACATATTTGGAGCATCCTATTCGAGTCTTGGACCAAAAGGACAGGATTACCCGGAGAAGAACTCTCAAGTTTTACAAGATACAGTGGAACCATCATTTAGAAGATGGGGCTACATGGGAAACTCGAGACTTTTTAGAAAAGAATTTCCCAGGCTTTTTAGCCTCATGTAATTTGTAAAGTATATATAATTGTTGTAATAAAGAAGTGAGCCCTAAACCACCCCTGCCTTGTACCAAGAATAAGGAAATAAAAATATGAAGCATTTCCTTTTCTATTACTTGCCCAAGGACTTTTAATCTCGGGACGAGATTCTTTTATGGGGGGAAGGATGTAACACCCCTGGTGTTACTGTTACTAAAACTTGAGCATAACATCATAAGCATGGGCATATCATGTGTTTGTCACACCTAGAGTGCATTCACTAAGCAAAAATTTCAAACAAGTTGTATTGGTATGACATTTTGTGAATAAAACCCTAGAGTAGGGTATTCAACCCTAGATTGGGTGTAATAGAGCAAGCAAGGCTTAAACAAGAGAAAACTTCAGAACTTATTGAAGATGATCATAAAAGGTCACCAAGAATAGACTTATGGGATATCCAAACCCTAGAAGTATCAAAAACTTCAAAAAGAACCCTAGGAAGCCCTAAACCTAAACCCTAGGGGGCTAAGTGCAAAATTAGTGCACTTTTGGACTAAATTGCAAAAACTATGAAGTTAAGGTATCTTAAGTCATATGATTGACAAATAAGTAGATTTGCAAGTTAAACCTTGAGTTTTGGACTTATTTGTAAAATAGCCACACTAATACTCATATGGCTAAGTCTGAAACCAGTGACATTGGCCCAACTTTGAAGCCTCATATCTTTCATGTTATGAGGGTTTTGCCCTAGGTCACCACAACAATTTTGCAGATCCATGAAAGGAGAATAACTTTGCTATAGAGGTCATGCCTTGGTACCATGAAGAATTCTGAGAATATTGGATCCAATGATGGGCTGTCAGACTGCTTGGAAACTGAACTTTGTCTGACATTGTAATTAAGAAGCCTTTGAACCTAGATTTGACCATGATTAGTGAGAGTTTGAGCAGGGTTCCCATAGCAAAATTGTAGCTGGATCATAGGGCTGCAACTTTATATAGAGGGATGATCGTGTTACTACATGAAATTGGGAGCAAATATCCCTGCAAGTTGATCTATCAGGTGTTTTGAACCGCAGGCTGATGGTACAGTGCTCTGAACAAGATCCAGATGCAGCTCCCCTCGTCGCCGATGAATCTGCACCTAGATCATCGCCGTCGTTATGATTCGCGCTCACTAGTGCCCGGATAACGCCGCGGGGTAAAAAGATCGTCACCGCTGTTGGGCTATGGGCACTATTCCGGCTAGCCGCCGTGCTCCTTTCTGCTTTGTGGCTGGTCCGGATAAGTCACCGAAGTTTGTTGCCCGTCGACCGAACGCCACATGCCTTCGCAATTACCAGGTCGCAATCACCAGTGCTATACATGTCTGATGATCGCCGCCGCATCTTCGTCCAAATCCACGGCCACCGCTTAACGATCCTATAAATTGATGGTCGGGTCCGTTGTGCCATGTTATCACGAAGCCAACGCACCCACGCTTGCCTCCGATTGTCCACTAGAGACCCCGAATTACTCACTTCCCCCAAACTGAGTTTTCGCTGCTGTAAAGGGATCCTCACCGCGGCCAGCTCGATTCAGGTCTGCTCGTACCTTCTGTCCCCTCGTTTGATTGTTCTTATGTACCTCTAATACTCTACGACCAACTCAATTGAGCTAGGATCCCTTAGATCACCGGGAACGCGGTTGTCTGTCCGCGATGCCCGCGGTCACCGTGGCTAGAGCAAACCAGGTAGCCATTTGTGTAATTAATTGAGGGGAAACCATTGGTAGGTCTTAAATTTGGCTTCGGCCAAAGTAGGACGCCAGTCGTTGAGTGAATTGGCCGGTATGCGAGCTCATCGGAGCTCTACGCATCGCCGTCCACCGTCGAGGGTTTTGGAGTGTAAAGAATTAGAAGTACAGGGGCTCTTCTGAAAATGTTAGTGACTGCCTAAAATAGTGTCCTAGACTCTTTCGGGTCATGCTAGAAGACGAGGACTTTCTTACAAAAAAACTACACGCGGTCATGGACGCGCGCGTTTCCGCCCGTAGTTGGGCCGACCTGGGCCAGATTCGGTCCAAAACTGTTCATGCTTTTTCTTTTTCCTTTTCTGCCAGAGCTTAAGAAACTGTAGAAAATTGTAGAAAAATCCTAAAAATACCAGACCAATTTTGCTAGACTTCTAATTTTCTATAGAATTTAATAAAAATAGTTTCTTGATTTTTAGTCCAAAAGGAAAATTATAGAGTATTTAAAACAGCCTAAGATCATGTTTCTGGATTTTTAGAAAATAAATAATAATTCTAAAATTCACTAAATTTTTAGGATAAACTTTAAATAATATTTACAAACCTTGGGTAGAGTTTGGTATGATTTGGGCCATCTTTGATACTTAGAACTCAAAACCCTACCCCCTGCCCTGTGAACTTCACTATTGACTCCGGAAACCCGAAGTTCTCGGAGATCTGTGAAGGAAAATTGTATTCAATACTTTAGATAATAAAATTTTATTTTCTTTGCACTCTCATGAGCATTACATGGGCATTCATTGCTATGTATGGTTATATTTAGAAAACGAAGAAGAAGTAGAAGTCGAAGAAGAGAAGACTTCACCACCACCACCTGAGGAACATCAGGCAGGCAACTGTTTTTATTTTGATATATGCAGAACAGAGCCTGATTCACCAGTAGCACAAGGCAAGCCCCGCTGCATTTGCCACCTCCTTGTTCCTTTTAAAACCTTTCTCACTTACTTGATGCATTAGGTGATAGGAGTTGTGTGCTAAACTATTGCTGCATCACCTTCCTTGGATTATTTCCTAATCCCTGTTTTACAAAAGGTTTTCTTATGCTTAGCTTTGCTTTAGAAAAACAAAATGTTTTGTTTTCTCAAAGATGATGTTGCAAAGTGAGTGGGATGTTTTCAAAAATCAAACTTGATGGTGGATCCATCATGGCCATGATGGGTTCAACATTAGAGAAGATGTACCTCTGCCAGATACCAAACTTTGGGGTTTGAAATGTTTAAGCTGAGACCGGGCGGGTGACTTGCACGAGAAGAGAGTCTTGGTGTAGTGTCTCTGTCTAAGTCGATTAAGGACCGTCTCGATGTAGGCTTGATGACCGAGGACCCTTTAACTGGTCACATGCCTCGTCATGGGTAAGCTTTGCCTCGGGCAGACTAATACTAGAATAAGATACCACGCAATGGGAGTGGAGAGATGGCGAGAGTAGCATGTACCCTCCGTGGCAAGAGGCTGGATGGTGGTGTATATGTGCTCTCGGTTGGCGTGAACATGATCTGGTCTTAAGAACCCCGGTGGCGAGTTGACATATGCAAGGGTTAAGTGCTACATATGTCGTGTGATTGGAGATCCTCAGCTGAGTATAATCGATTCGGATCGCCGTACCTTCGCGGTTATGAAGACTTGGTCACTGACCTATACGTAGAAACCCAGTAAAGATGAAGGGTTGTAAAGAAATTGGCTAGTGCAGGTCAAGTGATTGAACTAGGATAGAGAGAACCCTAGTTGCAGGTAGTTTTACTTAACCTGACAAGTAAAACTGGATTTTTAAGGACCCACTATTAGTAAGCATTTCTGCAAACAGAGTCATTGATTATTGATAAGCCTTACCTTGACTCCCTTAAAGCCATCATACCCTTGAGAGTCTTTTCATTAGTCAGGTAAGGCTTGCTGAGTAATTCCATACTCAAAGCTTTGTCCCATGTTGTTTTAGGTGAAGAAGCAGCAAACTTTTGCTGCTTTTGTTCAAAGGTGGTGCCCAAGGAGGAAAACCAAGAGTAAAGCTGCGGGAGGAAAGGATCCTCCATAAAACTTTTGTTTAATACTTATCGGGAGGGGTTTTTGCCTCCCATGGTTTGTAATAATAATACTCTGCACTCATATATATTATGTTTTGGTCTGTAACTATATAACTCTATCTTACTTTTCAATAAAGGTAAGTTAATGTAACTGCTTCCGCATTTTCGTATATCCGATGCTTGTAATTTTTGCGTGACGGGTGAAACGCTCTTGGGAAAGGTAAGGAAAGCAGATACCGAACTTGTCAAGTGATTCAGGGGCACCTGCAGGGTTGTTTGAGGTCCATTGAACAAGGACAACTATAGGTGGGCCTAATGACTTGGGAGGTTCCGTCACATAGACATCCGGCATCACTTCTTGAGAGATCACCAGCAAAGGGGAGATATCGATATTTATCATATTAGCACCGAGAACCAGCTAGCCGATATCTTCACCAATCCTTTAGATGAGAAAAGTTTTTGCAGGTTGCGTAGTGAGCTAAATGTCTTAGATTCGCGTAACTTGGATTGATCTATAGCATACATGTGTTCTATGCCTTCGATCATGTTACTTTAAGCTTTATTGTCTTTAATTGCTTATATTTGGTGCTCAAGTTGTACAAGTCATCCCCGGACCACACAAGTTTAGGGGGAGATGCGCTACAACTTGACTCCTTTGAGATTAACATGTTTGTTGAGTATTCTTGAAATTGTCTCAAAGGGATATTGAAAGGGAAAAGTGAACTTGGACAAAGAAAGAGCTTCCACTGCATTCCGGTATAAATGTATCTTGTCCCATGTTCTTTGTTGTGCTCTCATTGCCATTTTGCTCTTATTTGACATTTTGGTGAGGCAATGAGGTTAAAGGGCCACAAAGGTCTCCTTTATTTTGCTTAATGCCAACGGGGGAGAAATTAAGGCCAAAGCAAATGGATCAGCCAACCACTTGTGAATTTCAAAAATATTAGAGCTAGAATCTTTATGATTAATCAAAACCCTCTTAATGCAAAAAGATGTTGTTCTCTTATGGGGGAGAAGTTTGATTATGGGAAAAAGGGGGAGTTTGTGGCATTTGATCAAACTTACTCTTGAAAGATCTCTTGATTTGCCCAAACAAGTGTTTTTGATAGAGAAATAGGAAAAAGAATTTCTTTTACGAAAATAAACCAAGTGGTGGCAAAAGTGATCCAAATATGCCAATTCCTATGTGAGTTAAATTAGTCTTCAATTTGCACTCTTTGAGAATGATATTGCACTTTAAGTTTCTTTTAAATGTGTTGGCATAAATCACCAAAATGGGAAGATTGAAAGGGAAATGTGCCCTTAGGCAATTTCTATAAATGTTATGGTGATAAGATGCCCAACACATATTGTTTTAAGGTGATGAGTGCCAAGTATTAAAGAGATGCAAATAAAGAATAAAGGTAAGATCTAGACGCTTAGTCAATTGTTTTATATGCTAAACACTCTTGTCTAAGTGCCAGGGACTCAGCTAAGTAAAGGCCAAAAAAGTCAAAGGAAGACAAACAAAGAATCGAAGAAAAGGTGCTGACTGCACAGCACCGGACGGTCCGGCGCCGTTCACCATACAGTCCGGTGTGCACTGGACAGACTAGTGCATGGTCTGCGCAACTCGTCGCTCTCGGGTTTTTCCCTGGCTATGTCAGCTATACATCACCGGACAGTCCATGCGAGGCGCCGGACAGTCCGTGCGAGGCGCCGGATAGTCCGGTGCTTCAGCCGTGCAACGGCTACCTGCCACGTTAACAAGAACCAACGGTCTTATGCGCACCGGACGGTCTGATGCCCCATAGAAAAGGAAATCAGCCAATCAGGGGATTCTCTGCCGCGTATTGTGCTCGTACTGTTCACTATCCGGTGTCCACCGAACAGTCCGGTGCACCTACGAACAGAAGGCAAGAATTGCCTACAAAATGGAGCTCCAATGGCTCCTAGCTGCCTTAGGGCTATAAAAGGGACCTTAGGTGTATGGAGCAATACACCAAGCCTCCATTGAACATTCTAAGATGCCTAGACTCTACAAATGCGCATTCAGATCATCGTGTTTGAGATTTGAGCACTTATTGAGTCGTGAACTCCCTGCGCTATGTTTGTGTGCTCATCTCTTGACTTTTGTGCGTGTGATTGCTGTGATTCTAAGCTCTTGCGTTTGTTTCTCTCCCTCCCTTACTCTCGTGGCTATTGTTGTGATAAACATTGTAAGGGTGAGAGGCTCCAACTTGTGGATATTCCTCATAAACGGGAAAGGACTACTAAGGAAGAAAACCGTGGTACTCAAAGTTGATCATTGGATCACTTGAGAGGGATTGAGTGCAATCCTTGATCGAAGGAGGTCACCACAACGTGGAGTTGGCGTTGGCTGAACCACGGGATAAAATCACTGTGTCTCATGTCTCGTGTCTCTTTTCATTGTGATTGGTTTTTCTTCTAGAGTTCTCGCTTAATCACTTGTGCTATTGTTCCAATGTTCAATACTCATCCTAAAGGAACAATCAAGTGAAGAGTTCTCTATTTAGCAACTTGGTTTTAATCTTACTAACATTTCATAACCAAGTTTGGGCTATTTAGTGTTGAATTTTAAAGGATCAACTATTCACCCCCCTCTAGGTGCTCTCAAGGCTGATGGCTCTAAAGGACGAGTTTGAGAAAGACAAGATCATGGTCGCCAAGGCCTACAACAAAAAGGTAAAGGCTAAATCATTTCAAGTTGTAGATCTAGTTTGGAAGACAGTCTTGCCAATTAGGAGCAGAATTCAATAGTTTGGCAAATGGTCCTCAAGGTGCGAAGGGTGATGCATACATAATATAGACTTTGCAGGGTGATGAGTTATTGAAGGCATTGAATGGTCATTTTCTGAACCTATATCATCCAGTGTGTGGCAAGAAGCTTAGAAAATCGATGTTCTCACGTTGAGTTCATAACAGCCTATACTATGTACTTTTGGTTTGCTTAGCTTCACAAAAAGGTAGGGGTCATGGGTTGATCACCATATACAACACCAGGGAAGGCCGGACAGTCTGACCTTATGGCCCAGACTGTCCGCGATTAGATGAGATCAGGAGCGACTTCTCCCTTTTCCGTGCGTGATTATCCATCTAAAAACGAGGAGCTTTTCAGGATATGCCTAGGAACGGGTCTAGACCTCCCCCATAAATATATATATATATATATATATATATATATATATATATATATATATATATATATATATGATGGTGTTCGACCTATTGCATGCATCACCAATCGAACCAATCAATCTATTTATCAATTCCCTTACTTTCTTGTCCTAGGAACAACACTAATTAGTCTTCTTCCATCTTCATCTTCACCTCTCTTTGACTCTAAGTCATCTTGAGGCATGGGTAGCTTGCCAACCCTAAGGCAAAGGCTTGGATCTCTTCTCCTTGATGGGGTCCCTCCTGGGGGCGATCTAGTTGTTGTTAGCGATAGTCGTCGCCCCTACGCACGTGCGGACCGCTCGGCCCTAGGGGTAGACCATCTGGCTCAATGCAGGGAAGACCCACTTCTACCAAAGGGTCACGGACCATCTGGCCCCATGCCGCGGACTGTCCGTGCCGCCCCGGAGAGCCTGTCAAGCGGAACAAACTCTAGTGTTTTGCATCGATTAAGAGCCAACACATACAAATCAAATAAAATATAGATCACAATTCTCCATGTCTCAAACTTCCAACACTATGTCAGAAACATGCATTTAGTGACGTTTTTCTAGGTTAATTAGTGACAAATGTAAAACATGTCTCAGATATTATGTCTCTAATTGAACCTTATCAGTGATGCGAAAAAAGACATCACCAACAGAACTTCCTTAGTGACGTGTAATTATAAACCATGTCTCTAATAGAAGCATACTTAGTGACGTGTATGTATAAACCAGTGTCACTAAGACACTAACCACGTAAATCCTAGGAAAAAAATTTAATCCCTACAAAGCAGCCCTGCACCACTCATAAGCATGGCCTCCCTATCATGCATGAGCTCATCTACCACAACACCACCAACTCATTTGTGTCTATATTATGTTTTTCCTACCCACAAATTTAACAAATCGAGTGTAAATTGATTATTTGTGGCACTAAATGAATTCAATCTTTCAACTACAAAGTTGCATAGCCTTTCCACGTCTACAACTTTTATTTTGTAGTTTCATCATCTGAGGTTGTTTACAAATTTTGATTGTATAAATTTGAAAACTTTAAACATATTTTGTTATGAGAAGATGATATCAAATCAGAACGTTGTCAACTACAAAGTTTCATAACTTTTTAAGACCTCAAACTTTAATTTTGGTGGCATTTCTATGTGAGGTTGGTTGAAAAATTCAAATTTTAACTGTGACACAAAGGATGAAGCTAGTGACATGTATATGTATATATATATATATGAAGGCATTCGACCTATTGCGTGCATCACCAATCAAACCAATCAATCTATTTATCAATGCCTTTACTTTCTTGTCCTAGGAATAGCAGTAATTAGTCTTCTTCCATCTTTATCTTCACCTCTCTTTGACTCTAAGTCATCTTGAGGCATGGGTAGCATGTCAACCCCAAGGCAAAGGCTAGGATCTCTTCTCCTTGACAGGGTCCCTCCTGGGGGCGATCCAGTTATTGTTGGCGATTGTCGTCACCCCTGCGCACGTGCGGACCGTTTGGCCCTAGGGGTAGACCATCTGGCTCAATGCAGGGAAGACCCACTTCTACCAAAGGGTCACAGACCATCTGGTCCCATGCCGCGGACTGTCTATGCCGCCACAGAGAGCCTGCCAAGCGGAACAAACTCAAACGTTTTGCACCGACTCAGAGCCAACACTTACAAATCAAATAAAATATTGATCACAATTCTCCACGACTCAAACTTCCAACACTACGTGTCACACCTAGTTTGGGAAGGCAAACTGAATGCGAACCATGTATGTGTCAGGATCAGAACTCACGTACATAGCGATTACATAATTGGACATCATCACAAAATGCTCAAAGTAAATAGCAGAAAGGTACTTTAATTACATCAAGATGTCCAAGACAACCATAGAGTCTAATACATATCCATAGTGTTCAACATTTATATCAAAGTGCGGAGAAATGAAATGTAGAAGATAAGTTGTCACACCCGGATTTAAGGAACAAGCCGGGTGCATCTCGTATGTGCGCCAAGGAAGAACAACACACATAATAACAAAGTGCATAGAGATAAATGTCATAAATATCATAAATGTACTTATTACATAGCGGCAGTCTTACAAAATAAATGATAAAAAGCGAACTAATTATTATTCCCTGGCGCCACAAAGCTGACTGGGAGACGCCACCTAGATCAAGTCGAAAGCCTTAGTGTTAGGCGGCTCCTCTTCAACCACCTGTTCTTCTCCTATGGGGGAGTGAGACAGCAAGAGTGAGCTCACATACGATCATAGCTCAACAAGTTGTGGGGAATAATATGCATGAACTCACCAAAGGTGGGAGTTCATGTGAAGTGTAAGGCTGATCAACAAAATAGAGGTTGAAGCTGAGCATTGCTTTTATAAGTTGGTCAAAGTTTTATTAGCAGTTACTAGGTGTAAGTGAATACCAAACCATAGTAATAATAAATAAAAGTAATAATAAAATAATCCCAATGCGATGCAAATGACAAATTGAGTTTTAATTACATAGATTAATCATGTGAGGGTCTGAGTTGCTCATGACCTTGAGCACGGCTAGTATACCAGTTTTACACTCTGTAGAGGTTGCGTATCTTTGCCCACAAGTCATGTTACCCATCTGCTAAGAGACGGCCAATCCCATACACCTCTACCAAGGAGGCGAGGCAGGGTAACACTACAAGGCCTATACAAAGTTCCACTAGCTTCAGAAAACCCGCTACAGTTTATAGGAAGCTCCGGTGCAGGAATCCCTCGTCTGACCGCCATCGCAGCAAAATCAACCCAAGGACCTCCCTACACTGACCACTCCCTTACTGCCCTTGCCCCTTTTGGGTAAGGTAGTCATCCACTAGCTTTCCTAATTAATCAACCAAGGGCGTCCCATTAAACCCTTGTGGTAGCACTATTTTCTCGGGTGGTCGCTCCTTGTTCCCATTAACATAATGATCTTAACATGAACAGTAATAATAAATAGATAATAAAAGTGTAATCATGAATAGTGTATCTCCATACCTAAAACCATAATAAGCAATAGCAATTACTACCCAAAAATATTTAGTGGCAAAACAAGGTATAAAGATAGCCAAAACTTGGGTAACCTATTGGATCCCATCAAAATTAACCTATGCAGATCATTATGATTAATAAGAACATGGCTGGGTAAAAATAAGTGATTAAGGGCACAACTTGCCTTCAAACAGCTCCTACTCAGCAACTTCTATCTGCTGAACCTCAGGATCCACAGTAGCTTGCTCGTCTACTCGCATCAACACAATACATACATAGTATAGCAAAAATTAACATCACACCAAACATGTAAATAAAATATACAATAATAATCTACACTTTAAAATAAGATTCTAGGAACAGGAATCATTATTTTTGGAGTTATGGATTTTAAGTTGTGAATTTCCAAAGGTTTTATGTGCTTGAAATAGGATTAAATGAGAAATTAATTTTTCTTACTGTTTTCATGTCAAAACAAAGAGTCCAAGTGATAAACAATAATATTACAAAATTTTAGAAACTGGAATGGATCAATTTGGAGTTGATATGAATTTTCTAGGAATTAAACAAATTCTAGCATTTATTTTTATATTAAAAATCTATTTTCTACTTATTTTAATCAATTTAAATAGGCTCTGGACTGGGCGCCAAAATCTGAGAATAGCAGGGGCCTTAGCGTAAAAGTATCGAAGACTCAAGCGAACCCTGAGGTGGACTGCGGGTTCAAAATCCTAAACCCGAGGGTTTTATATGTAAACTTGCATGACTGAAAGGGTTCGGGCGGATCTCGACCGTTGGATCACCGCGCGATGGCTAAGATTAGAAGGCTGTTTAAAACGAACCGGTATCCATTCTAGGCCCTCGGATCCGAATCTGACGGTGGCTATT
This sequence comes from Zea luxurians, assembly GCA_029449295.1. Classification (NCBI taxonomy): domain Eukaryota; kingdom Viridiplantae; phylum Streptophyta; class Magnoliopsida; order Poales; family Poaceae; genus Zea; species Zea luxurians. The sequence goes on from JAOPSE010000033.1 coordinate 31,760,049, forward strand.
TTATGAAAGCGGGATCGGATCGGGCATGTCAGATCTCATCCAACGGTCCACGATGAAAATCCGAAAAGGGGTACCCCACGAACTATCTCTACCATGCAATGGTTATCGGACGGCGCTCCTAAGCCCTTCCACCTCCCGGTCTCAAGCGACGGCAAAATAAGCGCCCGCGACGGTGGTCTCACCGGTGTTTGGCCCTCCGGTGACCCCGCCCACTATCTTCTACCCCGAAAGTTGCTAAACACTGCGTAAGTAAAATTGAATTGTCTGAGGTGGTACCTAGCATCAGCCGTGAAGCGCAGAAGGCCGGCCACGAAGCTTTGCAGTCCACGGCAGTCCGCAGACGACGGCGAGCAACTTCGTTGGTACTTGGAGCGATTTCCCGAGCGCCCTGACCCTAGCACACTCCGCAACGTCAGATGGTTCGCCTGGGTGATGTTTGAGGGCGTGGCGGCGGCGAATTTCTCGGTTCACTCCCGACAGCGCAGACGATTGAGGTGAGAGGGTTATAGAGGGATAAGGATACGGTCGAGCAGGGAATCGTGGCCTTAAAGCGTGGAGGGGCACGTGCTGTGGACTTTGAGTCAGCTGGCGGCCGAAGTGGGCGGGTACGACCAGGTCGGCCATGCGCGGAGAGCTCAGGTTCTGTTGTGCGCTAGCAATTGCGATGGAGGGGGCGATTTAGACATGCTAGGCCCACCGGGCAGTGAGCGCAAGGCGACGGAGCGGAATGGTGACCAGTCTGACCCTAGGGCCCCACGCGACGGTGAAAGATTGAGGGTGCCGTCACGCCACGCGACCGACGAGTGGACCCCGCCTATCGGCGTGGGTGTGAACTTGGGCTGGCGCGAATGAAGTTAGGTAGGCCGAATTGATATCAGTGTCCAGTTAGGGTTAGGTTTGCTTTTATTCTTTTCTTTTTTATTCCTTTTCATTATTTCTAAGTTAAATTTGAATTCGAATTTAACTTCAAACCTTGTGCAAATTTTATCCTCAAATTATATTGTGACTTTAACAATACTAATTTTGGGAAATATATAAATTACCTTTATATTTATATTCTTTCTCCTTTACCCTTTTAAATTCCAAACTCAATTTATGTTTTAATCCAATCTCCAACCCATTTTTTTATATTTTTATCCATGTTATGATTTTATTAAGTGCTCAAACAAAAACTCCAATATGATTCATATTCCCTTTTTTATCATTTGTTTTTATTTATCTCTCCTAATTATAGGTATGCTCTTTTATGATGAAAATATGGCATACAAAACAAGAAGACCTCTATATATTCCTTGTATACAATTTTGAGTATTACATAAGCCTACACAGGCAGCTGACTGGGGGGTTTGTCACTAAAGTAAACTAGAACTCATCGTAGTCCTGGAACTCCTCAAAGTCCTCTATGTTACCAACATCTCCTCCTGAGCACTGAGTACAGTGGGGACAACCTGGGTGGGGTGGTTTGTAAAGCAAGGGTGAGTACACATCAACGTACTCAGCAAATGTCCCGTTTTGGCTAAAGTGGACTAGCTGTATGTAGAGTTAAGGGTAAGCAATTGCTTTTAGTTGGTCAAGTTTTATTACTATAAATAGAACCAAATTTTAGTAATAAGCCCCGTTATTACCGAGGAGTACTCCCTCCAAGAGGAAATACCAGAGATAAAAATTATAACCATCATTGCTAATAATCATCATAAAAGTAACCAAAGTTCTTCTAATCGAAGAGGATCCCAAGGCTACTCTTAACTATGAGAACGGCTGATATACCAATTTCTAACACTCTGCAGAGGTCGCACACTTTACCCACAAGTCGTGATTCCCTTTCTGCCCGGGGTTCTAGCCTCCCCATTGATCACTACTAAGGTGACCTAGCAGGGTCTCACTATGTAGCCTTTACAAAGATTTCCTAGAGTTCATAGCCGCTCGTTAGGTTTCTCCAATTTGATAAACACAGTACATCTCAGCAAAGGAAGGGTGACTAATAAAAACTAAATCGAGAACCTCTGCAACTAGCCTCGGCAGAGCAAGTACTGTGCCTGGACCCCATTGATGGCACTACAGCAAAGCCAACAACTCCGCTGGTTCATCTAATTTATCAGCTAAGGGCATCCCATTCCACCCTCATGGTTGCACTGTTATCCCAGGTTGTCACTCCCCAAACAAATCCTTACGGAGAGGTACTCAGGAAACAACCTTAGTCCCTTGAAGTAATCACAAGAACCTCATCGGGATAACATCATCGTATCATAAATAATCACATCATGTTCATTGATTAAAGTAAAGCAATAACATAAGCTAACCATGATTAACCCAAAAAGGTAAACAAGGATAAGGTAAATACAGATTAGTCAATCCTTAAGTTTCAATAATGTAATGTGGGACAGTGAATTATAAAGTAAAATAGGACAGGATAGGTCTGAGGACACTTGCCTTCACCAGGTTGTTGCTCAGAGGGATCTTTGGCAACACACTCAGGAACCATGGGCTGCTTGTTGTCTAAATAAAGCGATCATACATTCAATACGTTTGGAAATTACAAATGAACAGCACATCACATGTACAAACATTGCAACACAATTCAAAAGATGTAGTATTAAATAAAGGAGAATGAGGTCAAGTTATAAAATGAACTAATCCTAACTAGGGGTTGATTACTCTCTAAGTGTTTGGAACATACCTCAAAAGGTAAAGTAGTAATTTAAACAAGAAAGAGATTAAATCATAAGATGGACTAATCTCATTTGGGAATTTGATTATTCTTTAAGTTTTATCCATAATTACATAACCTAATTCTATTCATTTCATTGAGACCTAAAAGTTAAACCAAAAATGAATTCATGTAATGCATGTCACTAACCTCACAAGATTAAATATATTTTAACTCCTACGGCTTTCATTTTATTTATTTAATTAAATAATAAATTAACATATACATTAATCTTGTATCCTATGTGTAAAATTAAAGTATACAGACTATAACTGACCATAATTTATTTGAACAGAGAATAATTTTATGAACATTTTGAAATTTGAACAACTAAATTTGGAGTTCATATGAAAAAGATATGTAATACACAAGTTTTGAAGTTTGAAATATGGAATTAGGGCTAAATCTGTGATTAAACAAAAGCACAGGGGGCTATTTAAAATAAACCAGGGGCCTGCGCGCTAAAATAGAGGACGATGGGTTGATTTCCTAAAAGTTAAGGGTCTCTTAATTAAAATTCACACACGAAGGGGTATGGGGTAATATCGACCGTCGGATCAGGGATCAACCACTAGGTTTAGATCGCGAGGGCGCGGGCGGGCGGACGCGACTGACAGGCAGGGACAGGGCGTCAGCGAGCTAGGGCGGGCTGACCATCCGGGCCCAGGGGTAGGGGCGCGGGTGAGGGGGAAGAGAGAAGGGTGGTTGGATCTGGATCGAAGGGCTGCGATCAGATCCTCTCTGGTTAAATCTAAACCGCCGGATCTCAGATGGACGCCCGAGATCTAATGGCTAGTGGCGGACACAGTCGCGATGGTGTCACTCGGTCCCACGGTGAGAGCTCGCCGGAGACGAGGGGACTGGCCACTGTGGGGCTCCAGAAGCTTGGGGACTAGCTCAGGCGCGTTCAGGGCGGTCTGGCAGACTCGGCCATGAGCATAACGCCGGCGCGGGAGCACCAAAGGGCGCTGCACACAACTAGGCGGGCTAACGGTGGCGCAGGGCAACTCCAGCGAACAATTGCGCGCTAACCAGGGCAGTAACGGTCGAATTAAGGGTGCGGGCAGGTTGCTCACCATGAGGGGAAGCGTTGGAGTCACGGGGCAACGACGGTGGCGCAGGGACACGACGGGGCGACGGTGGTGGAGCTCTGGCTGCGCAAGAACCGCTCCGGTGAGCGTGGGTCGAACAAACCAGAGGGGGAGGGCACACCGAAGGGTGTCCCAAGCAGCTAACGGCAAGGCAAAACTCACCGAGGCAAAGGATGGGGCACGGGCGCGACGGTGATCGCAGAACGGACAGTGGCCGACAGTGAGCGGTGGCGGAGCTCTCTGTTTGCGTGGGTAGAGTGAGAGAGACGGTGAGGGGGTTTGGCTGAGGGTGTAAGTGAGCGAGGGGACGTGGTGAGGGGACGTGGGCGAGCACGTGGCCAGAGAATGCGAGGACGTGGGCGCGTCCACGGCGGGGGATCGTGGGCGAGAGGTTAGGCACGGCTGACAGGTGGGGTCGGCGTTACAGAGAGGGAAACGAGTGCACGAGCTGGGATTAGTGGGACTTGGGCTGAATTAGGTTTTCCATTTTTGAGGGAATTTCTAATTGCTTTTCTATTTATTTTCTCTAGGGTTTTCAATTCCAATTCAAATCATGTTTCAAATTCAAACCAAATCAATCATGTGCAACAATTCAATAAATATTTGGGGTTCAACATGATACAACATTTCATGACTCATATGTTTTGGGCAAAATAAAATAAATAATCCCTCACTAATTAAGCTAACCCTAGCCAAAAGAGAAAGAGAGAGATAGAAACTAGAGAGAGATGGAAACTAGAGTGAGATAGAGAAGAGTAACACCTGAATTTGGATGATAATAAGAAAGAAATTTTATACCCCCAAATTCAGGGTGTTACAGACCTATCCCCCTTAAAAGAATCTCGCCCTCGAGATTCAGGGTTGGCTAGCAAAGAGTTCAGGGTACTTGGCTCTCAGATCATCTTCTCTTTCCAAGGTTGCTTCATCTTCTGAGTGGTGACCCCATTTGACCTTGCACATCTTGATGGTGCTCCTCCGGGTGACCCGATCTGCTGTCTCCAGAATCTGCGTTGGCTTCTCAATGTACATTAGGTCTTCTTGAATTTCAAGGTCCTCTGTTGGCAACTGCTCTTCTGGTACTCACAAGCATTTCTTTAACTGAAACACATGGAACACATCGTGCACTACGGACAGATTCTCTAGTAAGCTGAGTTGATAAGCCACTTCTCCACGTCGTGCTTGAATCTGATACAGCCTGATATATCGAGGCGCTAGCTTGCCTTTGACTCCTAACCTTTTGGTTCCTCTGATGGATGACACTTTCAAGTAGACATAGTCTCCCACTTCAAAACGGAGTTCCCTTCTTCTGGTGTTAGCATAGCTTCGCTGTCTGGACTGCGCTGCCTTCAGGTTTTCCCGGACCGTCCTGATATTCTCTTTAGCTTCGAGCAAAATCTCTGGACCGAACACCTGCCTTTCGCCGGGTTGGTCCCAATGCAACGGAGTTCTGCAATTCCTCCCATAGAGCGCTTCGAATGGTGACATCTTCAGAATGGCTTGGTAGCAGTCTGTTGGGGCGAAGGCGAAGACGCCACCCTTCGCCGTACTCGCTGCACCAATGGTGACAAGACAACGGGCAGACTTACCCTTTGTCTCATACGCCACCGACGAAGACCTGTGACAAGGTTGTCTCATCTCGCGACCTCGTCTAGAATGGAGGCCCGCGTGTGATCCGGCCCATTGTAACAGGCCCTGCGTGGCCGTTGCGCGTTACGGGCCTAAATTGTAAAGGCCTCCCTATAATTATGGTTTGTAACCCCGCTTTATGGGAATATTCCGGGGATAACCTAGGTGTCTGAGGGCACATGCGTCCTTAACACGGGACGCTGGGCACTCAGATACCTATAAATACCCCCGCACAGTGCCCTTGAGAGGCTGGATTAATAGAGCTATTGCCAACACGTGCAAAAACCCTGTTTGCGTTACTACACTTCCCCGTTGGATCAACTTGCGCCAGTGAGCAAGTTCCAACATTTGGCACCCACCGTTCGTGCTACGAAAAAAAACCACCCGCGATGGCACCCAAGGAAGCTAGCTCGAAGGCTGACAAGGCTGCGAAGGCAGCACTGCTGGCCGCAAAAAAGGGCAAGGCCCTCGCCCTCACCCGCTCCACCCACCAAGAGGCTACTGAAGACGACGTTCTCCGCACCTGCGAAGACAACGCTCACCGCACCTGCGAAGACGACGCTCACCGCACCTGCGGCCCTGAAGGACAGCCGCAACCTCCCCCAGGCTTCGCTCCACCAGAGGGCACGGACTTCACCGAGGACGGCGAAGTCATCGGCGTCTCCGCAGAAGAACAGCTACAGCTGCGCGCCCTACGCATCAAGAACCGCAATCTCCAGAAGCAAAAAGAGATACTTGAGACCAAGCGCCAACGTGTGTCTGCACAAGCCAAGGTGCGGCAAATGATACGAGACGAAGAGCAGAAGGCCTAGGAGCTCGAGCAAGAGATCGCGCTAATGCAGCGCGAAGGCCACTTCGGCCTACAACAAGGGCCACCCCTGCAACAACGCACACAAGTCGAAGACCTGCACTTTCCCCACCGCGACCGCGCCATCGCACACGCCGCGGCATTCCAAGGTGTCAACTACCTCGACGAGCGAAGTCCCCTGGCACCACACCTGCAAGTGACACCCTGGCCTGCCAACTTCCGGGCAGGGACCTATCCCAAGTACAACGACAGCACTGACCCAGCACAGTACATCATGAGTTATCAGGTCGCCGTTGCATCTTCCGGAGGGGACGACGCCACGATGGCCAAGTCTTTCATCATCGCCCTCGAGGGCCCAGCTCTCACCTGGTTCACCAGGTTGCCCCCGCTGTCCATTGACTCCTGGAGAAGCCTTCAGGACAAATTCCTGCTCAACTTCCAAGGGTACCGCCTAGGCACCGACGCCTTGGCCGAACTCTCACTCTGCAAGCAGCTGGAAAAGGAGACTCTACGGGAGTACTACCGCAAATTTCTGACACTCAAGTCACAGCTACCCTCGGTCGATGACCAAATCGCTATCCACTACGCCATCAGTGGCCTTCGGGCCGGCGTTCTCTACAGCCACTGCATCAGGGATCCGCCCAAAAACATCCAGGAGTTGTACCAACTATTTGAAAAATATGCCAAATCCGAAGAACTCCACCAGCGCAAAATTGAGTCTCAGAGGAAACCCAAAGATGCTCCACAGTCCAGCCGCACGTGGACGAGGACTCCGCAGCCAGACTCCGGTCGGGACGGCCGCAATCAGCAGCAGGTGCACAACATCGCCAACCAGCACCCCGCTGGTGAGGCCCCTCGCCGCCAGGAATATCCCCAGGCCGCGGAAACGAAACTCGCGGACGAGGCCGGGGACGTGCGCAACCGCCGCGCTGATTTTACTGCCTGTTTTACGGCGAAGACTTCGCCCACCAAACCAGAGACTGCCCAGAGACGAAGGCCACCAGAGACAGGATGGCACGGGCGCAACCAGCCAACAACCCTAGAGTTATCGCACACACATATCAGTAGCCCCCTCCACCATACATCCACTCCCCCGCTCCGCATCCACCGCACCACGCATACCAACACCACCAGGAAGTACAAATCGTACCTCCCCCACCCCCTCTTCCACATCAGCAACAACAAAACATCCACCACCCCCATGCCCCGAAACAAGAGGACTTTGCCGATCAGCCGTATCGCGGAGTCATACATATGATCACTGGGGGGGTCCAGCAACCGACTTCGACACAAAGCGGCAGAAGAGGTATCACTACCGCAGCATCAACCACGTCGCCGCCACCGGCCCGGTCGTGTAGACAAAGTGGTCCCACGTGCCATTGACCTTCGACGCCCGAGACGTCGATCTGCGCAGCGCCCCCCACATCGACGCCATGGTCATCAACTGTAGCGTGGCAGGCTGGGACTTGCACAAAGTCTTGGTCAACAATGGCAGCCTGGCAGACATCATCTTCCTCCATGCCTTCGATCGCATGGGCATAAGCCACAGCCTGCTCAAGCCCTCGGACAACCCCCTGTACGGCTTCGGCGGCAAGGGCACCTTTCCCGTCGGCAAAATAGAGTTGCCCCTCTCCTTCGGTGTAGCACCCAATGCCCGAAGCGAGCAGATCACGTTCGACATTGTCGATATGGTGTACCCGTACAACGCCATAATGGGCCGAGGCTCCATCAATAAGTTTGAGGCAGCTATCCACGGACTTTACCTGTGCATGAAGATCCCGGGTCCCGGAGGCGCCATCACAGTTTACGGCAACCAGCAGGTTGCGCGTAACATAGAAAGAGACTTCGTCCCCGGGCAAAGAAACGTGCAATACCTCACGGCCCAACGCGAAGTCCCCGAGCCCGCCAATCCAACCGCCAAGGGGCATGAAAAGGCACAACTACAGAGCAACGACGGGACCAAGACCGTCCCCCTCGACCAGGCAACGCCCCAGCAGATGGTTACCATCAGCGAAGACCTCACTTCGCATGACGAAGAGCGGCTCCTCTGCTGTCTATCCAAGAATAAAGACGTCTTCGCCTGGTCCACCCTCGACTTGGTCGGAGTCAGTCGCTCCATCATCGAGCACGGCCTAGGAATTGACCCTTCAGTGAGGCCGAAGAAACAACAGCTACGCAAGATGTCTGACGAAAAGACAGAAGCCGCCAAGGCCGAGGTGCATCGCCTACTCGAAGCCAAGTTCATCGAGCCGATCGCCTACCCCACATGGCTCGCCAATGTGGTGATGGTGCAGAAAAAGAGCGGAAAATGGTGGATGTGCATAGACTTCACCAGTCTTAACAAGGCCTGCCCCAAGGACAACTTCCCGCTGCCCCGAATCGACAAAATCATCGATAGCGCAGCCGGGTGCGAAGTCATGTCACTCCTCGAAATCTTCTCCGGCTACCACCAAATATATATGAAGGAGGAGGACAAGGCAAGCACCAGCTTCATAACACCCTTCGGCACATATTGTTTCATCAGAATGCCGGAGGGACTCAAGAATGTCGGGTCCACTTTCTCTCGACTCACCAAAACGGTGCTCGAGAGCCAGATCGGCAGAAATATCTTCACATATGTGGACGACATCGTCGTTGCCAGCAGAAACAAGGCAGACCACCTGGCCGACCTCGTCGAAACGTTCGCAAGCATGCGAACCGCACGACTTCGCCTCAATCCTGAGAAGTGCGTTTTCAGGGTCAGCCAGGGAAAGATCTTGGGCTACCTAGTATCACACCACGAAATTGAGGCCAACCCAACCAAAATCCAGGCAATCATCAATATGATGCCCCCGCAGTCGGCCAGAGAGGTGCAATGACTGACAGGCAGGTTGGCTGCCCTCAATAGATTTATCTCCAAGTCCGCGGAGCGGAGTCTACCGTTCCTCAAAACACTCCGCGGTGCAAAAGACTTCGTATGGGGGCCAGAACAGGCTGCAGCCTTCGCTGCACTAAAACAGTACTTGTCGGAGCTGGCGGTTGTCACGAGCCCTGACCCTTCGCTACCCCTATTGCTCTATGTCGCGGCTTCGCCACATGCGGTCAGTGCAGCACTGGTTCAAGAGCAGACCAGAGAGGGCACAACCATGTAGCGTCCAGTTTATTACGTCTCTGAAGTGCTCACAACATCAAAATGCAACATGACAGAGCTGGAAAAGATCGCCTACGTAGTCATGATGGCCTCGCGCAAATTGTGCCATTATTTCGAGGCATTCAAGGTACGGGTTACCTCAGACAGAGGACTCGGCGAGCTGTTTAGAAACCCAGAGGCGTCAGTACGGATTGCCAAGTGGGCAGCCGAACTCTCCGGCTATCACATCACATTCGAACCCAGGACAGCCATCAAGTCGCAAGTCCTGGCAGACTTCATCGTAGACTGGACTGGTCCAATAACGCAACCGGAGCCGTCCGCAGAAAAAATGTGGACAATCCATTGTGACGGTGCATGGTGCCATGCGGGGGCAGGCGCCGCTACAGTTATTACTTCGCCCACCGAGATCAAGCATAAATACACAGCGCGCCTCAGCTTTGCGTTGGAGTCTGATAAGTGCACCAATAACATAGCAGAATACGAGGCTGTCATCCTTGGCCTTCGCAAGCTAAGGGCACTCGGCGTCACCGCCTGCATCATCAAAACAGACTCCAAGGTAGTCGCTGGCCAGGTCGAGAAAGACTATGCAGCGAGGGACCCCGCACTCATGCAGTACCTCACGGTCATCCGCAGCCTCGAAAGGCAATTCAAGGGCTTCACGCTACAGCACGTGGACCGGGCCAAGAATGAGGAGGCCGATGCTCTAGCCAAGGCAGCCGCCAGGGGCGAAGCCCTACCCTCCGACGTGTTCTACCACGTCATCGGCACGCCAGCCGTCCGCAGCCCTGAAGGGCTCCAAATAACCAACGACAGCGATGGCCACCGCATAATCAACCTCATCATGACCGAAGACTCGCGGGCACCAATAACCCTGTACCTGCAGGGGTACTATCACCCAATCGACAGCAATGAGGCCAAGCGCCTCAAACACCGAAGCCAGGACTTCGCACTGATCGAGGGCCAACTTTACAAGAAGGGGGTCAGTCAACCGATGCTTAAGTGCGTCACCGAGACCGAAGGCGTCCAAATTCTGCGCGAAGTCCACAATGGGACCTGCGGCTCCCACGCAGGGCCTAGGGCCCTAGCGACAAAGGTGATTCGCCAAGGTTTCTACTGGCCCGCCATGATTTGCGTCGCAAATCGGGTCGTCTGATCCTGCGAAGCCTGTTAGAAATTTTCCCCACGCTCGGGACGCCCCTCGCAGTTCACGAAGCTGATCGCCCACACGTGGCCCCTTCAGCGATGGGGCCTAGACATTATCGGGCCCCTGCCCACGGCTCAGGGGAACCTCAAGTTCACCTTCGTCGCCGTTGAATACTTCACCAGATGGATTGAAGCGAGGGCAGTATCCACTATCACATCGAAGACAGCCCAGAAATTCTTCTGGCAAAATATTGTTTGCCGCTTCGGAGTACCGTCCGAACTCACGGTCGACAACGGCAAGCAGTTCGACAACCAAGATTTCAAAGATTTCTGCTTCTCCATCGGCACCAAGCTTGCCTTCGCCTCCGTGTACCACCCCCAGTCCAACGGAGTCATGGAGCGCGCCAACGGCAAAATTTTCACAGCCGTCAAGAAAATGCTCCTCGACGACAAAAAAGGCAAGTGGCCCGACCTGTTACCCGAAGTGGTCTGGGCGCTGAACACAACTGAGTGCAGGGCGACTGGGTTCACTCCCTTCTGCCTATTATACGGATCGGAGGCCATGACTTCGCAAGAAATAAAACATGGGTCGCCTCGGACAGCCGCGTCGGCCGTCCCTGATGTAGATGAGCCGACTTCAAAGGACCTCATCGACGGAGACCGCGTCTTCGCCCTACAGGCTCTGGACAAATACCAAGCCCAGACAAAAGCATGGCGCGACCATGCAGTCATCCCGAGGGAATTCAGCGAAGGGGACCTCGTACTCGTCCGGACAGCTCGGACAGAGTCCAGGGGCAAGCTGGAGCCCAAGTGGGAGGGCCCTTTCATTGTCAAGACGAAGGCATCCCCCAGCGCATACAGGCTCGCAACGCCAAACGGCGAAGACTTGGAGCATTCCTGGAACATCGACAATCTCCGCAAATTTTTTGTTTGACTCATCAGGGCCAGCTCGCCCTTGTAATTCGCAAAAACAATTTTATTCTGGCCCGCACTCTTTTCCTCCCGGGGGGTGAGGTTTTTAACGAGGCGGAGTCATGTAATATACGAGTGAAAAATCCCCTGCAAAAATCTACGTCGAAAAAAGACTGCGCCGACGGTCTTCGACATTCGACCAATACAAAGTCACCGCGAGGCCAAGCGCTAGCTACCCTCGCGTGCGACAATCTGCGCAGAAGTCGCCTAAGGGTGCAGCCGGACTAGCACAACAAGTGCGAAAAATCGAAGTCTTCCTCAAAAAAGACTATCCGCGCAAAAGTCGCCTAAGGGTGCACCCGGACTAGCACAACAAGTGCGAAAAATCAAAGTCTTCCTCAAAAAAGACTATCCGCGCAAAAGTCGCCTAAGGGTGTAGCCGGACTAGCACAACAAGTGCGAGAAATCAAAGTCTTCCGCGAAGACTATCCGCGCAAAAGTCGCCTAAGGGTGCAGCCGGACAAGCACAACAAGTGCGAAAAATCAAAGTCTTCCGCGAAGAGTATCCGTGCAAAAGTCACCTAAGGGTGCAGCTGGACCAAGGACAACAAGTGCGAAAAAGACTACACCAAACTGTCCGCGCAAAGACCGACTACAAGCGTGCCAGACAGACATAACAAATACACCAGACCAAGTGCGCAACGCCTTCATGAGCATAGCCGAATTTGCGAAGGCACACAACCTCATCATACAAGCCATTACATATGTACAGCGAGGGCATCACACTTTACATCGGCTCAACCTTCGGAATAATTCCCATCTCCCTATAGTTAAACAGCATTATCCTCAGCTCCTCACCCGCAAAAAGACCTCGTAGCTCCCACTCACCTACACTCACAGCGGCTGGCAAGGACAACAGTTCCTGCCTGCCAGCCCTGCCCACATGAAGCCGACCGCCATCTGCCTCACTCACTCTACGCTTCGCAACTTCCCTTCGCCGCCTACGCCCCGCACTTGGACCAGGCACAACTTCAGCATCCACAACACGCGGCGAAGCCTCCGCCGCTGTCACATCCAAGGCCGCAAAGTAATCCAAGTCCTCATCCAACGACTCTTCAGTCCACCCAACCGAACTCCCAGAGTCACCAAAATCAGAAAGCTTAGACGCAGATTCATCCGATTCATTCCCATCATCCACGGTCGAAGCCGCCAAAAAATTAGCAGTAGCGGCTGCGCGCGCAGGCCCAAAATCTTGAACCTGCGCAGCAACCAAGGTTCAACAACATATGCAAAATTCCCTAACTACCCACACCCGCTAAGCCACCTGCGAAGACCCAGCCGTCGCAGGATCCTCCGCTGCCGCCTCCGCTGCCATCTTCACAGGATCCTCAGCCCTCGGCGCAGCAGTTGGCGACGAGCCACCGCCGGCCGCAGTGGCTGCGGGGGCATCAGGGGCGCCTTCGACGGTTTCTGGGGGCGGCGCCGGGGCGACCTCGGACACAGCCGCCACCGGGTTCAACTCCGAATCAGGCTGCGCGCTGTTCAAAGCCCCGAAGTCCTCCACTTTCTCGTTACGCGCCGCCTGAGACACAGCACACAGATTTAGCAAGCCCACATATAGCCCACACTCAGCAACACTAAACAAGAGTCAAACATTACCTGACCCCTCGCCGTGTCGGACCGCTCCCTGACCACCTCCCGACCGTGGGGACCCCAGATCCGGTCAAAGAGGGCTCCCGCGGATTCCTTCACCACAGGGTCCTCAACCTTGTAGATCTCGCGCTCGAAATCCTCATCAGCTTGGTCGAAGACCTCATAGTGCCGGCACCCTTCGCGGGACAGCGCGTTCATCGCCCCTTCGCAGGTGACCAGGGAGGCATAGGACATAAACCCCTCCACAATGGTGGGGAGCGCCAGCAACTCCTCCTGCAGCCACTCGAGGCAACGAAGTCCGGGCTCTTGGTCTGGCACTTCGAAGTCAGCGGTCCGCGCGCCCAGCTCATGGTATGAGTCCATAAGCTGTTTGCGCGTTCGCTCAGCCTCCGAGCGCGTCGAAGCCTCGGCCCTCTCCACACGGGTCTGCAGAGCATTGAACCGCTCCTCCCATTCCTCGGCGCGCTGTCTGGCAAGGCTACCCTCCACCCGCGCCAAATTGGCCTCCGCCTGCGCAGACTGCGCCTTGGCGAGGGCCTCATTAGCCTCCCTTCTCTCCTCCGCCAGTTGGCGCCGGAGGTCAGCCCTCTCGCCCTCCAGCGCGGCCACCTTCTCCGCCAGCTTGCGGCACTTGCTGTCGGCGGCCGACTTTTCCCGGATGGCGTCAGCATGTTGCGCCCGAAGTCCCTCGACTTCGGTAGACACAACCGCCGTAAGGGCCCCCGACGCCACGCGGTCAACGAAGTCAGCCGCCTACAAGACACACATAAGACCACAATCCCAACGAAACTGGTAAAAACCGAAGTCTAGCTCAACTTACCTGACTCAATGCCTCCTTCAGCCGGTGGGACACAGCGCCCGCCTCGTCCTCGATGGCAGTGAGCGCCGAAATCTCGCCACCGGCGCTGGGAGCACTACCCCTCGCCATAGGCCCCATGGCAGCCGCCGCGGTCGCCACCGCATGCGGAACAACAACAAGTTGCCCTTCGCCCGACCCTGCAACGCATCAACAGTAAAAAAAACTCGGGCTAACGACTTACCAACGAGATAATCGTCCACGCTAATCTCGGTGGCGAAGTCGGCAACGCGCTTGCCCGGCGGAGGCAATTCACGGGCCTTCGCAGCTCCGGCCGGGGCAGGCTTGGTTCCGCCGGCGCTGGCCGCCTTCACGGCCTCCGGCACCCTGCTGGACCCGGGGGTGGCAGTCTTCGCCGCCAGCGTCGGCTGGCTGCCGCCGGGGGCAGCAGCCTTCGCAGTCCCCTGCGACCTCTTCGGCCTAGCCTCAGGCAGCCTGACGACCGCCTTGCACTTCTACGCAGCTCCCTGACGATCCTTGTCCATCACTGCCGACACAACAGCAGCAATATTCCGTCCATAAGGAAACACTCTCCAGTCACGAACCATACGAGATGTAAAAAAGTCTTCGCCGGCTGCGCGGGGGACAGGAACATTCTTAGGCCACCAACCCCCGGTAACCTTCAGCATCCGCGCCGAAGACTCCCGGAGCTCGGGCGAAGACATCCTCCCCCGGGGGCCGCGCATGTCCTCATCAATTCCCTAGCAAAACCATCGGAAACCCCCAGTCCTCCCGTAGCAGTACCTAGCTTCCTCTTCTTAGAGGATGGGGCGGCCGCCGGCGCGGGGTCATCTCCAGTCTCTGCCGCCGGCTTCTTCCCGCGACGATCCACATCGTCTTGCCCGGGATAACCACCATACGGCAGACGGTTCAACTCGAAGACCCTGTTCAAGCGGTCGTTGGACCCGCGTATATCCCAGCTACGCTGGCCCTCCATCTTCAGCACGTACCGACCAATGATCCGCACCGCCCCATCCTCCGCCTCACGCACAAATTCGGAAGGATCGCGGTTATGCAGATCCAGTGCGAAGGCGGGACTTCGCACCAGCATCCCACCACGGGAAGGCATCTGGCGAGGGCATACTTCGCCCACCGCCCAGCCATGCGCCAAAGGCCACACCCCATACGCCACAAACTCCTCAACCAAGTCGCGCCCGCTACACAGGCCGGCCGCGCACCGCAGGGCCCCTTCGTCTGCATCCAACTCCGCCACTTCAAACTGCGGGTATGCTGAGTAATAATGCGAGCACATCTCGGCCACGGGGAGCCCCGGATGGTCCTCGACTGTGCCCTCCGCAACGTAGAACCAAAACTCATACCAGTTGCCCCATTTATTGCGGGTGCAAGGAACTAACTCAACAACCACCATCGAAGTCTTGCCGGTCTTCGGCGTAAATGTACAGGACCCAAACTGAGCAACCTTATTTTCGATCATCCTTTTCTGCCAGTGCAGACAATAGTACTTCGCAAAGACTTCGACCGATGGCTGTCCGCCGTACGAAGTCGTCGCCCAGACATATTTCGACAAGGCCACCATAGCATTCGGCGTCAGCTAGTGGATCTGGACATTGAATCTGCGCAGGACTTCTCCGACGAATCGATGCGCAGGCAGGCGGAGACCAGCGGCAAAGAATGCCTCGAAGACAACCAACTCGCCTTCCGGCTCGGGGACCTGCTCCGCCCCCAGGACACGAGCGACTCCGCCGCCAAAGTAACCAAGCCGCTGCATATCTTGCACGCGGACCGAGGACATCTGCGACACACCGAAATCCACCGTGTCACCGGCGCGCAACTCCTCCGCCGCCACAGTGCTCAGCGTCTCCTCGGACGACGCGTCGGCCAGCGGCGTAGCGGCAGCAGAAGAAGAAGAGGTTGGCATCGCTACGTACCATCGGCGGCGGCGGGTGGTCTGCTTCACACGAGCCAGATCTCTGGCGAACAAGAGCAAGGAGGGCAGACGAGCAGCAAGAGGTTTGAGAAGGCGGTTAGGGTTTTCGCGGAGTGCGGAAAGATAAAGTTCAAAACGCGCCGCCCCCCGTCCCCTTTTATACACAGGGCGCGGCGCTTCGAGAAACCCGTAATCCAACAGTACGGCGTCAATCAACGGTCATGTCAAAAACCCCCGCGAAACCACTTCGAGCGAGGGCAGCGTCTCCGCCATCTAGCGACGTCTTCGGCACCAGATGACTTAGTCGAACTGGTCCCTCGGAGGGCAAATGTTGGGGCGAAGGCGAAGACGCCACCCTTCGCTCGAGGCCTTCGCCGTACTCGCTGCACCAACGGTGACAAGACAACGGGCAGACTTACCCTTCGTCTCATACGCCACCGACGAAGACCTGTGACGAGGTCATCTCATCTCGCGACCTCGTCCAGAATGGAGGCCCGCGTGTGATCCGGCCATTGTAACAGGCCTTGCGTGGCCGTTGCGCGTTACGGGCCTAAATTGTAAAGGCCTCCCTATAATTACGGTCTGTAACCCCGCTTTATGGGAATATTCCGGGGATAACCTAGGTGTCTGAGGGCACATGCATCCTTAACACGGGACGCTGGGCACTCAGATACCTATAAATACCCCCGCACAGTGCCCTTGAGAGACTGGATTAACAGAGCTATTGCCAACACGTGCAAAAACCCTATTTGCGTTACTACACTTCCCCGTTGGATCAACTTGCGCCAGTGAGCAAGTTCCAACACTGTTGTTGAGGAGAATTCTACATACGGTAGCCTCTTGTCCCAACCTAACTTATCTTGCAAAGCTCAACCCTCAACATATCTTCAAGAATCTGGTTGGTTCTTTCAGTCTGACCATCTATCTGCGGGTGATAAGCAGAACTAAATTTCAAGTGTGTGCCCAAAGCTTCATGTAGCTGATGCCAGAAATGAGAGGTAAACTGGGTGCCTCTGTCCGATACTATCTTCTTTGGAATGCCATGCCGGCACACAATCCGAGACATGTATAATTCTACCAACACTGCACTATTATAGGTGGTCTTGACTGGTATGAAATAGGCCGCCTTTGTTAAACGGTCCACTACTACCCAGATGGAGTCATAACCAACTCGAGTGCGAGGCAGACCGACTATAAAGACCATTCCAATCTCATCCCATTTCCTGTGTTGGAACCACTAGAATTATTCCAACTTAAGTGCCAAAGTCCCACCTTAGAGGCTAGACCACACTTAAATAGGAATAAACCGTCAGTCCCTTGGATCTAGTCCGACTAGGCCACTAACATGATCAAGTACCACCTACTCACTCGAAGGTGAGGCACAGAGCACATACAATAAAGCATAAAACCATAATTTCAAGAAGTACTTAAGGTTATTACAACAACATCAGAGTTTTGCAAAAGTAGTGATCATTGTTCTTGATGCAGCGGAAATTAACTAACGGTAAATAAAAGGGAGGATTGGGAAGCTTGGCCCATCACTCCTCATGCTCCTTACCTGCTGAGGTAGGGTCCCACTCGACTGTCCAACCCGGTGGCAAGATGGATGGCCAAGTCACTCCAGCAACCATATCCTCCAAAGAACTTGTAAAAATTATGCCACAAGCAAGGCTGAGTATACTAATACTCAGCTAGACTTACCCAGTGTGACGAATCTACTCCTCTACCTCTAGACATGTAGCTGTTTAGCTGAGAGGTTTGGCTTGCCAGAAGCACTAGCTGAGTCTAAAATCAAGTTTTAGCTTTTCAAGTTTTAGTATGATCCTTTTTAAACTAGATGAGTACCTAGCTACTCATACATGTTAGCATTTTATCAATCATCATCTTTTGCCAGTCACCTCATTTCCACTTATTACTCAATGTAGCAGCATGGATCAAGCAGTCTCCTTAGCTACAAGAAGCAGACGATTCGAATCGAATTTTAAACCTTGCAAGGTAAACTAAACACACGACGTGGTGAGGCACTCCGTCCCCACGCACATCAACCGTCCCCATCGATTCCCCGTTAACAGAACAGGGCTCACCGCCTTGGTGTACAATGCCTCACTGACCCCGACTGTCATCGTGCAGTGATCGCACTTGTACCCACCCTAACAGGTCTTGTGAGGAGTAAAGTTTGCGGGTAGGTTCACTCAGGTACTAGGCTTACCGATTTACCATATTTCTCGGCATGTGTTTAGTACGTTCAAACGCTTGACACACGGTACCACACCTTAATCCTTATTCCAGTTTCCGTCTCATAGACAACACATCCCCATGGATCATTGTCCATAGACCATCATCATTCCGATATAAAAAAATGGATACAACCAATTCCTCACCTCGCGCGAGTGCTAGAAAAATAACTTGACTTCTACCGAGATCCCTGATTAATAAAGCAGCTACTCGAACTAACATACTAGTATCTATCTCAAAAGGAATCCTGAGTACATGAAACTAGGGTTTCAGTCAACTCCTACACTTAAGTATACAGTACAAGCCTACAAACATTAAGTGCAGTAAAATAGCATATATAATGGTTATGCATAAAACCGGGGCTTGCCTTCAAAAGCTGGGGCAGGCAGGTCCTCAGTAGCAGGCTCTGGTGCTGGCGCAATTAGGACGTACTCTCCGTCAGCGAGATTACAATCTATCGAATGCAATGAATAAGATATATGTATATTAATGATATGTCTATTTAGTAATTACTATGTATGGTGAACAATATTAAAATAGCGGGTAAACTAGGATTTCTTTATTGGATGGTGCTCTTAGTGTTTTGCACATAATTGTTTTAGAGTCTTGAGTGAATTTAAGGATTTTAATCATCTCCTTTATGTTTTATTGTACTCTTAGAGATATTTAGTTGTATAATATTAATTTCTTCTACAATTTCCCCTTTTACTTGCTATTTATGCTTATTTGGAGTGTTCTTGAACTACCATGGTGATTTAGAATTTTCCAAAAATGTTGCAAAAATTACAGTGAGTAAACATTGGTCTCTGTAGTATATTCTACAAATTTGAGGTTAGAATTGATTAAGATAAACCTTGGACAAAAATAACAAAAGTGAGGGTAGATGGTCACTTTGCACTACAGCTCTGATTTAGGTGAGGGTTCTGTACAAAAAAATATTTTTATCAATATCTATGGGTAATGACAGGTCTCTATGACAAAAATCACAGAAAGTGACCTAATGGTTATTTAGTTATGATTTTCCAAGGTTTAATGTCAAAAAGGCACTTATAACTAACTTGTTATTTGAAAAATATCAAACAATAGAACTTATATTTTTCCTAGGTTCATACTATCCAATTAGTAGTTATCCCAAGGATTGGGGTGGTTTCTCCTTAGGGTTATTTTTCTAGGATTTTTTCTAAGTTCTCACTGTTTTTATGAAGTAAAATGTGGTGCACTTCTTTTGAACTAACAGAGGGTTCAACAAAATTTTCTTATGAACTATGTTACTTAAGCAAGCTAGTATAAAATGTGGTTGCCCTCTGATTCTTATTTTAAATCCCCTTTTTCATTTTCTTAAGGTTTGGGTTAATTCAAGTTTTAAGGGTTAATCCCCCCTTAACCTAGTGTACTAAGAAGTTTAACATTTTTAAACAGGGTAGTTAGTAGTTAAGTATGTCTCTGATTTTCCTTACCCTTAGTCCAAAAGTATTTCTATTTTTCCTAAGTACTTCATAATATTTAGGACCTAGCAAAATTGGTTTGACCAATTTTGGTTAGATAAAACTTAAGTTATGAATTTTTCAACTTTTGTACTCATTTAAAAGAATAAATCTTAAAGGTTTAAGGAAAACAGGTTTGCACCGAGGCCCCTGGGGTTTCCTTTAACTAGATCCTTTAAACTGCGCCCCTGCAGAACTATTCTACTGAGTCTCTTATGTCGCGAAAAACCCCCTGGCCTTTCTTTCTCTCATCCCGAGCTCCTTCCCCGACGGAACAGTGACCGCGGAGAGGAAAAAGGGTGGCACGGCTTACCGATGGCGAGAGAGGTCCGATGGATGGTCAAGTGAGGTCCGGGAGGTCCTAGCGGTCACGTCGAGGGGTGGATCACCGACGATGATGGCCGAAGTAGGGCTAGCCGCGTGCGCAGGCGGTCAGGCTCGTCGGCGGCGTGTGCTCCGGCCTGCTCACGGCGGTATAGCTCAATTAAATGGAACGTGGAGCTTCACTGGATGTCAAGGATACCGTAGGCACAAGGAATCGACAAATGGCTTACCGTGTGGCTCGGTCTACATGCGATAGCGGCCATTTGAAGTCCGGCGACATCGATCCGGCGCCTCCGGTGAGGTGGCGTCCAATCCACGGCTCGAGAAGCTTCACTGAGCTCCGGGGAAGCTAGCCAAAGGGTCAGATGGGGTGGAGGATGGCTGGCTTGGCCGGTTTATGATGGCCGGGCTTGCACGGCCGCTAGCACGCCGTTCTCTGGGTAAACGCCGGCGAACTGGTGCTCGGGCAGGGTTAGGAGCGCGCAGGGGGTGTACGGTCGAGACAGGGGTGGGCTTTATAGCCGCGGGCGTGGATGTGAGCACGGGGTTGACACGGCACGGTGCGGCGCGCACGGGCCGAGCACTGAGGGCGTGCGCTAGCGTTGCCAGGGCGCGTCGAACACATGGCTGTGTTCATCTGCCCGAGTTCTTGTGCCTACAGAGCTCCCAACCATGCGAATCTTGCCATATGTCTTTTGCAAGATTTCTTCCTCGCACCTAGAGCTATCTAGTTCATGTGAGTTCCAAGGGAAGATCTGGCCTAGCTTAGAAGATATGGTGGCGCCAAGTCTTGTGTGTCTGCACTGTTCACCCCGCGACAAAATGGAAGCCAAACCATGTCAAATGGTCCTGGTTTGGTTTCAAATTTTTCAGGGATGTGCCTTGGGTAATTTGGCTACTTTTTGTTATTTGGACCAAGTGGTTTTGGCGCCAGCCAAGGGGTGAACACTTCTGATCTTTAGTTTAGGGCTGATTTTGGGACTTAGAGAAAAATGGATGGCTCTAGTGTGCTCCCCACAAAGGGGCTTGATTTGGGGTTTTTGTTGGGCCTTTTTGTAATACTTTCCTTACTACATTTTGTAGATTTATTAATGTACTTCATCTTTGGTAAAGGTTTCATTTCATGAATTGGCCATTTGCATAATTTTTCCCCTTAATCCAATGTTTAGGGTTTAATGGCTCAAGAGGGGAATTTAGGGTTTTAGAATCTTTTTCATGGGTGAAGATGCATGAAGGCTAGGGTATCTCTCTCATTATGATCAATACGTAGCTTAGCCATGATTCTAAAGCTTTTAGTGCCTTCACTCTCCACTTAACATATGGGATAATAGGCCATAGGTGTGTTCATTGAGCTAGGGTCTTGGGTAACACCTTGGGTGTTACATTTCCACTTAGGAATCTACAACGGCTGCAACAAACTTGCGGGCCTCTGATGTTCTGCCTTGATCCTCTGACAACTATCACATCGGGCCACATACTCTGCTATCTCTCTTTTCATACTGTACCACCAGAATCTCTTCTTCAGGTCTTGGTACATTTTCTCGCTACCAGGGTGTATGGAATATGATGTCTCATGAGCTTCCTTGAGAATCAGTTCCCGGATCGATTTGATGTCAGGAACGCACAGCCTATCCTTGAACCATACCACTCCTTCTGCATCTTCACAGAAATCTGGACCTTTCCCATCTTTGATTAGTTGCCGGATCTCATTGATCTTCTCATCATCCTTTTGACCCTTCCTGATGTCTTGCTCTAGAGTGGGTTCTAGCTTAACTGTCACTCCTTGGGTGTTGTTCAGAAATCCAAGACTTAGTCTATCAAATTCCTTTGCTAGCTCGAACGACATTGGGTGAGCGGCCAGCATATTTGAAAGGGAAATGTGCCCTTGGGCCATTTCTATAATGTTTTAGTGATTAAATGTCCAACACGTTTGATTAAGTTCTTATGTGCCAAATAAAGTGAGAAGTGCAAATCAAGGCATAAGGTATGTTTCTAGACTTAGTACATTGTTTTTTGAACGCTAATGTGTTTGTCTAAGTGCTAGAAACAGTGACAAAAGAAGTAGAAAAGAAACCGAAAAGACTTAGCTCTGTGCAGCCAAACCTCAGCTCGACCTGGCACACCGGACTGTCTGGTGCGCCAGCTGGTCAATGGTGAAGTGGCCACTCTCGGGAATCGATGGAGTTGTATGACTATAATTCACCGGACTTTTCGGTGGTGCACCGGACTGTCCAGTGAGCCAACGGTCGCCAGCGCCAACGGTCGGCCACGCAATCGGTGCGCGACAAGTGCCTGCTCCAACGGTCAGCTGGGTGCACCGGACTGTCTGGTGTGCACCGGACAGTGTCCGGTGTGCCAATAGGCCCGGAGGAGCAACGGTCGGATGTGCCTTATTTGGAAGGAGATCGTGCACCGGACATGAACAGTGGCTGTCCAGTGGTGCACCGGACTGTCCGGTGCACCACTCGACAGAAGGCAGGAATTGCCTTCCAAGATTGTCTCCAATGGCTCCTAGCTGCCTTGGGGCTATAAAAGGGACCGCTAGGCGCATGGAGGAGTAACCCAAGCATTCTCTAAGCATACTAAGACATCTAGACTCCGGTCCCACGCATTTGATTCATCATGTTAGTGATTTGAGCTCTATTTGATTTGTGCACTCCCCGTATTGTCATTTGAACTCAAGTCTAGACTTGTGTGCGTGGTTGTGCTGCGGATTTGAGTCTTGCATGTGTTGCTCTTCCCAACCTTACTCTGTGTTTTCTTTGTGATCTTTATTGTAAGGGCGAGAGACTCCAATCTGTGGAGATTCCTCGCAAACGGGAGAAAGACTATAAGGAAGCAAGCCGTGGTATTCAAGTTGATCATTGGATCGCTTAAAAGGGGTTGAATGCAACCCTCGTCCATTGGGACGCCACAACGTGGAAGTAGGCAAGTGCTACTTGGCCGAACCACGGGATAAAAATCACGTGTCTCGTGTGTTGCTTCTTGTGATTGCTTTGTTCGCACGAGCGTGTTCCATAGCCACTTGATTTCACTAACCCATTAACAATCAAGTTTGTGGCTATTTAGTGTTTAATTTTGTAGGATCACCTATTCACCCCCCCTCTAGGTGCTCTCAATTGGTATCGGAGCCGTACTCTTCATTTAAGGGACTAACCGCCCGAAGAGATGGATCCTAAGGGAAAGGGGATGGTGGTCAACGAGAAGGAAAAGGAGTCCGTCCTCAACGAGCCAAGAGATAACAAACCTACCGACTCAGGCTCGAGTCACAAGAAGAGAGACGGGAAGAAGAAGAGGCGCATCAAGAAGATCATCTACTACGACAGCGATGCCTCGTCTTCTTCACCACACGGTGACAACGACGACTGCTCATCAAAAAAGAAAACGGTTAACCAAAACTACTCCTTTGACTATTCTCGCATCCCGTACAATTCAAATGCTCATTTGCTATCAATTCCACTTGGGAAACCCCCACACTTTGATGGAGAAGACTATTCTTTCTGGAGTCATAAAATGCGCAGTCATTTATTTTCCCTCCATCCTAGTATCTGGGATATTGTTGAAAATGGAATGCATTTTGATAGTACTGACAATCCTATTTTTATAAATGAGCAAATCCATAAGAATGCCCAAGCTACTACATTGTTGCTAGCATCTCTTTGCAGGGATGAGTACAATAAGGTGAGTTGCTTGGACAACGCCAAACAGATCTGGGACACCCTCAAGGTATCACATGAGGGAAATGATGCCAGCATGATCACCAAGATGGAACTGGTGGAGGGTGAGCTAGGGAGATTCTCGATGACCAGGGGAGGGGAACCAACGCAAACCTACAACAGGCTCAAGACCCTGGTCAACAAGATACAAAGCTATGGAAGCACAAGATGGACGGATCATGATGTCGTCCGACTCATGCTAAGGTCTTTTACTGTAATTGACCCCCATCTTGTCAATCTTATTCGTGAAAATCCTAGGTACACCAAAATGATGCCGGAGGAGATCCTCGGAAAATTCGTGAGCGGGCGCATGATGGTGAAGGAGGCTCAATATGTGGACGATGCACTAAACGGTCCACTAACCGTCTACGAGCCACAGCCCACCAAAGCAACCAGCAGCAGGGAGGCGCTACCAAGCAAGGTGGCACAAGTGGAGGCTGCCGGGCTCAATGAAGATGAAATGGCGCTTATCATTAAGCGCTTCAAGACCACACTTAAAGGACGCAAGGAGTACTCCAACAAGAACAAAACAAGGGGAAAGCGCTCCTGCTTCAAACGCGGTAAGACTGGTCATTTCATTGCACAATGCCCCGGTAATGATAATGACCAGGTACAAGAAAAGAGCGGGAAGAGGGAAAAGAAGAAGAACTACAGGAAGGCGAAGGGCGAGGCACACCTTGAAAAGGAGTGGGATTCTGACTGCTCTTCATCAGACTCTGACGACGAAGGACTTGCTGCCTCGCTTTCGACAAGTCCTCACTCTTCCCCAACAAACGCCATACATGCCTTTGGCCAAGGAAAAGAAGGTAAGTATTCGAGATACACCTAAGTACACTTCCTCCAATGATGAAGAATCTTCTGATGATGAAGTAGATTACTCTAAATTGTTTAAAGGTTTAGATAGAGCTAAGGTAGAGAAAATTAATGAATTGATTGATGCTCTAAATGAAAAGGATAGACTTTTAGAAAAGCAAGAGGACATTTTGTATGAAGAACATGATAAATTTGTTAGTGTTCAAAAATCTCTTGCTCTAGAAATTAAAAGAAATGAAATGCTATCCTTTGAGTTGACTACATGCCATGAATCTGTCAAAGGTTTAAAGAATTTAAATGATGAATTAAATGCTAAGCTAGAGGAGGCAAATGCAACTAGATCATGTGTAGAACATGTAGTTATTTGCAGTAGATGCAAGGACTTTGATGTTAATGCTTGTGATGAACACCTTATTTCTATTGCTAAATTAAACAATGAGGTAGCAAGTCTTAATGCTCAACTTAAGACTTGCAAAGTTGATTTTGATAAATTAATGTTTGCCAGGGATGCCTACACTGTTGGTAGACACCCCTCAATTAAGGATGGACTTGGTTTTCAAAGGAAAACCAAGAACTTAACAAGCCCAAGGATTCCTATTCTCAATAAGGAGAAAGGGAAGGCCCCTATGGCTAGTAGTCCTCAAAGGAATCATGCCTTTATTTATGATAGAAAAATTGCTAGTCATTCTCATAGGAGTTATATTCATGCTGCTTATTATGATTCAAATGCTATGTTTGCTTCTAGCTCCACTCATGATTATGGTAGAAGTAGGCCTAGGAGAAATCATGTTGTGTCTCATGCTCCTAGAAAAATGTGCAACAAACCCTCTACTATTTATCATGCTTGCAATACTTCTTTTGTACTTACATGCAAAAATACAAAAGTAGTGGCTAGAAAGTTGGGATCCAAATGCAAGGGAGACAAGACTTGCATTTGGGTTCCAAAATTTATTGTGACTAACCTTGTAGGACCCAACAAGAGTTGGGTACCTAAAACCCAAGCTTAAAATTGCCTTGCTGGTTTATGCATCCAGGGGCTCTAGCTGGATAATCGACAGCGGATGCACAAACCACATGACGGGGGAGAAGAAGATGTTCACCTCCTAAGTCAAGAACAAGGATTCCCAGGATACGATCATCTTTGGAGATGGGAACCAAGGTAAGGTCAAAGGCTTGGGCAAGATTGCCATCACTAACGAGCACTCAATATCGAATGTATTTCTAGTAGAGTCGCTTGGGTACAACCTTCTGTCTGTAAGTCAATTGTGTCACATGGGTTACAATTGTCTATTTACAAATATTGATGTATCTATCTTTAGAAGGAGTGATGGTTCATTAGCTTTTAAGGGTGTATTAGACGGCAAACTCTACTTAGTTGATTTTTCAAAAGAGGAGGCCGATCTAGATGCATTCTTAATAGCTAAGACTAATATGGGCTGGTTGTGGCATCGCCGTCTAGCACATGTTGGGATGAAGAACCTTCATAAGCTTCGAAAGGGAGATCATGTGTTAGGACTAACAGATGTCTGTTTTGAGAAAGACAGACCTTGTGCAGCATGTCAGGCAGGAAAACAGGTGGGAAACACTCATCACAACAAGAATGTGATGACCACATCAAGACCACTGGAGCTTCTTCACATGGACCTCTTCGGACCTGTTCCCTACCTTAGTATCAAGGGAAGTAAGTATGGTCTTGTAATTGTTGATGACTTTTCCCGCTTCAATTGGGTATTCTTTTTGCAGGAAAAATTAGAAACCCAAGGGACCCTAAAGCGCTTCTTAAGGAGAGCTCAAAACAAATTTGAGCTAAAGGTGAAAAAGATAAGGAGCGACAACGGGTCTGAGTTCAAGAATCTACAAGTTGAGGAGTATCTTGAGGAGGAAGGCATCAAGCACGAGTTCTCCGCTCCCTACACACCGCAACAAAATGGTGTAGTAGACAGGCAGAACAGGACGCTAATCGACATGGCGAGAACGATGCTTGGAGAGTTCAACACGCCCGAGCGGTTTTGGTCAGAAGCTGTGAACACAGCTTGCCATGCCATAAACCGACTCTATATGCATCGCCTTCTCAAGGAGACCTCATACAAACTTCTTACCGGTAACAAACCCAATGTCTCTTACTTTCGTGTATTTGGGAGCAAATGCTACATTCTGGTGAAGAAAGGTAGACATTCTAAATTTGCTCCCAAGGCAGTAGAAGGGTTTTTACTAGGGTATGACTCAAATACAAAGGTGTATAGGGTCTTCAACAAATCAACGGGATTTGTAGAAGTCTCTAGCGACGTTGTATTTGATGAGACTAATGGCTCTCCAAGAGAGCAAGTTGATCTTGATAATGTAGATGAAGAAGAAATTCCGACGGCCGCAATGCGCACGATGGCGATAGGTGATGTGCGACCACAGGAACAACAGGAGCAAGATCAGCCATCTTCCTCTCCAATGGTGCATCCCCCAACTCAAGATGACGAATAGGTACATCAAGAAGAAGGGCATGATCAAGGGGGAGCACAGGAAGATCAAGTGATGGAGGAAGAAGCACTACAGGCCCCTCCAACCCAAGTCCGACAACGATCCAAAGAAATCATCCCATCGATCAGATTCTAGATGATATTAGCAAGGGAGTAACTACTCGCTCACACCTAGCTAATTTTTGTGAGCATTACTCGTTTGTCTCTTCTATTGAGCCTTTCAGGGTACAAGAGGCCTTGCAGGATCCGGACTTGGTGTTGGCCATGCAGGAAGAGCTCAACAACTTCAAGAGAAATGAAGTTTGGAGCCTGATGCCACATCCAAAGCAAAACGTTGTGGGAACCAAGCGGGTGTTCCACAACAATCAAGACGAGCACAGAGTGGTGATAGAAACAAGGCTCGACTTGTGGCAAAATTTTATGCCCAAGTCGTAGGTTTGGATTTCGAGGAGACTTTTGCTCTTGTGGCTAGGCTAGAGTCTATTCGAATATTATTAGCCTATGCCGCTCACCACTCTTTTAGGCTGTTTCAAATGGATGTAAAAAGCGCTTTCCTGAACGGACCAATCATGGAGGAGGTATACGTGGAACAACCCCTCTGGCTTTGAGGATGACAGGTATCCCGACCACGTGTATAAGCTCTCTAAGGCGCTCTATGGACTTAAGCAAGCCCTAAGAGCATGGTATGAATGCCTTAGAGATTTCTTAATTGCTAATGCTTTCAAGGTTGGGAAAGCTGATCCCACTCTTTTTACAAAGACTTGTGATGGTGATCTCTTTGTGTGCCAAATTTATGTCGATGACATAATATTTGGTTCTACTAACCAAAAGTCTTGTGAGGAGTTTAGCAGGGTGATGATGCAGAAATTTGAGATGTCTATGATGGGCGAGTTGACCTACTTCCTTGGGTTCCAAGTCAAGCAACTCAAGGACGGCACCTTCATCTCCCAAACGAAGTATACTCAGGATCTTCTCAAAAGGTTTAAAATGAAGGACACCAAGCCCGCGAAGACACTGATGGGAACTGACGGGCCTGTCGACCTCAACAAAGGAGGTAAGTCCGTTGATCAAAAGGCATACCGGTCAATGATAGGTTCATTGCTTTATTTATGTGCTAATAGACCAGACATTATGCTTAGTGTATGCATGTGTGCTAGATATCAATTCGACCCCAAGGAATGTCACCTTGTGGCCGTTAAGCGAATTCTTAGGTATTTAGTCTCTACGCCTTGCTTTGGGATCTGGTATCCAAAAGGGTATACCTTTCACTTAATTGGATACTCAGACTCTGATTATGTCAAGTGCAAGGTTGATAGGAAGAGCACATTGGGGATGTGCCAATTTCTAGGAAGGTCCCTAATGTCCTAGAGTTCCAAGAAACAAACATCTGTTGCCCTATCCACCGCTGAGGCTGAGTACGTTACCGTAGAACAGTGTTGCGTGCAACTACTTTGGATGAGGCAAACCCTCCGGGACTTTGGCTACAATCTGAGCAAAGTCCCACTCCTATGTGACAATGAGAGTGCAATCCGCTTGGCAGATAATCCTGTTGAACGCAGCCGCACTAAGCACATAGACATCCAGCATCACTTCCTGAGAGACCACGAGCAAAAGGGAGATATCGAGGTGTACCATATTAGCACTGAGAACCAGCTAGCCGATATCTTCACTAAGCCTTTAGATGAGAAAAGGTTTTGCAGGTTGCGTAGTGAGCTAAATGTCTTAGATTCGCATAACTTGGATTGATCTATAGCATACATGTGTTCTATGTCTTTGATCATGTTAATTTGAGCATTTATATCATTTGTTGTTTATTTCTGGTGCTCAAGTTGTACAAGTGATCCCCGGACCTCACAAGTCCATATGCAAAAGGTGCATATATTTAGGGGGAGACATGCTACAACTTGATCCCTTTGAGACTAACATGTTTGTTTGAGTATACTTGATGTAGTCTTAAAGGTGCATTGAAAGGGAAACATGGACTTGCACCATGCAAAGACTTCCACTGCACTCCGGTATTAATGTATTTAATTCCAAGTTCATTCTTATGCTCTATTTGCCTTTTACTCTGAAGTGACATTTTTGGTGAGGCAATGGGGTTAGAGGGCCAAAAATGATCCTGTTTCGGTGCTTGATGCCAAAGGGGGAGAAATTAAGGCCAAAGCAAATGGATCAGCCATGTTGGGGGCTTGTTCTCAAATGCTATGAATTTAAGTGTTAAATGTCGAACTCCTTCGTCCTTAGAAACAGTATATCCCTTCGGGTATAATGAATCTCGGACGAAGGTTACGAAAGAAAAGACCTTCGTTAGGTTGATAAATGGTTAAACAGAGCAACTATATATAATGTGCGAGTAATAATACCAGCATTATCATCGATATATTTCCATTATTAAATTCATAAAAACGAATTACAAATGTACCTTCAGATTGATGTAAAGTAAAGGTACAAACGTGATGCGAAAAAGCGTATGCCAAGTCAGCGTGAATAGTATGGGAGTACTGTTCACCTATTTATAGGCACGGGACGCAGCCCGTGTAAAATTACATTGATGCCCTTTACATTTATCAATAACTATAGTAATTCTTCGAGGTCCAATTTGGCTTTTCATCTT
Source organism: Zea luxurians (assembly GCA_029449295.1). Classification (NCBI taxonomy): domain Eukaryota; kingdom Viridiplantae; phylum Streptophyta; class Magnoliopsida; order Poales; family Poaceae; genus Zea; species Zea luxurians. Next base: position 31,789,520 of record JAOPSE010000033.1, read on the forward strand.
TAAGTCGGTTCCTCTTTTCTGTTATTGTGCCGAAGCCTTTCTGCACATAGCTTCGTGATCGTCTTATCCTTCGTCATGATCGTTTTTCATTCCAGTCAAGCTTCGTCTTAACCATGCTCTTGTATATTCGCGACCTAACTCCGAAGGTGCCTGTTCCGAAGGTGCCTGTTCACATATTACACTTGGAAAATATTGTCAAACTATGTTTTTGAGGACCTTCGGGAGCCGAAGGCCCCCAACAGTAGCCCCTCGCAATATCAATTTATTGTAAAGATAAATTCATATTGCGACATGGACGAAGGCTTTAAGCCGAAGGTCCGAAAAAACACCTTCCTTTTGCTAGAATAGCAACAGTCATTGACAAGCGGGGCCCTCCAGTTTTCGACATACTGGGTGTATAAATATAAGCTCACCACGAATTTATTTGGCACGCCCTTTTGCCACCTGCTTTTTACTCATCCAGCTTTTAGCCTGCGCGCGACAGCATTTGCTCGGTCTTAAATTTTTAAGCTTCGGTTTCAAGTCTGGTTTGCCAGCATTCGCGAAGATGTCTGAGGATAAGATAGTTGCTGGTGCTTCGAAGCTAAGCCTTTCTGAGGAAATGCACATGGATTTTCTTGAGTCAATGTCGAAGACCAATACGGAAAAGATTGTCAAGGAAACTTTGGAGGGTTTATCTGAAGATACTGGCGACAGTGATAGTTATGATGTGGATAGTGGTGGAGAGGACTCCGAAGATCGCCCGTGGCGGCCTAGTCACTCAAACTTCAGAAAATCAACTATAAAGCAGAGTCACCTTGAAAACATGAGGGGGAGATATTTCCGAGATATATCCATCGTGAGGGCAGATGACGGAGAAAAAACTACGCCGACCCCCGAAGATAATGAAGTCGTGATCTTCCGAAGCTTTTTAAAGGCTGGGCTACGATTCCCTGTAAGCAGGTTTGTGGTAGAAGTTCTGAAAATATATCAAATTTACCTTCATCAACTTACCCCTGAGGCAGTGATAAGATTGGGAATCTTTGTCTGGGCCGTGAGGAGCCAGGGCCTGGAGCCAAGTGCAAAAAGCTTTTGCAATATACACGAGCTAGTATATGAGACGAAACCCTGGGGTAAGGAGCAATATCATAATAATTTTGGTTGCTATAGCTTCGGTGCCCGCTCTGGGTCAAGCTGTCCCGTGCCAACCTTTCGGAAGAGATGGCCCGGGGAATGGATGAAGGAATGGTTCTATGTGAAGAATGATTTGAAGGTTCGGGAAGATATCAAAGAAATCATCATGCGCCCTATCTGGCAGCGCTTCGGACTCCGGAAACCAAAGGTAGAAATGGACGAAGCAGCTGAAGAATGTCAGAGGGCCTTCGGCGTAGTCTGTTCTTTTAATGGGACCAGGGATTTAATGCAAGAGCACATTGCCTTCAGAGTGTGGCCACTTGCAGATAACTGGGAAATGCCGAAGGAGACCGTTAAAGAAACTGACGAGGGTGGACTAATCAGGCTGAAATATACATTCAAGTACGGAGATAAGTTTGTTGAACTGGATGATGATTGGCTGAAAAGCATTGAGAATGTAAGTGATGAATTGCTTGGGGCATACTCAAAGGCCGAAAACACTGCATTATCAGCGGCTTTCATAGGCCGAAAGAAGAAGAGACTCAACCGAGTATTTGATGCAATTGGGTTTATCTATCTCGACTACTATTATCCAAGGCGAGGTCAAAAGAGAAAAAATACTTCTCCTGCAAAGGACACTGCTTCGGCTGCTCCCGGGGAGCCAGCGCCAAAGAGGAAGAAGGTAAAAGTGTTTACACACCCTCCACGCTGTATTGAGCCGGCCACAGTGCCCGAGTTTATTGGCGAGGCCTCTTCGGCCACCGAAGCCAGAGAACCAACTCCAGCGCCAAAATCCGAAGAAATGGCTGAAGCACCAGCAATAGAAAAAACAGGAGAAGAGAGAACTGAAGAAAGAAAAACACTAGATGTTTTGAGTCCTTCATCAAAAGTTGAGGCAGCTGAAAGACAGAAGGGGCCAACAGCGACCCCGAAAAGAAAATGGATGGTTAATGTGCTGGATGTTTTGGAGACAATTAAATCTTCAAGCACAACTCCAAAGAAAACTGTTGAAGTGTCTACTGAAGCCTTTGTTGCTGAAACTTCGAAGCAGCAATTTGAAACTGAAGCTGGGCCTTCGGAATCCACCAAGATACAACCTTTGGAGGTCGAAAAAATGTCAAAGGCAAGTTTAGAAACTGAAAAAGAAAAAATAACAGAGCCGATTCTGACTGAGGAAATTGGCACTGCCACCCCCGAAGCATCTTCCAAAATACATGATTATATTGTGCGACATGCTTCGGGGAAGAAACTATCTGAAGAAGAGATTTTTGAAGCCAATCACTATGCCCGAGAACTGAAGTATCCGAGGGGGGCCGTAGTGTTCAATGGGACAAACGAAGATGATTTCCTGTACTCTCTCCCAGACAATAAAGAATTATCCGTGTGCCGGGAGATGGCTAGAAGCATGGGGTTCCCGAAACTCGAAGCTGGCCTTTGCGCCATGATGAAGGACGATCTTGTGGATAGCCTGGCATACAATAGTCTTAAGGTACAAAATTTGTGAATTTTGAAGTTTATGAATTTTGAATTAGTTTTTTGCTCTTATGTTAACTCATTCATTCTTTTGAATAGGGCTTAATACTCAGCAATGCCTTAAGGGCTCAGAAGAATGCCGAAGATGAGAGCTGCACCATTGCTCTTAACAACCTTCGAACAGAGGTTATCAGGCTAAGAAACAAAGCCTTGGAGAAGGACAAAATTTTGCTTACATTAGTGGAAAAAATGAAGGAAGACGAAGCTAACTCTAAAACTCAAGCCGAAGCTCAGAAGCGTGAAATCGAAGATCTTCGTAAACAACTAGCCCGAGCCAAAGAAGAACGCATTCTTGAAGAAACAAAACGAGAATTAAGCGATCAATGGGCAGATCATTTGGAAGTAAATGTTAAAGAGCTTCGTGCTTCGAAGAAGAGGTGCTACGACAAATCCATAGAATGTGTTAAGAAAATAAAATCCAGCTTCGCCAGCGTTGGCGCGTTCTCTAGTGAAGAAAATTTCACAAGAGGAAATCCAGAAGGCCCAATTAAATGGATTAGTCGCGAAGCTGATGTCTTCGACGAAATCTTGAATAGTCGCGGGGACATTTGTGCTTTTTCGGGCGCCAGGGGAATTGTTACCATTTTAGAGAAGAAAGGGTGCGAGCATGTGAAATCTTTGGCGCAGTCTGAAGCTACTTTATCCTCTGAAGATATCAAAGACCCTTCAGCCGAAGCAAGCCAGGTTGGTGGAAAATTTTTCACTGACATTTGGGACAATGGCGACCGAAAAAATGGCTCAAGAGATCATTCAGAGAAGTGAAAAAGGCATCCATGATGCTAGGGAGGTAGCGAGAGCTGCTGAAAAAAACACAGGGCCCGAAGGGCAAATAGGTATTAATTAGTGATTTTTATTTTGTTGTAATTTTTGACTTTGAACTTTATTCGTAGTTTGTAATAGTAATATAGCCGTGTCCTCTCCTCCCTCAGAACCCGCTGAGGCATCTGCGGACCCTCCCCCGAAGGGAGACGACGAAATTAGACAAATGGCCGAAGCCATCATGGACGAAGTTGTCAATCAGCTGCTAAACAAAGCTGCAGAAGTAGTTCTTAGGGAAGATTAAATGCTATTGTAAAAATACTTGGAACATGACAAGTGTAAAACTTTGTAACTTTGAATGTAATATATAATCTATTTACGGTTCAATTCTTTACGATGCATGAAATTTTTTCATACATACCGCTTTTTGAGCCTTCGGCGAAAAAACACCTTCCCTTTTTTTCATGCTTCGTAAAGAAAATCTTTTATGTGTCACAAGAATTGCCATATTTCTTTGATGAAGAATCTCCAAACTTTAGGAAAACATTCTTTGAATCCATAAAAAAGTCTTATGTTGCCTCTCAAATGAAGCTACACTTCTTCTCAATTTATCTTGTGCCTTGGCACGATTTTCTCTTTTTCAAAACATTCTTCGAAGATCAATGCTGTGTCCCCTTCCTATTCTCCATGCGAAATGATGGATGATGCTTATGTTATGCAAAATGATGTAATGATGTTATGTTATGCAAAATGACATTTATGCTGAAAATACACATATCCCTGCCATAGAGCACACAATCTTTTTATCTCAGCGTTGACTTTTCGCTGTAAGCCTCCCTTAGGAGCTTCTTCGCTTTTTACTTTCAGCGGAATCAGCGTTTATTTTTCGCTGTAAGCCTCCCTTAGGAGCTTCTACGCCTTTTACTTTCAGCGGAATCAACGTTTATTTTTCGCTGTAAGCTCTGCATTCCCTTTGGAACGACTTTCGAGCAGAAAACTTACACTGCGCTCCCTTAGGAACGACTTTTTATTACTTCAAAAAAGTTACGGCTCATTCCTTAGAACAAGTTTTCGATAATCCGAAGGTTCTCCGTGCCTCCATAAATTCTTGTGCTTCGGTAACTCAAGCCTTTGGAGGAGATATATTTTCATTATGATAATACGGTAAACTGTTACAAGGATTTGAAAAACAATAAAAAACACTTAAACTCCCCATAATTGTTCTTTACTACGAAGAAAATAAAACTGAACGTGAAAGCATAAAAAACTGCTGTGGGAGTAGGATATTTTGTCAGTAAATGTGCTTCGACTCTGGCACAGTGCTATTGACTGTGCGAGCTTCGGATTCTTCTCTGAAGTCCCTCTGGGGGTGAGAGTGCTGGCTCCCTTCTAGCTTTGGAGCTCGTTGTATTGGTGGTGGCGGTGGAAGCTGTTGCCAGGAAGCTTGGGGTTGGCTTGCCGAAGCAACAGAGGCTGAAGGGTGATTGCCTACATATTCTAGAATGTAAGGCGAATGATACGAAGCAGTATGCATAACCTGCTTCGGCTGGCTCTGTTGTGCTGCAGCCTCTGCTAGCTCCTTTTGCTTTTGAATGGTAACATGACACATTCTGGTGGTATGGCCCTTGCCTTCATCGCAGAATAAGCAGTAAATTTTTCTTGGTTGATCTCCAAATCTTCCCCCGAAGCCCCTGGCGCCTCTGCCTCTTGGCGCTGGCGGTCGAAAAGAGCTTTGTTGTTGCCCCGAAGCTTGCTGTTGCCCCGAAGCTTGCGAGGAATACTGTGACCTTTGCTGCTGACTCCCTTTGTCATCATTTTGAGTAGAATTGTGAATTGACCTGACATGCCTCGGATAAAACCTTCCTCCGAAGCCCCTGGTCATTTCAGAAAACCTGAGAGCTTCCTCCCTTCTTTGGCGAAAATCATTATCAGCTCGAATATACTCGTCCATCTTCTGGAGCAGCTTCTCCAAAGTTTGAGGAGGTTTCCTGGCAAAGTACTGAGCTGAAGGTCCTGGCTGAAGCCCCTTAATCATGGCCTCAATGACAATTTCATTGGGCACTGTTGGTGCCTGTGCCCTCAGACGTAGAAACCTTCGGACATATGCCTGAAGGTACTCTTCGTGATCCTGGGTGCACTGGAATAAAGCTTGAGCAGTGACTGGAAGCTGGTTATCAACATATCCTTCAGCTTTTGCCATGAGGTGATTGTTCCTGGCCTAAGGGAGGAGTACCAGGTTTGTGCAACGCTCCTGACAGCCATGACGAAGGACTTTGCCATGACCGCTGTGTTGCCACCATATGAAGATATAGTTGCCTCATAGCTCATCAAGAATTGCTTCGGGTCTGAATGACCATCATACATAGGGAGCTGAGGTGGTTTATAAGACTGTGGCCAAGGTGTAGCCTACAGTTCTGTTGACAGGGGAGAAGTGTCATCAAAAGCAAAATTTCTATGATGGAAATCTTCATACCAGTCATCCTCGTTGTAGAAACCCTCTTGATGAAGCTCTCTGCGCGGGGGCCTTTGATTCTGGTCATCTTGAGCGAGGTGTCGAAGCTCTGCAGAGGCTTCATCTATCTGCTTTTGAAGATCAGCTAGACGAGCCATCTTCTCCTTCTTCCGTTGAACCTGTTGATGGAGCATCTCCATTTTTTGTATTTCTTGGTCCAAGTCGTCTTCCGGAGGCGTTGGACTGATGGCCTTCCTCTTCTGGCTTCGGGCCTCCCTAAGAGAGACGACATCCTGATTGGGGTCCAGCGGCTGCAGAGTGGCAGCCCCTATCGTTGAAGCTTTTTTCGGCGGCATGACGAAGGTGACGCTTGTCGAAGGTTTTCAAAACCTAAAAAGTGGAAGTGAGTTCACCGGAGGTGGGCGCCAATGTTGGGGGCTTGTTCTCAAATGCTATGAATTAAGAACAAGACAACATAAAAGTGTTAAATGTCGAACTCCTTCGTCCTTAGAAACAGTATATCCCTTCGGGTATAATGAATCTCGGACGAAGGTTACGAAAGAAAAGACCTTCGTTAGGTTGATAAATGGTTAAACAGGGCAACTATATATAATGTGCGAGTAATAATACCAGCATTATCATCGATATATTTCCATTATTAAATTCATAAAAACGAATTACAAATGTACCTTCAGATTGATGTAAAGTAAAGGTACAAACGTGATGCGAAAAAGCGTATGCCAAGTCAGTGTGAACAGTACGGGAGTACTGTTCACCTATTTATAGGCACGGGACGCAGCCCGTGTAAAATTACATTGATGCCCTTTACATTTATCAATAACTATAGTAATTCTTTGATGTCCAATTTGGCTTTTCATCTTTAAGTCGGTTCCTCTTTTCTGTTATTGTGCCGAAGCCTTTCTGCACATAGCTTCGTGATCGTCTTATCCTTCGTCATGATCGTTTTTCATTCTAGTCAAGCTTCGTCTTAACCATGCTCTTGTATATTCGCGACCTGACTCCGAAGGTGCCTGTTCCGAAGGTGCCTGTTCACATATTACACTTGGAAAATATTGTCAAACTATGTTTTTGAGGACCTTCAGGAGCCGAAGGCCCCCAACAAGCCAATCACTTGTGAATATTGAAAATAATAGAGTTAGAATTTTTGATTTGTCCAAAATGCTCTTACTACAAAATTTGGTCTCTTGTGGGGGAGAATTTTGATTATGAAAAAAAGGGGGAGTTTTTGGCACTTAATCAATTTCACTCTTGGAATATCTCTCTTTGTGCCCAAACAAGCGTGTTCGACTTAGAGATAGGAAAATAAATTTGATTTACAAAAACAAACCAAGTGGTGGCAAAAAATGATCCAAATGTGTCAAATCTTGTGCAAAAATGATTTGGTCCTCATTTGCATTGATGTTGCACTTATTTTGGTTGCTTTTTGATGTGTTGGCATAAATCACCAAAAAGGGGGAGATTGAAAGGGAAATGTGCCCTTGGGCCATTTCTATAATGTTTTGGTGATTAAATGTCTAACACGTTTGATTAAGTTCTTATGTGGCAAATAAAGTGAGAAGTGCAAATCAAGGCACAAGGTATGTTTCTAGACTTAGTACATTGTTTTTTGAACGCTAATGTGTTTGTCTAAGTGCTAGAAACCGTGACAAAAGAAGGAGAAAAGAAACCAAAAAGACTTGGCTCTGTGCAGCCAAACCTCAGCTCGGCCTGGCACACCGGACTGTCCGGTGGTGCACCGGACAGTGTCCGGTGCGCAAGGCTAGTAAACGGTGAAGTGGCTGCTCTCGAGAATCGACGGAGTTGAACGGCTATAATTCACCGGACTGTCTGGTGGTGCACCGGACAGTCCGGTGAGTCATCCGCGGCGAACTCATCGCTCTCGGGAAACGAAAAGGCGACATGGCTATAATTCACCGGACTGTCCAGTGAGCCAATGGTCGCCAGCGCCAACGGTCGGCCGCATAATCAGTGTGCAACACGTGGCTGCTCTAACGGTCGGCTGGGTGCACCGGACTGTCTGGTGTGCCAACGGGCCCGGAGGAGCAACGGTCGGATGCGCCTGATATGGATGGAGATCGCGCACCAGACATGAATAGTGGCTGTCCGGTGGTGCACCGGACTGTCCAGTGCACCACTCGACAGAAGGCTGGAATTGTCTTCCAAGATTGTCTCTAATGGCTCCTAGTTGCCTTAGGGCTATAAAAGGGACCCCTAGGAGCATGGAGGAGTAACCCAAGCATTCTCTAAGCATACTAAGACATCCAGACTCCGCTCCCACTCATTTGATTCATCTTGTTAGTGATTTGAGCTCCATTTGAGTTGTGAACTCTTCGTGTTGTCATTTGAGCTCAAGTCTAGACTTGTGTGCGTGGATGTGCTGCGGATTTGAGTCTCGCGTGTGTTGCTCTTCCCAACCTTAATTTGTGTTTTCTTTGCGATCTTTATTGTAAGGGCGAGAGACTCCAATCTGTGGAGATTCCTCGCAAACGGGAGAAAGACTATAAGGAAGCAAGCCGTGGTATTCAAGTTGATCATTGGATCACTTGAAAGGCGTTGAGTGCAACCCTCGTCGATTGGGACGCCACAACGTGGAAGTAGGCAAGTGCTACTTGGCCGAACCACGGGATAAAAATAGCGTGTCTCGTGTGTTGCTTCTTGTGATTGCTTTGTTCGCACGAGCGTGTTCCATAGCCACTTGATTTCACTAACTCATTAACAATCAAGTTTGTTGCTATTTAGTGTTTAATTATATAGGATCACCTATTCACCCACCCTCTAGGTGCTCTCAATATTGACTTGACTCTTCCGGCTCAGAGCATCTGCAACCACATTTGCTTTGCCTGGGTGATAATGAATTTCTAGCTCATAGTCTTTGAACAATTCTAGCCATCTTCGCTGCCTCATGTTTAACTCTAACTAAGTGAATATGTACTTGAGGCTCTTGTGGTCTGTGTAGATATCACACATCTGCCCGTAAAGATAATGTCTCTAGGTCTTCAGTGCATGAACCTCTGCTGCTGGCTCTAGATCATGAGTGGGGTAATTCTTCTCATGAACTTTCAACTGTCGGGATGAGTATGCCACTACTTTCCCTTCCTGCATTAACACACAACCTAGTCCGATGTACGAAGCATCACAATATACTGATTATGGCTTGTGAACATCTAGCAGAACCAATATCGCTGTTGTTGTCAATTTCTGCTTCAACATCTCAAATGATTCTTGGCACACTGGGGTCCACTTGAACTCAACCTTCTTTGCTAGCAAGGCTATCATTGGTCTGGCAATCTTGGAGAAACCCTCAATGAAACGCCGATAGTAACCGGCCATTCCAATGAAACTCTTGATTCCTCGGACATCTTTTGGTGCTTTCCAGTCCAGAATCGCTGCTACCTTCTTTGGATCCACAGCTAGTCCATCTCGGCTTATTATATGACCCAAGAACAGAACTTCGCTGATCCAAAACTCGCACTTGCTAAGCTTGGCATACAACTGGTAATCTCGTAGCCTCTGAAGTACCTTCCTCAAATGTTCCTCATGCTCTTGCTCATTCTGGGAATATACACGAATATCATCAATGAACGCTACTATGAACTTGTCTAGGTAGTCCATGAACACACTGTTCATCAGATACATGAAGTAAGCTGGTGCATTTGTCAAACCGAATGACATAACCATGAACTCATATAGTCCATACATGGTGATGAATGTTGTTTTCGGTATATCTGAAGGTCGGATTCTGAGCTGATGGTAACCTGACCTCAAATCTATCTTTGAGAACACACTGGCTCCTCTCAACTGATCAAATAGGTCCTCGATTCGAGGCAAGGGGTACTTGTTCTTGATAGCGACTTCATTCAAAGCTCTGTAATCGATGCACATCCTCTTCGTGCCATCCTTCTTCTCCATAAATAGTACTGGGGCTGCCCAAGGTGAGGTACTTGGTCTGATGTAGCCTTTCTCTAACAGCTCATCAATCTGCTTCTTGAGTTCCACCAACTCTGGTCCGGACACTCGATAGGCTCTCTTGGAAATAGGGGCAATGCCTAAGATAAGCTCTATGGCAAATTCAACTTTTCTTTCTGGTGGCATGCCTGGTAACTCTTCAGGGAATACATCGATGAATTCTGACACAATCCTAATTGCCTCAATCGGATTGGACTCTTTGTCATCTACTGATAAATGGTGACAGGCTCCTTCTAGTTCAGGCAAGTACAGCTTAGTAACTACTTCCTTTCCAGATGGGGACACCAACTTAACTATTCTCTTATCACAAGTGACAGTGGCTTGATTTTTGTGTAGCCAATTCATCCCTAGGATGACATCTAACCCTTGAGTTCCCATTACTACTAGGCTAGCAGGGAAGTCTATCCCCCTTATTTCAATCCTTAGATTTGAACAAATCCTATCAGACTGAACGTTTCCCACAACTGAATTAACTCTTAAAGGTGGGATTATTGGTTCTATGGAGATGCTAAGCGATTCTACCCAAGATGTAGAAATAAAAGAATGCGTGGCACCAGTATCAAATAATACTTTTGCTGGGTAGGATTCGACTGGAAACATACCTACTGCCACGTCCTGAGCATCCTGGATTGCTTCGGCTTCTAGGTGATTCAACTTTCCGTGGTTGTAGGCCTGACCATGGACTCCTGGTGCTTACTGTGGCGCACCTTGTCTTGTTGGGGCATTGACTACTGGCGACTGCTGAGCTGCTTTCTTTGGACAGTTCTTTGCCCAGTGGTTTTGTTCTCCATAGTAGAAGCATGGACGACCTCCTACTTGCACTGGAGCTACTTGGCCATTCTTGTTAGGTGCTGGGGCAGAAAAGTGAGCTGCCTGGTTATTCTGATGTTGGTACTGATTTCCTCCAGGTTGGGTATTCTGACGGTACTGCTACTGCTGCTAAGAAAACTGCCTCTAGTACTGGTACTGGTGCTGATGCTGATGCTGACGCTGATGCTGGTGACCTTGAGGGTGACCTTGCCTGAATTGTTGTGGTGAGTTGCCTGAGTAGCGGGGACGACTGCTACTCCCGGCCTGAGATCCTCCGATCTTGCGTTTCCTGTCCTCCATCTCCCGACGCTTCCTTTCTGTCATGACTTCTCTGTCTATCAAAGGCTGGAAGGTAGGGAAAGTATGACTCATTAGCTGGTAGTGGAGGGGATCAACCAATCCTCTCAGAAAGCGGTACTACCTCTTGGCATCCATGTTGACATCTTCCGGGGCATAACGTGACAACTGTAGAAACTTGTCCCTGTACTCGCTGATGGACAAGGGGCCTTGCTTCAGGGCGAGAAACTCCTCCTTCCTCACTATCATCAGTCCCTCAGGCACATGGTAGTGACGGAAGTTGTCCCTGAACTCCTCCCAGGTGCTGGCTTCAGGGTTGGCATGAGTGGCGAGGTAAGACTCCAACCAAGACTGTGCTGCTCCCCTTAGCTGTCGGGGACCATACAACACCTTTTCATGAACGTTGCACTGAGCAGTGTGCAATTCACGTTCCACGGTACACAACCAATCTTCAGCGTCCATGGGATCAACAGAGTGGGCAAAGACAAGCGGATGGCCCCTCATGAATTCTGCCCACTTGTCTCTAGTAACCTGTGGCATCTGGACTTGCATTGGAGGCTGAAGTAGGGGTGACTGCTGTTGCATCTGTTGCACCGCTGCTAAGGTCTGACCAATTGCTTGGACTGCCTGAGATTGCATCATGAACATCTGCTCAACTGTCATCAGGGGTGGCGATGGCAACTGCTACTGAGCTGCACCTTCCTGGGGTGCCTGCTGTTCTGGTTGAGCATGCCTTGCACCTCTGCGCCTGTTCTCAGACATCTGTAGAAACCACACACACATCAGATCTGACTCTGCAGTCTTTCAGCATAAGAAAAGATATACGGAAATCTTCATAGCACTGAACACATGATCATCTTCACTGATAGCTTCTCAGATAAAGAGGAATGTGAAAATAAATGGATTGCCCAACTAAATAACTGACTTTATTAATAACTACACCAAGTTGCAGGGGATACCCACACATTGATGGCAATCATTACAAAGATCCAACTTCATTACATGTCCATCATAACAAGCATTCCAACCTATGATAAGCAAACTAACTCTAACTAAGACTGACTAGACTAAGACAGTGAATTATCTATGGGACTAAATCTATCCGGGTCCTGCAGTCTGGGGTACCATAGTCGAAGCAACCACAGGACGGTGAATGGTAAGGGTGCTGAATCCCGACAAGGGGTGGGAGAACCACCATCTAGATAGTGGCGTGCCGCGCACTCAGCACGCAATTCCGCAACCTCCGCCCGAACCTTTGCCAACTCGTTAAGGGCATGGTCCAACTCTGTGTTGAGCACGACGGCCAGGTTGACCATGCTGTTCAACCTGGGATTGCCCTCATCAACTGGCGAGACAATCACACCTCCAGCACTACCGGTTGAACGGCGAGGGTAGTACTTCAGGTCAAGGCCGTCAGCTACCCCACTGAACAACGAGCAATACTGAGAAAGTGCCCATCGTGCTGCACCTCGGCAGTATCCCTCCCAGTAATAGAATAGTGCTCTGAGAAGGCCTCTACACCCTGGAGATCATCGTTCGGACGATGCACCAAGCAAGTAGCCTCCCACTGGTCCGGGTATAACCCGCGACGATGTTGGTAGACTACACAATGGTACTCGATGGACCAAGTGTGTTGGTCGAAGACCCGACGCAACAGGTTGTCGAGAGCGTCATGGAAGTGACACCTGCGAGCGGCATCATGAGTGATGGGTCTGGCGATCCATCCCTCCGGCTCCTGCTCCTCTAAGAGCTCCGTGCCGTGGCTCGAACTGCCACTAGTGTCGTCGTCGTCTCCGTTTCGTCGGGGTCTCCTCCAGCAACTGGGATGCCCTTTGGTGGTGCAGGGGGCATCTCTGGATGTTGTGCAGGGGAAAGCAGCCTCCTAGACTCAATCCTACTAAGGCGAGGGGGAAGAGTCCTGCTGCTCCTGCTCCTACTCCTGCTCCTGGCATCGGCACTCCTGCTCCTCATGCAGGCGATGATGCAGTCTCTCCAGATGACTGGACTGACCTGGCACTGTGCGACACAGTGGACGCTCCGCTAGGCAGGAAGGCAAAAAGGGGATCATAGACTTACGTGCAGTACACCTAAGACGAGCCATCTATAAAAGACATCGTAAGCCCAAGAGTGAGAGTAGAACTATAAGACCAAAAAGTAAACAGAAAGAAAAGTGAGATAAAACTTTTGAGATAAGTAAATAACATAGAGTTGGCCAAGGTGACCAACTTTTGAAAAGGACACAAAGGCCAAGGTAAGAGTAGGGGTCTATAGTCCTTAGGGCGACCATTTTAGTCTAGGTTAGCAGTCATACAGTCAGCAAGGGCTCTGATACCACTTATGTCACATCCGGTTTTGGAAGGCAAACCGAATGCAAACCATGTACGTGCCAGGATTAGAACTCACGTACACAGCGATTACATAATTGGACATCATCACACAATGCTCAAAGTAAATAGCGGAAAGGTACTTTAATTACATCAAGATGTCCAAGACATCTACAGAGTCTAATACATATCCACAGTGTTCAACATTTATATCAAAGTGCGGAGAAATGAAACGTAGAAGATAAGCCTACACAGGCAGCTGACTGGGGGTTTGCCACTAAAGTAAACTAGAACTCATCGTAGTCCTAGAACTCCTCAAAGTTCTCCATGTTACCAACATCTCCTCCTGAGCACTGAGTATAGTGGGGACAATCTGGTTGGGGTGGTTTGTAAAGCAAGGGTGAGTACACATCAACGTACTCAGCAAATGTCCCGTTTTGGCTAAAGTGGACTAGCTGTATGTGGAGTTAAGGGTAAGCAGTTGCTTTTAGTTGGTCAAGTTTTATTACTATAATTAGAGCCAAATTTTAGTAATAAGCCCCGTTATTACCCAGGAGTACTCCCTCCAAGAGGAAATACAAGAGATCAAAATTATAACCATCATTGCTAATCGTCATCATAAAAGTAATCAAAGTTCTTCTAATCGAAGAGGATCCCAAGGCTGCTCTTAACCATGAGCACGGCTGATATACCAGTTTCTAACACACTGCAGAGGTCGTACACTTTACCCACAAGTCGTGATTCCCTTTTTGCCCGGGGTTCTAGCCTCCCCATTGATCACTACCAAGGTGACCTAGCAGGGTCTCACTACGTAGCCTTTACAAAGATTTCCTAGAGGTTATAGCCATCCATTAGGTTTCTCTAGTTTGATAAACAAAGTACATCTCCCCAAAGGAAGGGTGACTAACAAAAACCAAATCAAGAACCTCTGCAACCAGCCTCGGTAGAGCAAGTACTGTGCCCGGACCCCATTGATGGCACTACGATGAAGCTAACTACTCTGGTTCCTCTAATTAATCAGCTAAGGGTGTCCCATTCCACCCTCATGGTTGCATTGTTATCCCGGGTTGTCACTCCCCAAACAGGCCCTTACGGAGAGGTACTCAGGAAACGGCCTTAGTCCCTTGAGGTAATCACAAGAACCTCATCGGGATAACATCATCGTATCATAAATAATCACATCATGTTCATTGATTAAAGGAAAGCTATAGCATAAGCTAACTATGATTAACCCAAAAAGGTAAACAAGGATAAGGTAAATACAGACTAGTCAATCCTTATATTTCAATAATGTAATGCGGGACAGTGAATTATAAAGTAAAATAGGACACGATAGGTCTGAGGACACTTGCCTTCACTAGGTTGTTGCTCAGAGGGATCTTCGGCAACACACTCCGGAACCACAGGCTACTCGTTGTCTAAATAAAGTGATCATACATTCAATACGTTTGGAAAGTACAAATGAACAACACATCAAACATGTACAAACATTGGAACACAATTCAAAAGATGTAGTATTAAATAAAGGAGAATGAGGTCAAGTTATAAAATGAAATAATCCTAACTAGGGGTTGATTACTCTCTAAGTGTTTGGAACATACCTCAAAAGGTAAAGTAGTAATTTAAACAAGAAAAAGATTAAATCATAAGATGGACTAATCTCATTTGGGAATTTGATTATTCTTTAACTCTTATCCATAATTACATAACCTAATTCTATTCATTTCATTGAGACCTAAAAGTTAAACCAAAAATGAATTCATGTAATGCATGTCACTAATCTCACAAGATTAAATATATTTTAACTCCTAGGGCTTTCATTTTATTTATTTCATTAAATAAATAAATTGACATATACATTAATCTTGTATCCTATGTGTAAAATTAAAGTTTACATACCATAACTGACCATAATTTATTTGAACAGAGAATAATTTTATGATCATTTTGCACTTTGAACCACTAAATTTGGTGTTCATATGAAAAATATATGAAATAGACAAGTTTTCAAGTTTGAAATATGAAATTAGGGCTAAATCTGTGATTAAACAAAAGCACAGGGGGCTATTTAAAATAAACCAGGGGCCTGCGCGCTAAAATAGAGGACGGTGGGTTGATTTCCTAAAAGCCGAGGGTCTCTTAAGTAAAATTCACACGTGAAGGGGTGCAAGGTAATATCGACCGTCTGATCAGGCATCAACGGCCAAGATTAGATCGCGCGGGTGCGGGCGTGCGGACATGACTGACAGGCAGGGACAGGGCGTCAATGAGCTAGGGCGGGCTGACCAGCCGGGCCCAGGGGCAGGGGCACGGGTGAGGGGGAAGAGAGAAGGGTGGTTGGATCTAAATCGGAGGGCTGCGATCAGATCCGCTCTGGTTAAATCTAAACCGCCCGATCTCGGACGGACGCCCGAGATCTAACGGCTGGGGGCGGACACAGGCGCGGTGGCGCCGCTTGGTCCCATGGCGAGAGCTCGCCGGAGACGAGGGTACTGGCCATGATAGGGCTCCAGAGGCTTGGGGACTAGCTCGGACACGTTCAGGGTGGTCTAGCAGACTCGACCATGGGCATCACGCCATTGCAGGAGCACCAGAGGGCGCTGCACACGGCGAGGCGGATTAATGGTAGCGCGGGGCAACTCCGGCGAACAATCGCGTGCTAACCAGGGAAGTAACAGCCGAATTAAGGGCACGGGCAGGTTGCTCACCACGAGGGGAAGCGCTGGAGTCACGGGGCAACGGCGGTGGAGCAGGGACGCGACAAAGCGACGGTGGCGGAGCTCCGGCTGCGCAAGAACTGCTCCGGTGAGCGCAGGTCGGACAATCCAGAGAGGGGGAGGTCACACCGAAGGGTGTCTCGACCAGCTAACGGCGAGGCGAAACTCACCGAGGCAAAGGACGGGGCGCGGGCGTGATTGTGATCGCAGAACGGACAGCAACCGACGGTGAGCGGTGGCGGAGCTCTCTGTTCGCGTGGGCAGAGCGAGAGAGAGGGTGAGGGGGTTTGGATGAGGGCGCAAGTGAGCGAGGGGAGGTGGACGAGCAGGGCGCGGGGCTCAAAAGGGGCTCGGGCGTGAGGACGTGGCCCGAGAACACGCAGACGTGGGCGCGTCCACGGCGGGGATCGTGGGCGAGAGGTTAGGGATGGCTGATAGGTGGGGTCGGCGGTACAGAGAGGGAAATGAGCGCGCGGGCGAGAGAAATGGCGCCGATAGGCCTGGCCCACCGGGCAGCGAGAGAGGGAGGGAGAGAGGGCGCGCTGGAGTTAGCGCTGACAGGCGGGGCCCGCCTGTCAGGCACCGAAAGCGCGCGGGCGTGGGCTGGGCTTAGTGGGCCGACTTGGGATGAAATAGGTTTTCCATTTTCTAGGGAATTTTTAATTGCTTTTCTATTTATTTTCTCTAACGTTTTCAATTCAAATTCAAATCAAGTTTCAAATTCAAACCAAATCAATCATGTGCAACAATTCAATAAATATTTGGGGTTCAACATGATGCAACATTTCATGACTCATATGTTTTGGGCAAAATAAAATAAATAATCCCTCACTAATTAAGCTAACCCTAGCCAAAAGAGAAAGAGAGAAAACTAGAGAGAGATGGAAACTAGAGTGAGATAGGGAAGAGTAACACCTAAATTTGGATGATAATAAGAAAGAAGTTTTATACCCCTAAATTCAGGGTGTTACACTACATCAGAAACATGCATTTAGTGACGTTTTTCTAGGTTAATTAGTGACAAATGTAAAACATGTCTAAGATATTATGTCTCTAATTGAACCTCATCAGTGACACGAAATAAGACATCACCAACAGAACTTCCTTAGTGACGTGTAATTATAAACCATGTAATTATAAACCATGTCTCTAATAGAAGCATCCTTAGTGACGGGTCGTGTATTTATAAACCAGTGTCACTAAGACACTAACCACGTAAATCCTATGAAAAAAGTTTAATCCCTACAAAGCAGCACTACACCAATCGTGAGCATGGCCTCCCTGTCATGCATGAGCTCATCTACCACAACACCACCAGCTCATTTCTATCTATATTACGTTTTCCTACCCACAAATTTTTACAAATCGAGTGTAAATTAATTATTTGTGGCACTAAATGAATTCAATCTTTCAACTACAAAGTTGCATAGCCTTTCCATGTCTAAAACTTTTATTTTGTAGTTTCATCATCCGATGTTGTTTACAAATTTTGATTTTCTAAATTTGATAACTTTAAACATATTTTATTATGAGAAGATGATATCAAATCAGAACGTTGTCAACTACAAAGTTTCATAACTTTTCAAGACCTCAAACTTTAATTTTGGTGGCATTTCTATGTGACGTTGTTTGAAAAATTCAAATTTTAATTATGACGCGAAGGATGAAGCTAGTGACATGTATATATATATATATATATTTAGTTATTTATTTATGAAGGCGTTCGACCTATTGCGTGCATCACCAATCGAACCAATCAATCTATTTATCAGTGCCTTTACTTTCTTGTCCTAGGAATAGCAGTAATTAGTCTTCTTCCATCTTCATCTTTACTTCTCTTTGACTCTAAGTCATCTTGAGGCATGGGTAGCCTGCCAACCCCAAGGCAAAGGCTAGGATCTCTTCTCCTTGACGGGGTCCCTCCTGCGGGGTGATCCAGTTGTTTTGGCGATTGTCGTCGCCCCTGCGCACGTGCGGACCGTTTGGCCCTAGGGGCAGACCATCCGGCTCAATGCAAGGATGACCCACTTCTACCAATGGGTCACAGACCATCTGGCCCCATGTCGCGTACTGTCCGTGCCGCCACAGAGAGCCTGCCAAGCGAAACAAACTCTAGCGTTTTGATATCGATTCAGAGCCAACACTTACAAATCAAATAAAATATTGATCACAATTCTCCACGACTCAAACTTCCAACACTACGTCAGAAACATGCATTTAGTGACGTTTTTCTAGGTTAATTAGTGACAAATGTAAAACACGTCTGAGATATTATATCTCTAATTGAACCTCATCAGTGACACGAAAAAAGACATCACCAACAGAACATCCTTAGTGACGTGTAATTATAAACCATGTAATTATAAACCATGTCTCTAATAGAAGCATACTTAGTGACGTGTATGTATAAACCAGTGTCACTAAGACACTAACCACGTAAATCCTAGGAAAAAAATTTAATCCCTACAAAGCAGCCCTGCACCACTCGTGAGCATGGCCTCCCTGTCATGCATGAGCTCGTCTACCAAAACACCACCAACTCATTTGTGTCTATATTACGTTTTTCCTACCCACAAATTTTAACAAATCGAGTATAAATTGATTATTTGTTGCACTAAATGAATTCAATCTTTGAACTACAAAGTTGCATAGCCTTTCCATGTCTAAAACTTTTATTTTGTAGTTTCATCATGTGAGGTTGTTTACAAATTTTGATTTTCTAAATTTGATAACTTTAAACATATTTTATTATGAGAAGATGATATCAAATCAGAACGTTGTCAACTACAAAGTTTCATAAGTTTTCAAGACCTCAAACTTTAATTTTGGTGGCATTTCTATGTGAGGTTGTTTGAAAAATTCAAATTTTAACTGCGATGCAAAGGATGAAGCTAGTGACATGTATATATATATGAAGGCGTTCGACCTATTGCGTGCATCACCAATCGAACCAATCAATCTATTTATTAATGCCTTTACTTTCTTGTCCTAGGAATAGCAGTAATTAGTCTTCTTCCATCTTCATCTTCACCTCTCTTTGACTCTAAGTCATCTTGAGGCATGGGTAGCCTACCAACCCCAAGGCAAAGTGATGAGGACATCCTCCACTATTACCCGTTGGCAAAGACGCAATTGGCCTAGTTGGCCCAATTGTAGTCGGACGGTGACCGTGTGAGCCTTAGAATTATCCCACCATGCTTAACATGGGAGGAGGAAGCCACTTTAAAAGGGAGAGTCACCCTTCCCACATTGGACTAGTCTTTTGGGGCGATTGGGCCTTTCCCTGACTTGGGTGTGCTTAATGAACTGTTGGGCTCCAGGCAACCCTAATTTGTTGGGCCTCGGCCAGCCCCACCTAGGCTGGGTGTATCATCTGGTATCAAAACTAGGGCCCATTTTAAGAAGGTGGGAATGATGAGGACATCCTCCACTATTACCCGTTGGCAAAGACTCAATTGGCCCAGTTGGCCCAATTGTAGTCGGACGGTGACCGTGTGAGCCTCAGAATTATCCCACCACGCTTAACTTAAGAGGAGGAAGCCACTTTAAAAGGGAGAGCCACCCTTCCCCCATTGGACTAGTCTTTGGGGCGATTGAGCCTTTCCCTGAGTTGGGTGTGCTTAATGAACTGTTGGGCTCCGGGCAACCCTAATTTGTTGGGCCTCGGCCAACCCCACCTAGGCTGGGTGTATCACAAAGGCTAGGATCTCTTCTCCTTGACAGGGTCCCTCCTTGTGGGCGATCCAGTTGTTGTTGGCGATTGTCGTCGCCCCTGCGCATGTGTGGACCGTTTGGCCCTAGGGGCAGACCATCCGACTCAATGTAGGGAAGATGCACTTCTACCAAAGGGTCACAGACCATCTGGCCCCATGCCGCGGACTATCCGTGCCGCCACAGAGAGCCTGCCAAGCGGAACAAACTCTAGCGTTTTGCACCGATTCAGAGCCAACACTTACAAATCAAATAAAATATTGATCACAATTCTCCACGACTCAAACTTCCAACACTATGTCAGAAACAGGCATTTAGTGACGTTTTTCTAGGTTAATTAGTGACAAATGTAAAACACGTCTCGGATATTATGTCTCTAATTGAACCGCATTAGTGACAAGAAAAAAGACATCACCAGTAGAACTTCCTTAGTGACATGTAATTATAAACCATGTAATTATAAACCATGTCTCTAATAGAAGCATACTTAGTGACGTGTATGTATAAACCAGTGTCACTAAGACACTAACCACGTAAATCCTAGGAAAAAATTTTAATCCCTACAAAGCAGCCCTGCACCACTCGTGAGCATGGCCTCCCTTTCATGCATGAGCTCATCTACCACAACACCACCAACTCATTTGTGTCTATATTACGTTTTTCCTACCCACAAATTTTAACAAATAGATTGTAAATTGATTATTTGAGGCACTAAATGAATTCAATCTTTCAACTACAAAGTTGCATAGCCTTTCCATGTCTACAACTTTTATTTTGTAGTTTCATCATCCGAGGTTGTTTACAAATTTTGATTTTCTAAATTTGAAAACTTTAAACATATTTTATTATGAGAAGATGATATCAAATCAGAACGTTGTCAACTATAAAGTTTCATAAGTTTTCAAGACTTCAAACTTTAATTTTGGTGGCATTTCTATGTGAGGTTGTTTGAAAAATTCAAATTTTAACTGCGACGCGAAGGATGTAGCTAGTTTCATAACATGTTTATATATATATATAGATAGATACATATGTATATATATGTATGTATATATACACACACACGCCACTAATGTTTATGTATTAGTGACATTGATTTTAAATACATGTTACCAAACAAATCAGGTGTCACATCATTATTAGTTTAATACCACATTTTGCTATTGACGTGTTTTTATATACACATCACTAAACAGATCAGACGTATAAAGCTAGTGACATGTTTATATATATACATATCACTAATATATCTGTATTAGTGACATTGATTTAAATACACGTCACTAAATATATCACAATAGAGACACATAAAATAAAAGATGTCACATCATTATTAGTTTATTACCACATTTTGCTATTGACACGTTTTACAATAAATATCACAAAGATAATTTTGTTAGTGACTCATTGTAAACGTGTTTTTAGCTAGCGTCACATACAGCGATGTCACCATTGAGCAATTTTGATGTCACTAGTACACAGAAGCTCTATAGTGGCGGTTCTAAACCTATTTACACAGGCGTTTTTCAGTACCGCCAGTGCTAGGGGTCAGTGGAAATCAGCATTTCCACTGGCGGTTATTTTGGAACCGCCAGTGAAAAGTGCATTTTCACTGGCGGTTTTCTTAAGGAACCGCCAGTGAAAAGTGCATTTCCACTGGCGGCTGAATAAAGAAAACCGCCAGTGGAAATGCATTTCCACTGGCGGTTTTATAAAGCAAACCGCCAGTGGAAATGCACTTTTCACTGGCGGTTTTCTTTATTTAGCCGCCAGTGGAAGTTTTCCCGCCTTTTTTCAAAATTTCAAACAATACTGAATTATATATATATTTATTTACACACACACAAACATATATATATATATATAGATCTATATTGATATTGAAAGCAACATGAAATTAAATTCTATCATACATTTATATACATCAAAGTATTCTGTTTACAACCATATATGCTTCATGCATTCTATACATCATAAGTTTTCACCTAAGCTCTAATAACTATCTCGGCTAAGAGATAATCTACTAATTTCTGTTAGTATTCTGAACTCTGGCAAAGCTAATGTCCCGGAAGCATCGTGATATTTTCCTTCTGCGGGTATGACCTCTTTCAATATGAATGTGCAGAGGTCCTCGATTATGCCATACAATGCAGCTTCGGTCAAGTTCTCCGGGTTTCCTCGTTGAAATTGCTGTAAAGGAATTTTATAAACATCATCTATTTATACTCAATAATAACACATTTGCATCTTTAATGACATAAATACATACTTGACTATTACTAATAATACCTTGTCAGGGTTCGTGATGTATCGTCCGTTCACTCTCATGAACTCGCACGCATAGAATCCACATAGGACCGATCCTTGTGGTTGCTTGTGGCACTACATAACGGGAGATTGGTTATTTAGTTGCAACATTGTGTATGATATGTATTCATAAAATCACATACTTACCGGCCAGTGATGATGGATGTCTAGTGGCACGCCTTTTTTCGACAGGTCGTACTTTCCACCTCTCATCTTATAGAATCTGTAAGCCCTGTGATCTCAAATAGAATCACCATGTTATTCTCAAATTTTAATCGATAAAAGTATGCATGCATAGAAAAGGCTTACAGCTCTAAGGTGCTGAGGAATTCTGCATATGTCGAAGGGTCAAAGTTTAAGGAGTCGAGCACCAGCACCTTTCCAACTTTAGGATAAATGAGGAAGCATATCCAGTGGTCCCTGTACGAATCAAATCTGTGATGCATGTGTATTGAAATTATTAATTTTATTTATACAAAATCACACTTACTTAAAGTTGTACGGGGCCATTATGGCTTCCCTGTCTTGAAATTGAAGCATTGCATGTCCTATATAGGTGGCGTATCGAGCTTCAAAATCCTTCTTCATATCCTTTATACGCTTCTCAACTTCTTCGTCCGTCTTTCCCCGTAATTCATCGTTGTCTTTCCCGATTCTAAAAGTGTGGCTTTCCTCGGATATAAGTATTGGGTTGAGATACCCAACCCTTTTACTGGCACTAGCATTGGGCTTGGTACCGTAAAGGATCTCCTGCTGATCATGTTGCATTCTGCAAGTCACACGTGCATGTCAGATATTGAAATTTTATACAGCTCACTAATAATAACACACATATGTGGAAGTATGAGCGACACTTACAATGCAAACATCGTTACAAGTTGCACGTCGAGTCTCTGAAGGTTCATCATTAACCACATGTCCTCGAATGTAACAACGGCCTTTTGGTCCGAACCAATAAAAGCATGGTCTGGTATATGCACACTGATGGTGTCGATGCCAACCGATGATGCCCGCATGTACCAGTCATGCAACCTTTTAACACCAGCCGGGACCTTTCTTAGTTTCTCAAGAGGTAGCAGAGGTCTGCCCGGCACATATTTTTTAGGCACGTTTTTGTAATCTGCCTTAGTTGGCTTCTTTATTTTTGCGGCCATTGCCTCAGCCTTTTTTGCAGACTCCTCGTGCTTGGCCAAATCAACAGTTTGTGACGTGAGGCTCCGTCCAATCCCTTTCAAAAACCGAGCTGTGCCAGCAGTAGTAGCTTTACTCTTCTTTTTCTGATACGGGGACACCAATTTTGGAATAGGAAGTTTAGATTTCTTTGATGGCCTTGGATCCTTTGATGGTTGTGGAGAAGGTGGATCCCTTGATGGTGGCGTAGACAGTGGGTCACCAAGAGGATGGGGAGGAGAAGGTGGTGGAGCCCTGAATGGTGATGCTTGTGGCGGAGACGGTGGGTCAGAAAAAGGATGAGGAGCAGCATGTGAAGTTTGAGGAGGTGAGGATGATGGATGTACAATAGGAGCAAAAATTTGAGAAGGCGGAGACGGTTGGGCCTGCGACGAATTCGACCAATCAAGCAAATCGACATCCCTTCGAGGCCAAAGGATAAAATTATTGATAGCTTGTCCAAGTTTCTCGATACCTTCGGGCCCAGGGATGTCTAGCATGTCGTCCTCGGATCCTTGGACGACCGACGTCACTTCTACTTTGCAATAATCATCTGGAATATCGTTTCCATGGAACTTACGTCCTGGGATCGCAAGGCCTGTGGCTACTTTCTTTGTACGTTTATTGTTAATACCATATCTTATAACCAGTGTGCACGCCACAGGCCTTGTGATGTCATCAACTGGATAACGGTCCTTATTTCCCGTTGAAGCAACAGAGCTTGGTAATGTCGTACAATCTGTGGAAGCCGGCGGTTGAGCTGCTGGAATTATTTGTATTTGTGGAGTGGTCATCTGTTGAACAGACATCGCACTCGCCAACTGTTGCATCAATTCTGGAGGAGGATTCGATAGCATTTGAGACATCATGGCTTTGAACTCTTTCTTGGCCTCCTCCTTAAAATAATCCGCCATCTCTTCCTTGTATCGATCACGTTTCCTGTACAGACCTTCCCACTGTTGTCCGAATCCTTCCTTCCATCCTTCCTTAGACGAGATTCCTCGTACACGGCCAGGATGCTCAGGGTTACCGAGACCAGCCGTTAGGATGTCTCTTTCCCTTTGTGGCTTAAAAGTTCCTTCGCTCTGCTTAGCTGCCATTGTATATATGTTTTTTGCCGCTTCTTCGACAATGGGATCATCAAAAGATACACCGGTCTCGGTTTCCCTTGGTTTTCTAGCACGGAGCCAATTTGCCGCCCTTTCACCAAGTTGCTCGGACAGCGTCGGCAACCCTGCGGCCTTCTTCTCGGCGTCTTCTTGTCTCCATTTAGGAACCTGACGCTTGTAACCACCTGTGCCTAGGTGGTGGCGGTACTTGTTCTTCTTTGATAGTTCCGAATTTGCCTCACTTAGAGATATGAAATCAGGGCTGCTCCTCTGCTCTAGAAATACTGCCCACTGACCTGCTGAGATTTTATATTTTTTGGTCGGGTCCAGACCTTTCTTTGCAAACTTTGTGTTCATCTCAGACCTCCAGTTTCGGAAATTGATTGCAAGCTGCTTCATCGTGTATTCCTTCACGAGTTCTTCTGAACCCCGAGGCAGAACGAACCTCATTAATAGCTTATTCCATATTTGATTCTTGACATCATCTGACACATCTCTCCACTGTCGTATTGTTATGTCAAGATTATCTCTAACTAAAAACCCAAGTGCATTCCGGAACTTAGGTAGTGCCTCTTCTGGAGCTAGGGGCTGACCTTTCGGGCTCACGTCTGAGATTTTGTATGTTTTGTCGGGAAACTTGTTCAGCCCCCTGTCACCTCTTTTTCGATCGCTCTGCTTCCTTTTCCTTGACGTCTCGGTTGTTGTCTTGGTCTGTTCCGGTGCGTCTTGGGTCGGCTCCGGTACGTCTTCGTTTCGTGCCACGGCTTCTTCGAGTATCGCACGAAATTCAGACACGACCTCCTATTCATGTAATAAAATGCACAAGAGATCATGCATGTGAAATCAGTAGGGTACACATACGAAGCTAAAGATGCGTACTTTTACCTCAGCTTCTTGTGGATCATAAGTAGGGTCACGTTGCAACTCACGGAGAGCGGCCCTATCTATGCTAGTGGTAGGAAAAGGTCGCTAGGCGTTTCATATCCTTCACTGCTGGATTGTTCTTGAGCAACACTCTTGTCCATGTGCTCGGGCACTAAATCTTGGTCCTTGATCGGAGAACTCATTGAGCTATATATATACAAATACATAAGCAATAATTAAATACATATTAACACATATTAACGTAAGCAATAATTAAATTCATATTAACAAATAGTATAATTAAATACATCCTCAGGCACTAAACCCTTAACCCTAACCCTAACCCTAAACCCTAACCCTAAACCCTTAACCCTAACCCTAACCCAAAACCCGAACCCTTAACCCAAAACCCGAACCCTTAACCCAAAACCCGAACCCTTAACCCTAAACCCTAACCCTAACCCTAACTATAACCCTTAACCCTAAACCTAACCCAAAACCCGAACCCTTAACCCAAAACCCAAACCCTTAACCCTAACCCTAACCCTAACCCTAAACCCTAACCCTTAACCCTAACCCTAACCCTAACTATAACCCTTAACCCTAACCCTAAACCCTTAACCCTAACCCTTAACCCAAAACCCGAACCCTTAACCCAAAACCCGAACCCTTAACCCAAAACCCGAACCCTAACTATAACCCTTAACCCTAACCCTAACCCTAACCCAAAACCCGAACCCTTAACCCAAAACCCTAACCCTAACCCTAAACCCTAACCCTTAACCCTAACCCTAACTATAACCCTTAACCCTAACCCTAAACCCTTAACCCTAACCCTAACCCAAAACCCGAACCCTTAACCCAAAACCCGAACCCTTAACCCAAAACCCGAACCCTTAACCCTAAACCCTAACCCTAACTATAACCCTTAACCCTAACCCTAACCCTAACCCAAAACCCGAACCCTTAACCCAAAACCCGAACCCTTAACCCTAACCCTAACCCTAACCCTAACCCTAACCCTAAACCCTAACCCTTAACCCTAAACCTAACCCTAACCCTAACCCTAACCCTTAACCATAACCCTAACCCTAAACCGTAACCATATAGTATCGTATAGTCGTATAGTATCGTGTAGGACGGGGAGAGAGTCGCATAGGACGTATAAAGAGGGAGAGAGGGAGAATCGTATGGATATTATCGAGTTACGTATAGAGAGGGAGAGAGGGAGAGTCGTATAGGACGAGGAGAGGGAGAGAGGGAGAGTCGCATAGGACGTATAGAGAGGGAGAGAGGGAGAGTCGTACGGAAATTATCGAGTTCAGATCGAATTCGGATCGGATCGGATACGTATATTATCGAGTTGTGACGGATAAAATTACAATGTATATATTCAACATACATTTGAACACATATGAACACACATATATATATTGAACACATACATTTGAACACATATGAACACACATATATATTGAACACATACATTTGAACACATATGAACACATATATATATTGAACACATACATTTGAACACATATGAACACACATATGAATAAAAATAAGTATTGTATGAATACTCTCATCTCATCTCCTCTCCTCTCTCTATCTCTCTCCTCTCCCTCCTCTCTCTCTCTCACCCTCCTCTCCCTCCCTCTATCTATCTCCTCTCCCTCTATCTCTCTCCCTCTCTCTATCTCTCTCCTCTCCCTCCTCTCTCTCTCTCACCCTCCTCTCCCTCCCTCTATCTCTCTCCTCTCCCTCTATCTCTCTCCCTCTCTCTATCTCTCTCCCTCTCTCTATCTCTCTCCTCTCCCTCCTCTCTCTCTCTCACCCTCCTCTCCCTCCCTCTATCTCTCTCCTCTCCCTCTATCTCTCTCCTCTCCCTCCTCTCTCTCTCTCTCACCCTCCTCTCCCTCCCTCTATCTCTCTCCCTCTCCCTCCTCTCTCTTCCCTCTCCCTCTCCCTCCTCTCTCTTCTCTCCCTCTCTCTCGATCACTCTCTGCAGAGACGCGCGCAGGGGGTTTACACCCTAAACCCTCTCCCTCTCTTCCCTCTTCTTCCTCTCTCTTCCCTCTCACTCTCTCACTCTTCCTAGGCTTAGGGTTTACACGCGCGGCGGCGGCGGCGGCGCGTGCACGGCGGCGGCGGCGCGTGCATGCCCGAGCAATCAGAGTCGAAGAAAGGGAGAGAGAGAGAGAAGAACTTACCTACGGCGCGGGGACGACGGCGTGGACGGCGGCGTGGACGACGGCGGCGCACGGCGGAGAAAATCGTCGGGCGAAATTTTGGCAGCCTGACGGCGGGAAGTGTGAAAGACAGGGCGCCAATGACTTAGCGAATTTTCGGCCCTGAGCGTGCTCCTTTATATAGGAGAAATTTCTACTGGCGGTTCTCTATGACAACCGCCAGTAGAAATGATTTTTACTGGCGGTTGCCATAGAGAACCGCCAGTAGAAATGCCATCCACAGACTGTGGAGGCCATTTCTACTGGCGGTTTTCATCGACAACCGCCAGTAAAAATTAATTTCTACTGGCGGTTTTCATTGTCAACCGCCAGTAGAAATGTTTTTAGTATATTATTTTTTATTGTATATTCATACATTAAGTATATAAATTTTTGTACATATTAAATATATAAATATATATATTTAGTATACATAATATATATATTTATATATTACTTCTCTCTCTCTCCCCTCTCTCTCCCCTCTCTCTCTCCTCTCTCTCCTCTCTCTCCCCTCTCCCTCCTCTCTCTCCCCTCTCCCTCCTCTCTCTTCCCTCTCTCTCCCTCCTCTATCTCTCCCTCTCTCTCTCCTCTCTCTCCTCTCCCTAGCTCCTCTCTCTCTCTCTATCCTCTCTCTCCTCTCTCTCCTCTCCCTAGCTCCTCTCTCTCCCCTCTCCCTCTCTCTCTCCTCTCTCTCTCTATCCTCTCTTTCTCCTCTCTCTCTCCCCTCTCCCTCTCTCTCCCCTCTCCCTCTCTCTCTCCTCTCTCTCTCTCTCCTCTCTCTCTCCTCTTTCCCTCCTCTCTCTTCCCTCTCTCTCCCTCCTCTGTCACTAGAATGCCCGTTCTTGTAGTGTTTAAATACTACATCGTCTCATGGCTTCGCGTCTCTCATCACCATTGGTGTGAAGTTCTTTCACAAGTATCAGATCTGGTAAACATCTTTCCAAGTTCTTTTACAACATGTTCTTTGAAGATGCTTGTTTCTTACTGCCTGATAGTCTGTGGAAGCCATTTCTACTTGCTGTTCTCTATGACAACCGCCAGTAGAAATAGTATTTTATTATTATTAACATAGTTTTTTATATATTGTTTTACTTCACTTTTTATATATTATATTAAGTATACTTTTATATATTGTTTAGTATACTTTTACCTCTCTCCATCCCCTCTCTCTCTCCTCTCTCTCCATCCTCTCTCTCCATCTACCTCTCCTCTCTTTCCTCTCCACTCTCTCTCCCCTCTCCCTCTCCATCCTCTCTCTCCTCTCCACTCTCTCTCCCCTCTCCCTCTCCATCCTCTCTCTCCTCTCCACTCTCTCTCTCCTCTCTCTCCTCTCTCTCCATCCTCTCTCTCTCCTCTCTCTCCATCCTCTCTCTCTCCTCTCTCTCCATCCTCTCTCTCCTCTCCCTCTCCTCTCTCTCCTCTCTCTCCCCCTCTCCTCTCTCTCTATAAAGTCAATAGAAAGTCATGTAAAATTGTAAATGGTAGCCACGAAAATTGAATGAAGACAATTACATGCTTCGGTTTGTCGCTAACAATAATCAATTACATGACAAGTCCTAACAATAATCAATTACATGACAAGTATATAATCTAGGAAGCTATTGTTCTGCCTTGTCCATCGTGGCGTACCCAGGGCAACGAATTGCGTGGGATGCTTCGCTCAACGTTCCTTATCTTGGTTGGATGGTCTATGAAAAGAGACATGTCGTTGAACTGGTTAAAATTCTCTAAATCAGATACACCATCAACTCCTATAGCTTGTTGTTTTCCAGGAAAAACTACATGCTTCGGTTTGTCGGTGCTTTTCTTCTCATTGTTAGAAATGATCTGTTCAGCATAGAAGACCTGTGCAGCACGATTAGCAAGGATCCATGGGTCATCTTTGTAACCTACCTTACTTAGATCAAGAACTCTGACCCCATAGTTGTCTACCGTGACATGTTTGTCTTCAACCCATTGACATCGGAAAACCGAGATCTGAAATGTACCATAGTCTAGTTCCCATATGTCCTCAATAAAGCCAAAATATGTAATAATCTCACCAGTTTCATCATCTATGGCTTCGCATCGAACACCACTGTTTTGTGACATGCTCTTTTTGTCCTTGGACTTGGTACAAAATGTGAATCCACTAATGTCATAGGTTTGCCATGTTGTGACCTGGCGTGATGGTCCAGATGCCAAGCCCTTGATGGTTTGTTCTTCTATTGTTTCTCCACGTGGAATGTCCTTCACCATTAGCCATGTGTTGAACCGCTGCTTATGTTGCTTCATTACCCAATCATCCGTATGCCCAGGATTTTGCTCGCGAAGCTCATTGATGTGTTGTTGGATAAATGGCTCCATTATCGTTAGCTGATGTAGGATGCTCTGATGTGCCTCAAGTACTATATCGTAATCCGGTGGGATGAAAGATTTCCGTCCCATCCTCCCGCTTCCATACAGTCTACCCTCGTGTCGTGATGGAGGCAGACCTATTGCAACCTGGTCTTTTAGGATACTATTGCAGAATGGACCTCCGGACTCAATGGCCTCTTCGGTACAGTACCCCTCTATCATGGATGCCTCGGGACGAGCACGGGTTGATACATAGCCATTCAGTATTGACATGAAACGCTCATACGTCCACATTTCATGCAAGTACATAGGACCCAATGCTTCTATTTGTGGCACCAAGTGCACCACAAGGTGCACCATAATATCAAAGAACGATGGAGGGAAACACATCTCAAACTGTGATATTGTCTCCACTGCGAATTCCTGAAGAGATGCCAACTCATCACGGCCAATTACCTTTTGTGAAATCCTGTTGAAAAAGTAGCACAACCGTGTGATTGCCATCTTTAAAAACAAAGGATTTATAGCCCTGATGGCAATAGGTAGGAATGTAGTCAGCATGACATGGCAATCATGTGAGTTGTAGTTGGTGATTGTCAGGTCTTTCATTGACACAATACTCCGTATGCTAGAGCAGAATCCGGATGGGACTTTCAAATTCTTGAGCCAAACACACATCGCATGTTTCTCATCTACATTGAGATTGTAGCTTGCTGCTGGGAGATGGTACTTCCCATTTTCTTGAAGAACGGGATGTAGTTCCTTTTTTATGCCTAAATCTACCAAGTCCATGCGTGAATTGAGCCCTTCTTTTGTTTTGCCCTTTATGTCTAGCAAGGTGCCCATTATGCTTTCAAACACGTTCTTCTGAACGTGCATACCATCGATCGCATGCCGCACATCTAACTCTTTCCAGTAAGGCAAGTACTCGAAGAAAATAGACTTCTTCTTGAATATAGCCCCCGAAGATGGTTTAGCATCCTTCCTTGTTTTTCCGTCTTTTGTCTTCTTCCCGAAAACAAACTTGATATTCCTGACTATTTCAAAAACTCTATGACCTCTATTGTTACCCGATGGAGCAGTAGAATGTAGTTCACCATTATTGTCGAAGTACTTATCCATTTTTCGCATGCGGTACCTGTGTCCTTCCAATAAAAAGCGTCTGTGCCTCATGTAAACTATCTTCCTAGATGCAGCAAGGGATACGTAAGCAGTTCCATCAATGCATACTGTGCAACCAACCTTTCCCTTAAACTGGCCTGATAATGTGAAGAGAGCAGGGTAATCGTTGATCGTAACAAAAAGAATTGCTCTCAGCGTGAATGAACCTTTACGATACTCATCCAACATTTGAACACCCGTTTCCCACAATATTTTCATATCCTCCATTAAGGGCTCCAAAAATACATCCATGTCAACTCCAGGTTGTGTAGGTCCAGAAATAAGGATGGTTAGCAAAATGTACTTCCGTTTCTGCATCAACCATGGAGGAAGGTTGTATATGGTGAGGATCACCGGCCATGTGCTATGCTTGCTGCTCCTCTCAGCAAATGGGTTCATTCCATCAGTACTCAGTGCGAACCTAACATTTCTCGGTTCATCGGCAAAGTCTCGGTGGTTGTCATTGAAATATTGCCACTGCTTCCCATCGGCTGGATGTCGAAGCTTCCCATCGTTTTTGTGCTCATCAGAAGCATGCCAGCTCATAAGTCTGGCATCCTCAGGATTAGCGAACAAACACCTCAATCGATCGACGACGGGGAGGTACCACATCACCAAAGCAGGAATCTTTTTGAGCGCATAATAGTCTACTTCTTCTTTTTCTTTGCTCGTGGATTTTGAAGTCTTTTTTTGGGCTTTCTTTCGCTTCTTCCCTTTAGACACGGATGCAACACACTCTTCGTCCTCTCGATAGTCTTTATTCGTCTTGTACCTACTTGCACCGCACTTTGGGCAGCTCTCCAAGTCTTTATAATCATCACCTCGATAAAGGATACAGTGATTTCTACACGCGTGGATCTTCTCCACACCCATAGTGAGCGGACTGATTAGTTTCTTTGCATAGTACGTGTTAGCAGGCACATTGTTCTCCTTTGGAAGCATGTCTGCGATAATACTCAAGAATGCATCGAAGCCAGCATCAGACACACCATATTTAGCTTTTAACATCAACAGCTTTAGCACAGACCGGAGCGTCGTGAACTCTTTGGTACAACCCTTAGACTCGTCGTACAAAGGCTCTTCTGCTGCCTTCTTCAGGGACTCCATACCTTTCATTAAGAACATCGATTGATCTGTATGACGACGCAACATTGCCTCTAGCAACTCTGCATCTTCCTCATCCATAACACTTGGCAGAACATGAGGTCTATCATGTTCATTTCCTCCAGCGTAACCATGATCAGTAACATTTTGCACTACATGTTCGCTCTGTGGAAGAGGTTGGTGTGTCTCGTGAACGAACTGAAATCTGTCGTCGATGTTCTCAGGGTTTCCAGTCGTATAAGGCGAAGAGCTACCCTCTCCATGCTTTGTCCAAATTGTGTAATCCTTCATAAATCCTCGGCATACCAGATGAGATATGATTTGTTCTGTGTCATTAAATACAGCAGCATTTTTGCAGTCCATGCATGGACAATATATGTGTTTTGTCTTTGTTCTCCAAGCATGGTTCGTAGCGACATCAATAAACCTATGGACCTCGGATATGTATGATGGATCTAGCCTTGATAAGTTATACATCCAGGATGTCCTCTCCATCACCACCTGTAAAAAAGTAACATAAAACACATGGTGAAACCCTATATCCAAAAATGTGGCTAAAATGTGAAACCCTCTCTCTCTCTCTCTATCCTCTCTCTCTCTCCTCTCTCTCTCCTCTATCTCTCTCTCTCCTCTCTCTAGGAAAGTTTGGCAAAAGAAACATAAGCCAAACTTTCCTAGCAACTAATAAACAAAAAAAATTAATACTCAAACCTATCTTTAACACATGGTGAAAGCCTAGTTTCAAAATGTAGTTAAAATTGAGCAAAAATAAACAATAACTGACAATTGAAACATAATTAAACCAACCTTCCATACAACACATTCACCATTCATAAAGCAACTAAATATGTGTTATGGATAAACTTATTTGATAACTAAACATGAAAAAGGAGAGGGAATAGACAAAAACTAACCATCTTAAGCAACCTCATTTGAGGAAATAGAGAAAATTACCTAGCTATACTCTTCTCTCTCACATGTAAAACCCTAGATCCAAAATGTGGCTAAAATTGAGCAAGAATGAACAAAAATTGACAAAGAAACATAAACCAACCTTTCTTATCCACCTTCTTCGAAGAAATGAAGAGCAAAACCTCCCCCCTTATATTTTTTGAAATCTGGACCTCCAAAATCGCCTCCAATGGAAGCTGGCTGCGAGCATACAGTTCACTGTCGGGGGAAGAAGAGAGCTATTTATAACAGACAGTTCACTGGCGGTTGGCTTGAAAAACCGCCAGTGGAAACCAATTTTCACTGGCGGTTATCTTAACACAACCGCCAGTGGAAATAGGGTATTTCCACTGGCGGTTCGGTTACACCAACCGCCAGTGGAAATTGGGTTTCCACTGACGGTTGGTGTAACATAACCGCCAGTGGAAACATCCTATTTCCACTGGCGGTTGTGTTAAGATAACCGCCAGTGGAAATGTGTTTCCACTGGCGGTTCCAAAGCCGGGCCCGCCTCGTTTTTTTTACTGGCGCGCGATAACTGAAACCGCCAGTGATAATTTATGGGTGCCGCAGGCTATGAGCTCTTTTCTACTAGTGTGTATTGCAAGTAAGCAATCTTGGTTGTGGTTATCTATCAGGGCAAACACCAGTGGGCGGGAAAGGGGGCAATGTCCCCTCTAATCTTCACCTAATTCTATAGGAGCCACTAGTTTTTTTACTAATCACCATGTAAATAATGCAAAATATATCCTAGTAGCCCATTTCAATCTGATTTGCCCTGCCCTAAACTTAAATCCTATCTTCGCCCCTGTTGTTTATTATTCTGAAACAAATAAAAGAAGTATATTGTAGGTTCTCATTTAACTTTTAGAATTTACAACAGAGTTCATGTAAAAATCATTTTGGAAGTACAACTACATAAACATGAACTAGACAAATTATAGTAAAAACTTTCTTTTGCACTTGCACCAATGCACCATTACTTTGACCAGGCAAATAAATGGTACATAAGAATTTCTTTTACCGTACTAGATTTTTTTTGCTTTCATTATAAAATTTAGAAAAACATCAAATCCTTATTGATAGTGTCATCACACGTCAATTCTGAAAAAAAAATTACCCACTTTCAGTTGTCTGGTAACTTTATTGGTGGTGAATCTAATTTTCATATTTGGGGATTTAGTTTCAATCCCAATAATACTACTTTTCCATCCCTATAAGTAGCACGACTTCATATCAGAATTTTGTGCACAAGAGAAGTTTTCAAGCAGAGGCATTTAGAAGTTCCTCACCGACTATTTAAAGCCTGGGTAACTTTTCATATTTTACGAGTAAGATGGTGTTTGATTTTAGAGACTAAATTTTTAGTACATCTATTTTATTCCATTTTAGTTCTTAAATTACTAAATACATAGTTTACATATTTGTCAATTTATGAACTAAAATGGAATAAAATAAAGTGACTATAAATTAGTCTCTAAAAACCTTGGTTTTTAGTGACTAATTTTTTGTCTCTTCATTTTTCCATTTTAGTCCCTAATTTGTCAAATACATAAATTACAATAGAGTGTTAGTTTCATATTTGATAATTTAGGGATTAAAATAGAATAAAAAAGATAGACTAAAAATTAGTCCCTATAAACCAAATATCCCCTAAATATCGTGTCAGTAGTCACAAAATCTCATTTTATGTTGATTGAAAATTATAGAAGTAATGCATTGATTGACATATGCAAATTACTTGTAGGCCAGTCAACAGAGAAAATGCAAATGAAGATCAAAGTGTTTGTGATCATCGGAATTATTACCATCAATTCATGTAGTTGTATTTCAAAGAAAATAGAAGGGGATGGAATGTACAACGATATGCATGGCAAGGAGGGTCGCAAACTCATAAATACTGATGGAAGGACGGCCCCAGCCGGTGACTCCATAGATCATGTGTGTCCTCTTGGGAGCTATCCTTGCCGGTCTTTGATTTACAGTTCTCATGATACTACACAGGATCCCGGTGGACACTAAAAGTCTATCAGAATGCATGCAAATCAGAACATGAAGTGTCAGTGTAACCTTTTGTATCTGTGAACTGTTTTTTTTGCGTGTTGCTGGTAGTTTGTGCCTGAATTGTGTATTTGATGTTTGTGTTGTGTACTTAAGATCAATGTTAACATACCAGTTCAGTACTATCTATTGTATGAAATAAATCCATTATGGAAGCTCAATAGATGAACAAAAAAAGCATAGTTTGCCTATATGTAAGGTTACTGGTTACAAAAAAAATCTTGCTAGAATTTTGTCTTGGGATAAGACTATACTACACTAGAACACACTGCAAAATAATTGCCGAAAAATCACCTCATGTGAGCCAGCGATGATTACTTATCGCTATATGTAAGGCAGTGATTGATGATTACTTATCGCTATATGTAAGGCAGTGATTAGTATCCAAAAACATAGCGGAAAAATATATAACTTTAGACTCATGCCATAACAGATCTATTCATCATCCTAGGTGATAGATCCAACGGTTCATAACCTGAACCAACCTGGCGCGTCCACCCGACTGCCCGACACGCGCCGCCCCCGTGTAGCTCCCCCACGCCCACCAAACGAGCCGACCGAGCCACCCCTCACACGTCTAGCCGAGTCATCTCACCTATAATGACTTAATGTAGCCTAAAATGACATAAATGTTAGTCTTTGAAATGACTTAAATGTTGTTTGTACACTAGAATAACTTAATATTTTCTAAAATGACTGAACTAATACCATAAGAAATGTCTAATAAAACCCAACAAAATGGATGAA
Source organism: Zea luxurians (assembly GCA_029449295.1). Classification (NCBI taxonomy): domain Eukaryota; kingdom Viridiplantae; phylum Streptophyta; class Magnoliopsida; order Poales; family Poaceae; genus Zea; species Zea luxurians. The sequence goes on from JAOPSE010000033.1 coordinate 31,825,265, forward strand.
ACAATAACAACTTAATGTTTTCTAAAAAATGACTAAATATTTATGTTATCTAGACATTAAAATGACTTAAAGTAACGTAGAATGACTTAGATATTGTCTTGATGCTAGAATGACAGAACTAATAACATAAGAAATGTCTGAGAAAACCCACAAAAATGGTTGAAAACAATAAATAACTTAACGTTTTCTAAAAACTGACTTAATATTACTATAATTACTTAATTTTGATTGGAACGACTTAATGTATCTATGAAAAGAGCCACGCGCGGCGGAGCCATGCGGGGCGCGAGCCGTGCGAGGATGAGCCACATGGGAGCAGAGCTGCATGGGAGGGGAGCGCGCGGTCGAGGGGGCGAGCTCCCACGCCAAGATGGTCCATGTGATGAATAGTGTTCATATATATGGGCTTCCAAATGGCATAGGAAGCTTTCGCTGAACACCCATGCGACCTGGTTGGACCAGACCGCACCGGCACGTCCACCCACACCCCCACATCTATGTGCACCGGATCAAATCTCCTCCACATGCGTCAGTCAAACCTCGGTCCAACATCCTAACCCCACGCGGGGACGCATGACATAAATTGTAGTTCTGTTTTTTTGTAAATAACATAAATAGTTTACAGAAATAGTGTAAATAGTTTATAGAGATGGCATAAAAACCTCGCTCAGCCGCTGGACCCATACACACGCAGGCGCATGCATGCAGATCCTATTTTTATGTTAGATCCGATAATTATGGCAGATCGTGGAAGTTTCCATTGCATGTGCGTAAATATTGCATGATATTTTCGTTTCCACTTCGTGCGTGCAAAAAATGGATGACTCCATAAATATAGGATCGTTCCAACAAGCATGCAGCTTGGCTTATTATAACCAGTTTATGATATATGCTCATACTAGTAATGCTACATGATGTAGGTATTTATGCAACTTGGTACATTGCGTAAAAATTTGTTTATGCTCACAAATTTAGAACGACAGAAATGTGCGATGAAAGGAAATGGATTGACATGTATGGAAACAAAAAATGTATTTAAATGCTTTATTTCCTTCATAAATATAGGATCGCTATAATAGCAAGGCAGCTGGGCTCGATACAACCACTTTATGATATACACTAATACTAATTATACTACACGGTGTAGGTATTTATGCAATGTGGTACACTGCGTAAAAATCTGGCATGTTGTTCACTGATGGACACATCTTCATGTTTGAGCGTAAAAACATTCAATTTTGAGCATAAAAATCCGAAGTTATGAGCGTAAAATACTGATTCAACTTGAAAATTGTTGCAAACCTCTTGATGTTGGCATAGATATGTATACAAAGTGACATAAAATATGTACGCGATTGTTGGGGGTCGTCGCCTTTCGAAGGTCCTCAAAAACACACTTAACTATTGGTTGTTAGTATTTTTTAAGTGTTGCAAGAGCTGCAGTAACGAATAACTTCGGAACCGGATGAGGACAAAGACGAAGATGTTAAGCTTCGTCACAACAACATATGGAAACGAAGGTGAGCAGTGTTAGGAGAAGGTGTTCACCATTTCATGTCCAAGATATTATAGGCAGAAGTCAATATTGCCATCACATCTTTTTTAAATCATATGCATAAGTCTTATGGGCATATTTGTAATTTCGTACAAAGTTGTACGAACCCCTATTAATAGATGAATAGTGCACTGCATAAAGTACCTTTTTGGTGGGCTGAATAATTACCTTGTGTAATCTCTTCCCCGGAGCACCTTCGTTCTAACTCACTTTGTAGAACCGAAGGTACGATTGTAAATTTATCATGTGAAATGAGAGAAATGGGATATTGAAATATCTGAGATGATTTAACATGTTTAACTTCTTTACATTCCCTGTATATTCATTTATGTACTGACGTATGATTTATTTGATTAAAATCTCAACCTTCATCTTCAAAGGAGTTATTCCGAATGGACAACTGTTTGAGAATGGGTAACAGTTTGAGGACGAAGGTTAGTTATCTTTTTAATATTGTGTTGCCTTGTTTTCAACTATGTATAGCAATTGAGAACAAGTGACCAACATTGGCCCCAACCTCCGATGAACTCACTTACGACGACCTTCATCATGCCTCCAAAGAAGACAACGGTGTCAGGGGCTTTTCTTACTCCTGTAGACACCAACCAAGACAGAATTCTCTTAAGAGGAGTCAGAAGCCAAAAAAGGAAGGTTGCCAGTCCAACCCCACAAGATAAGGACCTGGATCAAGAGATGAGCAACCTTGAAGCTATACACAAACAAGTAGAGAAAAGAAGAGAAAAATGCTTTGGCTATCTGAGTTACAAAAGAAGACTAATGAAGCTGCTAAAGAGATGTGACACATCACACAAGATACTGAGCACCAAGAATATCGGCAACACCAAAGAGACCTTTGGTAGGAGGGCCCCAACAACGAAGACATGCGGTACGAAGCTTTTCACCATGACAATATTGCTTTTGATGATGCCTCTCCTTTAGCTATAGAGCTACATGCAGTACCATGGCCATCTTCGCACAAGCCACGTCAACTACACATGCATGATGGTCACTCTGAAACAAAGCAGTTTCTCATGAGTTACGAAGCGACAATATCATCCTATGGTGGTAATACAGTCATCATGGCCAGGCCCTTCGTCATGGCAGTCAGGAGTGTTCCTCAGACCTAGTACTCCTCACGCAGGCCAGGGACAATAACATCTTGGCAGAAGCTGAAAGATATGTTGATCACAAGTTTTCAGGGGTTTCAGTCGAAGCTAGTGACTACTCAAGCATTATTCCAATGCACACAAGATCATGAGGAGTATCTATAGGCTTATGTTCAAAGGTTTTTACGACTTAGAGCTTAGGCACGAACGGTACCAAATGAAATCATCATTGAAGCAATGATCAAGGGGCTTCGGCTGGGACCAGTGGCGCAGTACTTTGCCAAGAAGCCTCCTTCGACTTTAGAGAAGCTCCTCCAAAAATGGATGAATATATCAGGGCCGACAATGATATTCGACAAAGAAGGGAAGAAGCCTTCAGATACTCCAAGATGACAAGGGGCTTTGGCAGAAAGTTCAATCCAAGACACGTCAGGACAATTCATAGCCCAGGATAAAGTGAGGATAGAAATAGCGATACTCAGGACAACAGAATCATTCCCAATCAACAGGGGCTCAGTAGAGTTCCTTCAGACCACCAGCCCTAAGAGGAGGAAGAGGAGGAAGAAGCTTTGGAGGGGAATACAACACTCAGTCAAGAAGGCTATTTTACTTATTTTGTGGAGAACATAAGGGACACACAACAAGAACCTGCTAGGTTACAATTCAAAAGCAGAAGAAAATTGTTGAAACTGAAGCGAGGCATAATCAGTTGAAGTGGGTTCTCTATACTGCTTCATATTATTCTCCGTACATCCCAGAGTATGTACGCAATCATCAGCCAATCTAGCAGTCTTCAGCTTCAGTCAGTTTAGCGAGCCATTCTCCATCCAGATGGGCCCTGCCTCAACCACCCACATCAGCTTCAACTTTGTCATATAAGCAGCAACACCAAGGGCAATTTCAGGATCAGCCACAACGCGATGCAAGAGAATAATCCGAAGCTTGAACAGTCAATAGTAATGTTCTAGAATCTAAGCATATCTACTAAAGCGCCTGAGGGGCTGGAATAAGAATTTGAAGATACCTACGAAACTCTTTTGTAATCTTAGTTTCTTTATATTTGCTTGAAGATACTTTAAGAAGGTATACCCTTCAATATCTTGTAATAAATCTGATGTTACACCATCAAGTGTAGCAAAAAGTGCTAACGAAGATCCAAAGTCGTTCCTACGGGGATGTAGAGCTCAAAATTCCACCTAGTAAAGGTGGTGAAGCTCTAAAGTTGTTTCTAAGAGGATGCAAAGCTCAAAACACCTAGTAAAGGTATAAAAGACTCCAAAGTCATTTCCAAGGGAATGCATAGTCTTATTGTAATGATTTTTCTATGATTTTATAAACATCTTGCATGAAGCATTCATGCGTCATACCAGCATATCATCATGCATCATATTATCATATATCAAGTACAAATGAACAAGAAGGGGAGTTGCTCCTTTCATGTACAGATGAAAAAGAATGCTGAGGCGACTTATTAAAGAATTAAAGTCTGAAAGGATCACGATGCCCAAGAGGGGGGGTGAATTGGGCTTTTCTAAAAATCAACACTAATTAAAACCTAAGCAAGAGCTAAACAAGAGCCCAACTTCACCCCAACAACTAGCACTAAGATAATAATACTAGAAATACAATAGTGCTAAGACAATACTTCAAATACTTGCTAAACAAATACACAATGTAAAGTACTTGAATTTAGTGCGGAATGTAAAGCAAGGTTTAGAAGACTCCTCCAATTTTTCCCGAGGTATCGAAGAGTCGGCACTCTCCACTAGTCCTCGTTGGAGCACCCGCGCAAGGGTATCGCTCCCCCTTGGTCCTCGCAAGAACCAAGTGCTCACTACAAGATGATCCTTTGCCACTCCTGCGCGGTGGATCCCTCGAGACCGCTTACAAACTTGAGTCGGGTCACCAACAAGATCTTCACAGTGATCACCGAGCTCCCAACGCCACCAAGCCGTCTAGGTGATGCCGATCACCAAGAGTAACAAGACGTAGACTTTCACTTGACCAAGAGAAGCCTAATGCAAGTGGTGTGTGCTCTAGGTGGCTCTCGCTAGCGCTAATGAGGAACAAATGCGGGATTAAGATTCTCTAATCTCCTCACTAGCCTTTTGGTGCTTGCAATGCTCTAGCAATGTGCTGGAATAAGTGTGGGGTGCAAGACATTGAATATGGTGGGTGGAGGGGGTATAAATAGCCCTCACCCACCAACTAGTCGTTACCAGCATTTTACTGCGCACTAGCGCACCGGACAGTCCGGTGCGCCACCGGTGCGCCAACGGTCGTTTCCAACGGCTAGTTTTGACAGGTAGCCGTTGGACTCATGGCACACCGGACAGTAAACAGTCACTGTCCGATGCACACCGGACAGTCTGGTGCACTGTCCGGTGCACTGTCCGGTGCGCCACTATAATTCAATTTTGAAACCTTCGCTCTCGGATTTCTGTGTGGAGAAGGCTCTTCCACGGGCCAGCCTAGGCCCCACCTGGCAGGGTGCACCGGACAGTCCGGTGCACACCGGACAATCCGGTGCACACCGGGACAGTCCGGTGCACACCGGACAGTCCGGTGCCCCAGGGCCAGAAACCCTACCTCTTGTTTTTTTCAGCTGATTTTTAAATCAGTTTTCGTTCTAACTTGTGAGTGAGTTCTAGAGTGACACCTAGCACTGTATGTGAGTGTGATTGTGCACCAACACTACACTAGAACTCTCTTTGTCAAACTACTCATCGACAACCCCTCTTTATAGTACGGCTAAAAGAGAATAAAAGACCTAACTAAATCACGAGTGTCCACATCTCCTTGACACTCGGACTCCGTAGTCCTTCACCTCTTGTTTCGTCGTTTTAGCCGTCGCTTCGAGTTCTTATTTCCAGGATTGTTTTCACCGTTGTAGTACTTGTACCTGTAATGCGACCTAACTTACCATTTGTCTTTGCAAAACACACGTTAGTCACATATTACAATACATTGTCATTAATCACTAAAACCAACCAGGGGCCTAGATGCTTTCAATCTCCCCCTTTTTGGTGATTGATGACAACCCTACAAGATTTGTGAGAGTAGTTTGTTTTGAAGTTTCTGTCAATAGAAAGGATGGTTAGTTATACTCAGTAATCTTTGACAGAAAGAATGTGTACCATAATAATAAGAATGAGCTCATACACATCGTAAGATTCTTGTTCATATAAAAGTGAAGTTAAATCAATGAATCAAGAACTAGAAGACTGGTGATAAAATATAAGGTGAAAACATAATACACACAGTCAATCATAAGCAACGAGAGTATATATAGAGTTTGTGAGCCAAAATCACCAAGCTAGTACAGAGAGTAGCAAGCACATATATTACATCAAAATGACTCTCTACTAACTCTCTAACTCCCCCTAGCTCTCACAACTCATATCTCTCCCCCTTCGGCGTCAAACACCAAAAGGGTACCCGAACCTAAACATCTGAAGTGGGAGGAGGTGGCGGGGGCGCATCCGGTCGCGGTCGAGGCAGCAGAGCGAACGCCGGCTGGGGGTCAGAGTTAGTCTCGGCTCCAGGATTTGCTATAGAAGCTGGAGCTGGTACTGACTCGGACTGAGGCCACGCTGCAGAAGCTGCCGGAACTGAAGTGGTCACAGATACTGCCACAGCAGTAGTGGTAACACCAGAAGCTGGTGGCACTAGCGGCTGAGGGCAGACAGAGCTGAGAACCGGTGACGTGAAAGCCAGGGTGACCGGTCGGAGCGGAGAGGAAGAAGGACCAACAAAAGTAAGAGGGGGTCCTGACTGAAGTGCTAGCACAACAGGAGCCTGAAGCGGAGGAGGTGGTGCAGACTGAACCGGGGGTATCGAGACACCTGAATGATGTAGCATAAGAGCCATGAATGCCCTGCTCTCAGCTCGATCCTGAAGGAGCTGCTGCTGAAGGGAATCCTGCCTGTCCTGTATAGTCTGAAACATCGAGAGCATTCTCTCGGATAACTGCTGATGGGCTGCTGCCTGGCGGGTCTGCTCGGCTGCCAAGTGAGCCTGCTGCTTAGTAAGTGTCTGGAGAATCGAAGCAAAAGCAGGGTCAACGGTAGGAGGGGCAGCACGGGTAGCATGAGAACTCCCAGCCTCATGATCATGTGAGCGTGGAGGCATATGAGGCAGAGGCGGAGGTGGAATCCCAAAATCATCATCGTCATCATCAACTGCTACATCCTAAGCTTCGAACTGATGAATAGCAGCATCCTCGGCCTGAGTGTCAAAAACTAGAGCAGAAGCTGGCACAGGAGCCTCAGGCGCAGGACGGTAGGACCCAAAGACAAGGCATGAGGCCTCAAGTGTACCCTGGAACTGCGAAGGCCGAATCAGCTGCGCAAAAATGTGACACAGGTAGTGAGCATATGGCAACTGTCGACGAGCACGAATGCCATCCAAAACGGTGTCCTCGATCTCACAGATAAGGAAATCCACGACGTCAAACTCAGAGTGAGAGACCAGGGCACCAAGGAGCCAGAGCTGGATATGTGTGGTAGCCTCCCTGTATCCCATCCTCGGTAGAAGAGTCCGTCTGATAAGCTCAAATAAGTACTTGGCTGCTGTAGTGAAATCTTTCGGTGAACGTCGCGACCCATCTGAGAAGGGCGGGCGGAACAGAGCCGCGACGTGAGCTGTACCCAGAGACACACCGTCGTGAGGGCGACGAGGAGGGTCAGAGGTGCCGTAGCATAAGCTGTGAAGACGAGTCGACGACTCATGAAATCCAAAGAGCTGGCGAATCTGGCTGGCAGTAATAGTGACATCCTCTCGCTCAAAATGAAACCTCATCCAGTGATGGTCAGGGTCGATCCATACAGTCGCGTAGAATACTCGAACCCATTCCTCAACATACCTGCCACTGGTAGACAAAAGAGTCAGAAGGCTAGGCAGATATGAGAGGTGTACCTCAGAGTCAGCACCGGCAGCTAGCAGAAAAGCTGGAAGGTCCAAAAGCCGATGCACTCGCAGAGCAATCTGTGCAGACAACTGTGCCCTGAAGAAGGATTCCTGAATCCTGGTGCTGAAAAGGTCAACTTCAGCCGGGTCCCTCTTAGCCGGTAACCAAGACTCCACGGGTATGTAGCTGAACCTGCGTACCCGTGCCGCTGTAGCACGCTGAAGGTCAAATAACCTGGGATCTGCAGCCAGAGGTCGCACCTCAGTCTCATCGCGCTCCCTGAAGCGAGCAGGTGGAATAGGAGGAGCGGAAACAGGAGCGGGAGAAGGAGCAGTGGAAGATGGTGTAGTGGAGGTGGTGGATGGTGCAACAGGGGTGACAGGGGCAGGCAAAGTGGGAGGAGGAGTGGAAGCTGAAGCAGTGGTGGTAGTGGAGGAGCGAGACCGGGAGGCGAGACGACGAACACGGTATGCAATCTGATCTAAAGGTGTCTAAGGCTGATCTACAAGCTCGGCCTGCGCAGCGGCTGCTGCCGCTGCTGCCGCTGCACAGGCTGCTCTGTCCATACGCCGCTTCTTGCAGCCTTCCTGCTGCTCCAAGTGTACTGTCTTGCCCTTGACCTGCCTGAAGGGGCGACGAGGATCCTCATCATCGCCTCCCCCTGGCGCCGACACATTCTTCGTGCGCGGCATCCTGACCCGACGATTGCAAATGAGAGAGAGAGGCTAAGCACAGGTTGATAATTTATGATAGAATATCAAAGGATGAGATGACTACCTAGAAAGCGCACACGAGAGGTGACGATCCAGGTAGGACAGGAGACGGCACACGGGCAGTCAAGGTCACTGAAATGACAAAAGAGGTGAGCACGTATTAGTCACATAGTCATAAGTATATGAAATGTGAATAAATACATACACAGAGAAATATGGCACAGAAAATGAGAGAAATGGCGATCGAGAAGTCAAACGACGTGAAAACGGCGTTTGAACGATAAAAAGTGCCATAGGAGGTTTGGAATTCGAATTGAGGCACGAAATGACGTGGAATTGAGCCGATACTTCACGAATAGGTTTAAATGGGTGAATATGAGTGAAGTGTGTGCTTGGTTTGAATTTAGGCGAAGAAAAAGAGATTTGGGCACTCGGCTCGGAAACGATCGCTCGAAACGGAGAATTTGGTGAAATTAAAGCCTGGAATATCGGATGGGCGTGAAATTTTGCGAATATGTTACTGGAGATGTTGTGAAGGTGCTTGAAAAATTTGGGTTCAATTGGAGCATTTTTGGTTAGTTTGGGCATTTCACCGAACACGTGGGGGCGGAGTTTTAGGGTTTCGGGGAAATGGCGATTTGAGGTGTGAAAACCCTCCCGAAGGAGCTAGGAACCTGCAGGAATGTTCAAGGCACATAGAGAAAAACATACCACAACTTGGTTTCATAGGATTTCACAAGAATTTGAAATGAGCACAAAGGGGTGGAAGAGGAGCTCACTGCCCAAAGAAATGGAGAGAGAGAGACTACAGAGGGAGAAGGGAGCTGCTCACCGAGCGAGGGCAGGAGAGGAGCACTGGGTCGAGGTCGCCGGAGAACAGTGGATGCCGGTGAGGGATGGTCGCCGGCGAGGGGGGAGATCGCCAGAGACAGAGAGGAGAGGCAGAACAGAGAAGAGAAGTGCCAGGCCTCGGGCGCGAGAGGGGAAAGATTTTTTAAAAACCGGATATGGGCGCACCGGACAGTCTACAGTGCATGTCCGGTGCACACCGGACAGCGCACAGTAGCTGTCCGGTGAACCACCGGACAGCGCACAGGAGAATGGAGATTTAGCGCGCGGCTGCCGGTGCACCGGACATTGCACAGTGCAGTGTCCGGTGCACACCGGACTGTCCGGTGAGCCCAGACAGAGGGAAGATTTGAAATTTTTTGAATTTTTCTATCTAGTTCCCAACCAAACCAAATCCCAACTTATAATCACACAAAATAACACTTGTTGGGACAGGTATTGGCACCCTCATATATTTTCTCATATTTTTCAAAATATTTTGCCATAGGCTAGATAATTTTTAGAGAAAATAGGCAAATGATGAAATTTGCATTTCGGCCTTGCACTAGGGGTTTTCATGAGTGATTTGAGTTTTGAATACTCCCCCTAAGTGCACTACCTCATGCATATTTCAAGAACCAACAATTGCATAAGAAGTAAGAATTTATGTGCTAAAAGCTTAAAACTAAGACTTGTCAAGTTTGACCCAAGTTAAGCTTTTTCACTCGCTTTGTTTGCGGTTATCTCAATTAGGTTAGACAAGCCCTAGATGCAATACAAGAAATTTAAACATGCAATGCAAGCTTGACAACACCATTTGACATTTTACATAAAATTTCTGAGATCAAGAATATTTAGTTCATTCCTTAACATGCAAAAGCGGGTCTTATCAAGTGGCTTAGTGAAAATATCCGCTAATTGATCTTCCGACCTCACTCCTTCTAAAATGATGTCTCCTTTAGCAACATGATCTCTAAGGAAGTGATGACGGATATCAATGTGCTTGGTGCGAGAGTGTTGTACAGGATTATTAGCTATTTTAACAGCACTCTCATTGTCACACAACAAAGGTACCTTTTCTAGAACTACGCCATAGTCTAGAAGAGTTTGTTTCATATATAAAATCTGTGTGCAACAAGCACCCGCGGCAATGTATTCCGCTTCAGTGGTTGACAAGGCAACACTATTTTGCTTTTTGGATGTCCATGAAACTAGTGATCTACCAAGCAGATGGCATCCCCCAGAAGTACTTTTCCTATCAATTTTGCAACCGGCATAATCCGAATCGGAATAGCCAATTAAATCAAAAGTAGCTCCTTTGGGATACCACAGACCAACGCTTGTGGTTTGCCTGAGATACCTAAGAATTCTCTTAACAGCGTGAAGATGAGCTTTCTTAGGATTAGATTGAAATCTAGCACACATGCAGACACTAAACATGATATCAGGCCTAGATGCGGTGAAGTACAATAAACTACCAATCATAGAACGGTAGAGAGTTTGATTAACCGGGTTACCTCCCTCATCTAGGTCGAGATGTCCATTTGTTGGCATAGGTGTCTTGATTGCTTTGCACTTCTCCATGTTGAACCTTTTCAACAAGTCTTTGGTATACTTCTCTTGTGAGAGAAAGTTACCATCTTTCATTTGCTTGACTTGAAAGCCGAGGAAGTACGTCAGCTCACCAATCATTGACATCTCGAACTCCTTCGACATCAACTCACCAAATTCCTTGCAATCATAGTCATTTGTCGAGCCAAAGATTATATCATCAACATATACTTGACAAATGAAAATATCACCGTTATGTTTCTTTGTGAATAGAGTTGTGTCGACGGTCCTGATCTTGAAGCCCTTTTCGATGAGGAAGTCGCGAAGACGCTCATACCAAGCCCTTGGAGCTTGCTTTAGCCCATATAGCGCCTTGGACAACCTGTAAGCATGGTTAGGATATATAGGGTCTTCAAATCCAGGTGGTTGCTCAACATATACAAGTTCATTTATGAAGCCATTTAAAAATGCACTTTTTACATCCATTTGATAAAGTTTTATATCATAGCATGATGAATATGCAAGTAGGATACGAATGGCTTCCAGTCGAGCAACCGGTGCAAAGGTCTCTCCAAAATCTAAGCCTTCAACTTGAGAGAATCCTTTTGCAACAAGTCTTGCCTTGTTCCTTACAATCACACCTTGATCATCTTATTTGTTTCTGAACACCCACTTTGTTCCAATGATTCTTTCATCTTGAGGGGGCTTCTCCAGGGTCCAAACTTCGTTACGGGTGAAGTTGTTAAGTTCTTCATGCATGGCATTTACCCAGTCCGGATCCTGTAGCGCCTCATCTATACAAGTAGGCTCGACACAAGAAACAAATGAGTGATGTTCAATAAAAGAAGCATGTCTATGGGATCGAGTAATAACCCCTTGTGAAGGACTCCCGATGATTTGGTTTTGAGGATGAGCTTGAAGTAGTGATGAATTTCTCCTGTTAACCACTTGGGAAGAAGATCTTGGAGCATCAACATCTTCGGCTTGTACCCTTGCTTGTTCATGAGAGACAAATGTATCTTCATTTGCATGCCTCTCATCTTTTTCATCATCTTGTGGTATATTTGATGAAGAAGGCCTATCAATGTTTTGCACCTCTTCTTCATCTTCTTTTGGTTTGATAGCTCCAATTGGCATGTTCTTCATTGCTTCCCTAAGTGGTTCATCACCTACATCATCAAAATTCTCAAGTGCTCCTTGGGAGCCATTAGTCTCATCAAATTCCACATCATATGTTTCTTCTACCACGCCAGTGGCATGATTGAATACTCGATATGCTTTGGACTTTAATGAATAACCCAAAAGAAAACCAATATCACAACGTCTTTGAAACTTCCCTAGGTGATGGCTTTTCTTGAAGATGTAGCATTTGCATCCAAACACCCGGAAGAAGGAGACGTCTGGCTTTTTCCCATTTAGCAGTTCATAGGGAGTCTTCGCAAGTAGCCGGTGAGGAAATAGCCTGTTTGATGCAAGTGTGATCAAGGTCCTGTTTTTCCTTTCAACAACTCCATTTTGTTGAGGTGTATATGTTGCAGACACTTCATGCTTGATCCTAACTTCATCACAGTACTCAAGAATGTTTGTGTTGTCAAATTCTTTGCCATTATCACTTCTAATCTTCTTGATCTTGCAATCGAATTCATTTTGAGCTTTCTTGGCAAACTTCTTGAAAATTGATGCAACTTCAGATTTGTCATGGAGAAAGAACACCCAAGTGTATCTTGAGAAATCATCAACAATCACTAGACAGTAGAGGTTACCACCAGCACTTACATAATTTGTAGGTCCAAATAAATCCATATGAAGTAGTTCCAGTGGCCTAGATGTTGACATGAAAGCTTTAGTAGGATGTGTATTAGCAACTTGCTTCCCAGCTTGACATGCACTACAGGGCTTGTCCTTTTCAAACACCACATCCTTTAATCCTCTAACCATGTCCTTCTTTAATACCTTCTTGAGTGTGCTCATCCCAACATGTGCAAGCCTCCTATGCCAAAGCCATCCAAGTGAAGCTTTGGTGAAGAGGCAAGTTCTTAAGTCTGCATCTTCTGAAGTGAAATCCACTAAGTAGAGATTGTTGTATCTAAATCCTTTGAACACCATTGATTCATCATCCATTTTTGATACAATAACCTCTGTTGGAGTGAATAAGCATTGAAGTCCAAGATCACAGAGTTGACCCACTGATAACAAATTGAAGCTCAAAGGTGCAACCAAGAGAACATTTGAAATTGATAAATCATTTGAAATTGCCACCTTGCCAAGTCCTTGCACTTTCCCTTTTGAATTGTCTCCAAATGTGATTTTATCTTGTCCATCAACATTCTCATCAAGTGAGGTGAACATCCATGGGTTGCCTGTCATATGTTGTGTGCATCCACTGTCAATAACCCAATGGCTCCCACCGGTCTTGTAGTTCACCTACATCCACAGACAAATCAAGCTTGAGTTTTGATGGCCCTATATTGCATAGGACCAGTGACTCTCTCAATCAAGGACTTTGCAACCCAAATTTGTCTAGGTCTACTCTTGCTTGGTGGACCTAGGAATGTATCTTTGACCTTTCCATTTGCTACTTTTCTTAGAACATAATGAGCATTGAAAGCAAATGGTCTTGAGTGCTTAGGCAAGGGTGTTGGTGGTTTGGCTTTGCAGTTGTGGGCAAAGTGACCTTCTTTTCCACATTCAAAGCATTTGATGGGCTTGTGAGTCTGCTTTGGCTTGTATTGAGTGATAGCTTTCTTTTGCACAAAAGCATTGTATCCAATACCACTCTTGTTGTTTTTCATGACAGTGTTCATAAGCAACTCATTTTCGAGGTATTGGCCCATGTTGAACTTTTGCACACTTGTTGCAAGATGTTCATTTTCACTCTTAAGTTTCTTGACCTCATTTTTAAGCCTTTCATTATCCACTGCCAACTCTTTGTTGAAATCATTGTTCTCAATGGCAACCTTTCCTCTAGTAGTTGCATCAGTCAGGTATCTCTTCAATTTTTGGTTGTCTAAAGTCAAGACTTCAACTTTTTCAGTCAATTCATCATGTAGACTAGTTTGCTCTCCTTGACTCAAATCATCACATGAGGTTGCTACATCAATCTTAACAACAGGGTTAATAGCCTCATGTGTTTTGCAAGATAAAAGTTCATTCTCAATAAGAAGATTATCATGATCAAATTTAATCTTAGTATAATCTTCCTTGATTTTTACTAATCTATCTTGCAACTCCCTAATAGCTTCATTTAATTTGTCACATTTATTATTAGCATCTTTTAGGGAGGTTGTGAGCTCATTTACAGTTGATGACATAGTTTTGTTCTCTTCTTTCAGTTCATCACTAGCTTTCATAACTATGTCATATTTGGCATTTAAAGATTCATTTTCATTTTTCAACCTATCACATTTAGCTTTTGACTTCCTAATGATTTGAGTATATTCTTTAAGTAAGTCAGCTAGTTCATCATATGAAGGTGAAGCAAATTCCTCATCACTATCACTATCACTATCATCAGTAATATCAATATCATTTTGTACCTTCCGTTCACCTCTAGCCATGAGGCATAGGTGAGAAGTCGATGATGGCGATGGTGGTGGTGAAGTCCTCGGCGATGGCGGCAACCTTTTCATCATTCTCCTCTTCACTTGAAGAAGATCCACTTGATGACTCAATGTCAGTGAGCCAGTCACCAACAATATATGTGTTGGGGACTTGTTCTCAAATACTAGGAGTTAAGAACAAGGCAACATAAAAGTGTTAAATGTTAAAGTCCTTCGTCTTTCAAAACATTATCTCCCTTCGGATATAATGAGTTTCGGATGAAGGTCAAAAAGACAAACCTTCATGAACACAATAAATGATGAAGAAGGGTTCATACACGAGATATAAAAAAGTAATATGAACATTGTTATTATTAACTTATTTTAATTTGCATTGCTATATTTACAATGACAAATTAGGAATGTACCTTTGGCTCGAAGAAAAGTAAGGGTACAAGCGTGACGTGAGAGCAAACGCCAAGTCAACGTGAACAGTACGGGAATACTGTTCATCTATTTATAGGCAAGGGACACAGCCCATGCAAAATTACATCTATGCCCTTTATATTTGCCAATAACACTATAGTAATCCTTCAAGGTCTAATTTGCCTTTTCATCTTTAAGTCGGTTCTCCTTTTCTACTGTCATGCCGAAGCTTTCCTGTGTACAGCTTCGTGATCACCTTGTCCTTTGTCATAGTCACCCTTCGTCTCGTTTAGGCTTTGTCCTAACCATGCTCTGTATGCTCATGATCCAGATCCGAAGATACCTGTTGACATATTTCACTTGGAAAACATTATCAAATCATGTTTTTGAGGACCTTCGGAAGCCGAAGGCCCCCAACAGTAGCCCCTCGCAATATTAATTTGTTAGAATAATAAATTCAGATTGCGATATGGACGAAGGCCTTAAGCCGAAGGTCCGAAAAAACACCTTCCCTTTGCTAGAATAGCAATAGTCGATGACAAGTAGGGCCCTGCCACATGCAACGTATTGGGCGTATAAATAAGAACGCATCGCTAGCACTTTTAGCACGCTTTCTTGCCACCGGCTCCTGCCTTCCTAATTTTTAGCTCTTTGCACACCAACACCTGCCTGACTCTTTACATTTTTAAGCTTCGTCTTTGAGAGCATTTTCCTAGCATTTTCGAAGATGTCTGAAGACAAGAAAACTGTCGCTGAGTCGAAGCTAAGCCTTTCCGAAGAGATGAATCTCGGCTTCCTTGAATCAATAGCAAAGACAAATACAGAGAAGATTACTAGGGAGATTTTAGAGGGTTTGTCTGAAGACACTGGTGATAGTGACAGCTATGATGTGGAAAGTGGCGGTGAAGATTCCGAAGATCGACCTTGGCGACCAAGCCATGCAGTTTTTGGAAAATCAAGCATTAAACAAAGCCATCTTGTCAATATGAGGGGCATATATTTTCGGGATTTATCTATTGTAAGGGCTGACGAAGGAGAGAAAACTTGTCCGACTCCTGAGGAAGATGAAGTCGTAATATTCTGAAGCTTCTTTAAGGCTGGACTTCGGTTTCCTTTGAGCAGTTTTGTGGTAGAAGTTTTGAAGATATTTGAAATCTACCTTCATCAAATTACTCCTGAAGCAATTATAAGGATGGGAATCTTTGTGTGGGCTGTAAAGAGCCAAGTTTTGGAACCAAATGCAAAAAGTTTCTGCAATATGCATGAGTTATTGTATGAGACGAAACCATGGGGTAAGGAGCAGTATCACAACAATTTTGGCTGTTATAGCTTCGGTGCCCGCTCTGGGTCAAGCTGTCCCGTGCCAACTTTTCGGAAAAGATGGCCTGGGGAGTGGATGAAGGAATGGTTTTATGTGAAAAACGACTTGACAACGCGAGAAGATATTAAAGGTATCATTATGCGCCCTATCTGGTAGCGCTTCGGCCTTCGAAAGCCGAAGGTGGAAGTTGACGAAGCAGCCGAAGAATGCCAGAGAGCCTTCGGAGTAGTTTGCTCTTTCATCGGAACAAGGGATTTGATCCAAGAACACATTGCCTTCAGAGTATGGCCACTTGCAGATAAGTGGGAAATGCCAAAGGAAACCGTCAGCGAACCTAACAAAGGCGGACTAGTTAGGTTGAAATTCACCTTCAAATATGGAGATAAGTTCGTCGAGCCAGATGACGACTGGCTGAAAAGTATTGAGGCCGTAAGCGATGAGTTGCTTGGGCCATACTCGAAGGCAGAAGATACTGCTCTATCCGCAGCCTTCGAAGGCCGGAAAAAGAAAAGGCTCAACCGAGTTTTTGATGCCATCGGGTTCGTATACCCTGACTACCGTTACCCAACATGGGGTCAAAAAAGGAAAGATACAGCATCTACGAAGAAAGCTGCCTCAGCCGCTCTTAGTGAGCCAGCGCCGAAGAGTAAAAAGATAAAGGTTCTTACACACCGTCCACGCTACATTGAACCGGCCACAGTGCCCAAGTTTGTCGGTGAATCCTCTTCGGCCCCCGAAGCCAAAGAGGCGACTCCCCTGAAGAACATTGAAGAGCCGGTCACAATGCCGGAAACAAAGAAAATAGAAGAACCGAAGGCTGAAGAAACAAGGACATCTGAAATTTTAAGTCCTTCAGCAAAAGTTGAAATACCGAAAAGCCAAAAGGGTCCAGCATTGACCCCAAAAAGAAAAAGGATGGTTAATGTACTGAATGTATTGGAGACAATAAAGTCTTCAAGCAGCACTCCAAAGAAAATTGCCAAAACTCCTAAAGTGCAAATCGAAGCCTTTGAGACAGAAGCTTCAAAACACCAAGCTGAATCTAAAGTTGGGCCTTCAGAGCCCGACAAGGTACAATTCTTGGAAACCAAAGAAACAGAAACAACTGAACAAATCTTTGTTGAAGAAAGCGGCACTGCCGCCCCCGAAGCCTTTTCTGAAGCTTCCAATTATATTTTACGACATGCTTCGGGGAAGAAATTGACTGAAAAAGAGAAGCAGGAGGCTCAGTTCTATGCCCAAAGACTGAAATATCCCAAGGGGGCGTTGATATTCAATGGCAGCGGAGAAGAAGACTTTTTGTATTGTCTCCCTGACAGCAAGGAGATTTCAGTCTGTCTAGAGATGAGCAAAAGCTTCGGATTCCCAACACTAGAAGACGGGCTCTCAGTGTTGTCAAAGAACGAGCTGGCTGACAGCTTAGCGTACAATAGTTTAAAGGTGAAAAAATGAAAACTTTGCATTATTTATTGAAACCAAAAATTTTTATTTGCTTGAACTTATTTAACAAACATTTTTCTCCAGGGTCTTATACTTAGCAATGCCCTCAGGGCACAAAAAGATGTTGAAGACAAAGGGTATACCATAGCCTTGAGCAACCTTCGTTCCAAAGTAATTGAACTAAGGAACAAAGGTCTCGAAAAAGATAAAATATTGCACTCGCTATTGAATAAAATAAAAGAAGACGAAGCTGCTTTCAAAACTCAAGCCGAAGCTCAGAAGCGCGAAATCGAATATCTTCGGAAACAACTAGTCAGAGCTAAAGAAGAATGTACACTTGAAGAAACAAAACGAGAGATTAGTGAACAATGGGCCAATCATTTAGAAAGAAACGTTGAAGAGCTTCGTGCATCCAAGAAAAAGTGTTATGAAAAATCTATAGAATGTGTTAAGAAAATAAGAACCAGCTTCGCCAACGTCGGCGCATTCTCAAGTGAGGAGGACTTCATAAGAGGTGACCCCGAAGGCCCAATTGGATGGATCAGCCACGAAGCTGAAGCTTTTGAAGAAGTTTTAAATAGTCATGGAGACATATGTGCCTTTACGGGTGCCAGGGGGATTGCCACTATTTTGGAGAGGAAAGGCTGTAACCATGTAAAATTTTTGGCACAATCTAAAGCCGCATTGTCCTCTGAGGATATAAAAGACCCCTCGGCCGAAGCGAGCTTGGTTGGTGGAAAATTTTTCACCGGTATCTGGGACAATGGTGGCCGGGAGATGGCCCAAGAAATTATACAAAAGAGCGAAAAAGGTATTCATGACGCTAGAAAAGTAGCAGAGACCGCTGAGAAGAGTGCAGATGCCGAAGTGCAAATAGGTATTGACTAGCAGTTTTTGGCTCTGTTGTAATTTTTGATTTCGAACTTGTTTACACTTTGTAACACAGCCGCACTTTATCGCCCCTCAGAGCGTGCCAAGCCATCAGCGGACCCCCACGCGAAGGGGGACGACGAAATTAGAAAAATGGCTGAAGCTATCATGGATAAAGTTGTTGATCAACTACTGAACGAAGCTGTAGAAGTTGTTTTAAGGGAAGACTAGATGTTATTGCAAAAACATTTGGAATGTAATATTCATTGAACACATGTAATATTTTGTAACTTTGAACGTAAGATATAAGCTATTTATGGTTCAATTCTTTACGATGCATGAAACTTTACATACATACCGTTTTTTGAGCCTTCGGCGAAAAAAAAACACCTTCCCTTCTTTTCATGCTTCGTAAATAATATCCGTATTTTCATAAAAACGTCCAATCTTCGTAAAATCAATAACCGATAAATCTTTTCATTTCGGAGTTTGACGAAGGTATGCTTCTTCAAAATTTACTTTTTTATGTCTTGGCACTGTTTCTTCGAAACAATATCCAAATATCAACATTGATTCCCTTCTTACGTCATTGATGCAGTATGATGTATGATGCTATGCTATGCAAATGATGTGATGATGTGATGTTATGCAAAATGATATTTGCCGAAGATCGATGCTTATTTTTCACTTTAAGCCTCCCTTAGGAGCTTCTTCGCCTTTTACTTCAGCGGAATCAGCGTTTATTTTTCGCTATAAGCCTCCCTTAGGAGCTTCTTCGCCTTTTACTTCAGTGGAATCAGCGTTTATTTTTCGCTGTAAGCCTCCCTTAGGAGCTTCTTCGCCTTTTACTTTCAGCGGTATCAGCGTTTATTTTTCGCTGTAGGCTCTACATTCCCTTCGGAACGACTTTTGAGCAGAAAACTTATGCTGCGCTCCCTTAGGAACGACTTTTTGTTATTTCAGAAATTCCCCTTACAATCATAAATCTTATGCTTCGGCAACTCCGCTACTCTGTGGAGAAGGTATACTTTTATTGTGGCAAAAAACGAAACTATTACAAGAGGTTTGAAAAACGGCAAAAATACTTAGGCTTTCAATAGTTGTTCCTTAAAAAAGAAAATGATACTGAATGTAAAAACTGCTGCCGAAGTAGGATATTTGTTAGTAAATATGCTTCGATTCTGGCACAGTACTATTGACTGTGCGAGCTTCGGACTCTTCTCTGAAGTCCCGTTGAAGGTGGGGATGCTGACTCCCTTCTGGCTGCTGGCCTTGTTGCATTGGCGGTGGAGGGGAAGCTGTTGCCAGGATGCCTGAGGTTGGCTTGCCGAAGCGACAGAAGCTGCAGGGTGGTTGCCTACATACTCTGGAATGAATGGCGAATGGTACGAAGCAGTGTGCATAACTTGCTTCGGCTGGCTCTGTTGGGCCGTAGCTTCTGCTATCTCCTTTTGTTTCTGGATGGTAACATGGCACATCCTGGTGGTATGGCCCTTGTCCTCACCGCAGAATAGGCAATAGATCTTCCTGGGCTGATCCCCAAATCTCCCTCCGAAGCCCCTAGCGCCTCTACCCCTTGGAGCTGGAGGTCGAGGATAGCTCTGCTGCTGCCCCGAAGCCTGAGAGGAATATTGCGGCCTCTGCTGCTAGCTTCCCTTGTCATTATTTTGAGTGGAATGAATCAATCTAACATGTCTGGGATGAAATCTCCCTCCGAAGCCCCTGGCTATTTCAGAGAACTTGTAAGCTTCCTCCCTTCTCTGTCGGAAATCATTGTCAGCGCGGATGTATTCATCCATCTTCTGAAGCAATTTCTCCAGAGTTTGAGGGGGCTTTCTGGCAAAGTATTGGGCTGAAGGTCCCGGCCGAAGCCCCTTAATCATGGCCTCAATGACAATTTCATTGGGCGCTGTTGGCGCTTCTGCCCTCAGGCGTAAGAATCTTCGGACATACGCCTGAAGATACTCTTCGTGATCTTGGGTGCACTGGAATAAAGCTTGAGCGGTAACCGGCTTCGTTTGGAACCCTTGGAAGCTGGTGATCAGCATATCCTTCAGCTTCTACCATGATGTGATTGTTCCTGGCCGAAGGGAGGAGTACCAGGTTTGTGCAACATTCCTGACAGCCATGACGAAAGACTTCGCCATGACTGCAGTATTGCCACCATAGGAGGATATTGTTGCTTCGTAGCTCATCAGAAACTGCTTCGGGTCTGAATGGTCGTCGTACATAGGGAGTTGAGGTGGCTTGTAAGACGGGGGCCAAGGTGTAGCCTGCAGTTCTGCTGATAGAGGAGAAGCATCATCAAAAGCAAAATTTCCATGATGGAAATTCTCATACCAGTCATCTTCGTTGAAGAAGCCCTCTTGATGAAGCTCTCTATACTGAGGCCTTCGGTTCTGCTCATCTTGAGTAAGATGGCGAACTTCTTCAGAGGCTTCATCAATCTGCCTTTGCAGTTCAGCCAGCCTAGCCATCTTTTCCTTCTTCCTTTGCACCTGCTGGTGAAGCATCTCCATATTTCTGATCTCTTGGTCCAAGTCGTCCTCCTGAGGCATTGGACTGATGGCCTTCCTTTTCTGGCTTCGGGCCTCCCGAAGAGAGAGAGTGTCCTGGTTGGGGTCCAGCGGCTGCAGAGCGGCAGCCCCTATTGCTGAAGCTTTCTTTGGCAGCATGACGAAGGTCTACGCTTGCCGAAGGTGTTCAAAACTCAAAAAGTGGAAGTGAGTTCACCGGAGGTGGGCGCCAATGTTGGGGACTTGTTCTCAAATACTAGGAGTTAAGAACAAGGAAACATAAAAGTGTTAAATGTTAAAGTCCTTCGTCTTTCAAAACATTATCTCCCTTCGGATATAATGAGTTTCGGACGAAGGTCATAAAAGACAAACCTTCATGAACACAATAAATGATGAAGAACGGTTCATACACGAGATATAAAAAAGTAATATGAACATTGTTATTATTAACTTATTTTAATTTGCATTGCTATATTTACAATGACAAATTAGGAATGTACCTTTGGCTCGAAGAAAAGTAAGGGTACAAGCGTGACGTGAGAGCAAACGCCAAGTCAACGTGAACAGTACGAGAATACTGTTCATCTATTTATAGGCAAGGGACGCAGCCCATGCAAAATTACATCTATGCCCTTTATATTTGCCAATAACACTATAGTAATCCTTCGAGGTCTAATTTGCCTTTTCATCTTTAAGTCGGTTCTCCTTTTCTACTGTCATGCCGAAGCTTTCCTGTGTACAGCTTCGTGATCACCTTGTCCTTTGTCATAGTCACCCTTCGTCTCGTTCAGGCTTCGTCCTAACCATGCTCTGTATGCTCATGATCCAGATCCAAAGATACCTGTTCACATATTTCACTTGGAAAACATTATCAAATCATGTTTTTGAGGACCTTCGGAAGCCGAAGGCCCCCAACAATATGCCTTTCCATTTTTCTTTTTGTGGAACCTCTTTTGCTTCCCATCCTTTCTCTTGAAGAATTTCTTTTCCTTTTTCTCATCGTCGCTGTCATCTTCTTTCTTGCCCTTGAACTTGTTCTTCTTGGGCTTGGTACATTGATGAGCAAGATGACCGAGCTCTCCACAGTTATAGCAATCCATCTCAGAAATGGGCTTTCTTTTGCTAGAAAAGAATTTCTTCTTTCTTGAATCAAATTTGATGCCTTCTCTGTTGAGCTTTTTTAACATCTTGGTGGTCTTCCTCACCATCAAGGCAATGTTAGCATCAAGGTCATCATCACTTGAGGATTCTTCCTCAATTTGTACTTTGGATTTTCCTTTTCTTTCTTGATTTGCTTTGAGAGCCAAATCCTTTCTCTTGGAAGATGACTCATCTTCGTCATTGATGTGCATGTACATCTCATGAGCATTGATCTTTCCCAATATCTGTGTAGGTGTGGTAACTGAAAGATCCATTTGATGTAGCACAGTGACAATGTGTCCATATTTGTCTATTGGAAGGACACTAAGAATCTTCTTCACAACATCCAGTTGTGAGATTTGAGTAAGCCCCAATCCATTTACTTCCTCTACAAGAATATTGAGACGTGAGTACATAGCATTGGCATTTTCATTAGCAAGCATTTCAAAAGAATTCAACTTTCTCATAGCAATGTGATATCTCTCCTCACGCTCACTCCTAGTTCCTTCATGTAGAGCACAAATGTCCATCCATAAATCATGAGCATTTTTATGATTTCTAACTCTATTGAACACATCTTTGCAAAGGCCTCGAAAAAGGGTGTTTTTGGCCTTAGCATTCCATTTCTCATAATTGAACTCATCGCCTACAAGATTTGTGGGATCTCTAGGTTGGGGGAATCCTTGTGTGGCGGCTTTGTAGACCCCAATGTCTATAGCCTCTAAATATGCTTCCATACGAATTTTCCAATATGGAAAATCGTCACCATCAAAAATGGGAGGAGGTCCATCCCCACCGGACATCGTAACTCTTAGCGGTTAAGCTAATCTAAGAGCAACAAGGCTCTGATACCAATTGAAAGGATCACGATGCCCAAGAGGGGGGGGTGAATTGGGCTTTTCTAAAAATCAACACTAATTAAAACCTAAGCAAAAGCTAAACAAGAGCCCAACTTCACCCGAACAACTAGCACTAAGATAATAATACTAGAAATACAATAGTGCTAAGACAATACTTCAAATACTTGCTAAACAAATACACAATGTAAAGTACTTGAATTTAGTGCGGAATGTAAAGCAAGGTTTAGAAGACTCCTCCAATTTTTCCCGAGGTATCAAAGAGTCGGCACTCTCCACTAGTCCTCGTTGGAGCACCCGCGCAAGGGTATCGCTCCCCCTTGGTCCTTTCAAGAACCAAGTGCTCACTACGAGATGATCCTTTGCCACTCCGGCGCGGTGGATCCCTCGAGACCGCTTACAAACTTGAGTCGGGTCACCAACAAGATCTTCATGGTTATCACCGAGCTCCCAACGCCACCAAGCCGTCTAGGTGATGCTGATCACCAAGAGTAACAAGTCGTAGACTTTCACTTGACCAAGAGAAGCCTAAGGCAAGTGGTGTGTGCTCTAGGTGGCTCTCGCTAGCGCTAATGAGGAACAAATGCGGGATTAAGATTCTCTAATCTCCTCACTAGCCTTTTGGTGCTTGCAATGCTCTAGCAATGTGCTAGAATAAATGTGGGGTGCAAGACATTAAATATGGTGGGTGGAGGGGGTATAAATAGCCCTCACCCACCAACTAGCCGTTACCAGCATTTTACAGCGCATTGGCGCACCGGACAGTCCGGTGCGCCACCGGTGCGCCAACGGTGCGCCAACGGTCGTTTCCAACGGCTAGTTCGGACAGGTAGCCGTTGGACTCATGGCACACCGGACAGTAAACAGTCACTGTCCGGTGCACACCGGATAGTCCGCTGCACTGTCCGGTGCGCCACTATAATTCAATTCTAAAACTTTCGCTCTCGGGTTTCTGCGTGGAGAAGGCTCTTCCATGGGCTAGCCTGGGCCCCATCTGGCAGGGTGCACCGAACAGTCCGGTGCCCCAGGGCCAGAAACCCTATTTCTTGTTTTTTCAGCTGATTTTTAAATTGGTTTTCATTCTAACTTGTGAGTGAGTTCTAGAGTGACACCTAGCACTATATGTGAGTGTGATTATGCACCAACACTACACTAGAACTCTCTTTGTCAAACTACTCATCGACAACCCCTCTTTATAGTACGGCTAAAAGAGAATAAAAGACCTAACTAAATCACGAGTGTCCACATCTCCTTGACACTCGGACTCCGTAGTCCTTCACCTTTTGTTTCGTCGTTTTAGCTGTCGCTTCGAGTTCTTATTTCCGCGATTGTTTTCACCGTTGTAGTACTTGTACCTGTAATGCGACCTAACTTACCATTTGTCTCTGCAAAACACATGTTAGTCACATATAACAATACGTTGTCATTAATCACTAAAACCATCCAGGTGCCTAGATGCTTTCAAAGTCTTTGCGGGCTTCAAAAAAGATTTTTATGAAATTATATAATGGAGGCAGAAGGGTGAAGAAGGGGAAAATGCTTCAGTTTCAGTAGCCGCATACCTAGAATATCGCAAGAATTCGGTTGCAGAAGATTCTGCTTTACGAAGTGTGAAAAGAAGGGAATGTGTTTTTTTGCCTTCGGCTCAAAAATGGTATGTGCATTTATTCCACGCTACATAAAGAAATATAGTACACTTTGCAATTATATAAAGAATACAACTGTTTTTCTACAAAGGGCAAGGCACAAACTTGAGAATGTTCTTTACATACTTCCTAGACATAAACTTGAAAAAGTTTTTACAATGATTCATCAGTCTTCCTTCAGATCCTTCTCAGCAGCTTCGTTCAGTAACGAATTAACGGATTCGTCTATCGCTGTGTTAACCACCCTGAATTCATCGAGGATTCCTTTTAGTGATGGATCAGCTTTAGAACCGTACTGTTCTAGTGGTGGAGAAAGTTCCGCTGCAAAAAGATATCGTTTTGTTACGAATTACGAAGATGAATAATTACGAAGTTAGTTCAACAACAGAAAAAATATGTACCTATGCGTCTTTCTAGCTCCGTAGCTTCCTCAGCTTTCTTAGCTTCTTCCATAGCCTGGTGAGTCTAAAGAAGCTAAAAGAGAAAATTGAGCACAAAAAGTAAACTAAAAACCCAAATAATAAGAATACCTGAAATGACCTCTTCTTCACTTTGTCTGATAGCTTCGTCTGCTATCTCCTTTCCACCATTAAGCCAAACTTCAGAGTAAAACATTCCTCCCAGGTGAAACGGAAATGTGCCCTTGGGCCATTTCTATAAGTGTTTTGGTGATTAGATGTCCAACACATATTGATTGAGTTCTAATGTGTAAGAAGTGCGAATCAAAGAACAAGGTATGTTTCTAGACTTAGTAAATAGTTTTTGAGTACTAACATGTTTATCTAAGTGATAGAAATAGTGACAAAAGAAGAAGAAAAGAATTGAAAAAGAGTTGGCTGTATACAGACAACATCTGCTCGGGCCTGGCGCACCGGACTGTCCGATGGTGCACCGGACAGTGTCCCGTGACCCAGGCGAGCCGATGGTGAACCGGTTGCTCTCGGGAAACAACAGAGTGACATGGCTATAAATCACTGGACTGTCCGGTGGTGCACCGGACTGTCCGGTGAGTCGTCAGCGACGAACTTGTCGCTCTCGAGAAAAGAAAAAGGCGATGTGGCTATAATTCACCGGACTGTCCCGTGGTGCACCGGACTGTCCGGTGAGTCAACGGTGCCAACATCCAAAGGTTGTCCGCGCGATCAACGTGTGACACGTGGCCCGCCCTAACGGTCGGTTGGGCACACCGGACTGTCCGGTGTGCACCGGACAGTGTCCGGTGCGCGAACTGGCCCGGAGGACCATCGGTCAGCTGTGCCCGGTATGGAAGGAAATCGAGCACCGAACTGCTACAGTGGCTATCCGTTCGCCACTCGGTAGAAGGCAAGAATTACCTTCCATGTTGATCTCCAACGGCTCCTAGCTTCCTTAGGGCTATAAAAGGGACCCCTAGGCGCATAGAGTAGTACACCAAGCTTACAAGAAACATCCTAAGACACCCAGACTCTGCATTCATGCAATCGGATCATCGTTCTTGAGATTTGAGCACTGTTCGAGTTGTAAACTCATTGCGCTGTGTTTGTCTGCTAACTTCTTCACTTGTGTGCGTGGTTGTGCTGCGGATTTGCGTCTTCCGTGTGTTGCTCTCCTATCCTTACTCTTGTGCTTTCTTTGTCATCTATATTATAAGGCCGAGAGGCTCCAACTTGTGGAGATTCCTCACAAACAGGAAGAATACTCTAAAGTGAAAAGACCATGGTATTCAAGTTGATCATAGGATCACTTGAAAGGGGTTGAGTGCAACCCGTCCATTGGGACGCCACAACATGGAAGTAGGCAAGTGTTACTCGGCCGAACCACGGGATAAAAATCGCATGTCTCTTGTGTTGCTTTTATGTGATTTTTTTGTTCACAAGAACTCGCTTCATAGCTACTTAGCCGCACTAACACCTTAATAATCAAGTTTGTGGCTATTTAGTATTTGATTTTATAGGATCACCTATTCACCCACCCCTCTAGGTGCTCTCATCAGGGCAATGGCTTCGGCAGAGGGCTCCTTTACATCATCAACTGAAACTGTGAAGTCTAGCTGAATTACACCCTTTGCGTGATCGCAGCCAGCCTTTTCAAGTAATGACAACGCCCCTCGGGCCCCTACGTAGGCACGGAAGTCTCCTCAGCCGTAAGGACTTCATCAAAAGCTTCGATTTTGCCTTCAATCCACTCAACAGCCCATTCGACATCACCACAAATAAAATTTCCATCATTCGAAAAAGCTCCATTGTTGGAAAACATTTTCTTCAGTTTCTCGCAGAAGTAAGTGGCAACAGAAAAGCATTGTTCCTTAGATTCCCGAAGCTTTTCGACAGTTCTTCGAACTCTATCATGTTCGGCTTCAGCTATCTCACGTTTTGCTTTTTCACAATCAAAATTTTCGCTCACCTCATCAAGTTTTTTTAATCTTAACACTTCGGACTTATGTAACTCTACTTGGGCCGACAGTGCAGATTCTAGATAAGCAATACGCTTCAAATCAGCTTTCTTTTCTTCTTCTAGTTTTGAAATTATTGAGCTCTCTTTGGAAAATTTTGGTAGTTCAGCCTGACTTTTCTTCAGTTTGTTGACTAAGGAAATCAAAATGTCATCCTTTGCTAGAGCTTGGTGTCGTAGGTCTATAACCTCTTACCACATATTGCCGAAGGCTAACCGAGTGCTTTTGTCCTCGGCATCTTTTTGTGCTTTTAAAGCTTTGCTTAAGATGAGTCCCTGACAATAACAAAGTAAAAAGAGTAAATAACATAGAAAAACATTCAAATAATTGGTGAACTAAAACAGAAAAGTATAAACAGACCTTTAAATTATTGTATGTTAGGCAATCTGCAAGATGATCCTTCGGCATAGCAGATAACCCGAGCTCGAGCTTCGGATATCCCATATTATCCATCATTTCATGGCACACATCAATCTCTTTATTATCTAGTAGGCAGTACAAGTAATCATCTTCGTCGTTGCCTCTATAAACTAAAGTCTCTAGCATAATGTTGCACTTCGGCAATTTCCTCCTTGCTTAACTTCTTTCCGGAGGCATGTCGAACAATATACTCGAGGTCTTCAACCGACGGTGTTTCAGTTATTGGCAAATCTTCTTTCCCCAGCAAGTTGTCAGGCATATGTCTTGCTAAAACAGCTTCCGAAGGATCATCTACACATGAGCTAGGAATGGTTTCCACAACAATAGCCATCTTCGGCTCACGAATTGTATCTTCAGAGATCTTCGGTGCGGTAGGTGGGACCATCTTTGTAGGTCTTAGAACAGCTTCTAGCACATTGGTCGTCTTTTTTCCTCTTCTAGGAGTTCCTACCGGGCCAGACATTGTCTTCGGTTGATCTTATACCTTCATATGTTCTTGTACCTTCAAAAACTCTTCCGCTCTCGTTTCCATAACATCTACAGGCGTTTCAGCCGCTATGGTTGTTTTGTTTTCCTTCACCTGCTGATTAAAAATTCTAGAAAAACATTAGAGCGTCAACAATTTAGTTCAAAGTTAAAGAAAAATCAAAGTTCATTACCTTCGAAGGTGCAGCACCCACTTTAATTATCTCGCCAGATTTTGCCTTGCTAGCTTCAACAGCTGGTAGGGCATGCAGTTCTGTTGCTCTCACAATATAGTACGTCCTTGGCTGGTGGGTTAGAGTTTTGACTTTCTTTTCCTTTGGCGTGGACGAGGTCTTGGGTGCAATTTTTCGTTTCACCACTCTTCTTCATGCAGGAAAACAATAATTAGGATAAATAAACCCAATGACATCAAACACTCTGTTCAGTCTCCTTTTTCCTCGACCACAGAAAGCAATGTTTAGGGCTTCGTCTTCAGCCTTAGTAAAAGCACCTAACATTTTGTCGCAAGTTGATTCAATTGCTCCAAGCCACTCGTCATCTAGTTCACCAAATTGAATTATGTAACGATATGTATATTTTAGATACACTAACCCACCCTTTTCGTCACTTTGGCTCGAGCTAGCCTCAACATCCTTTGGCATTTCCCATTCGTTGACGAGAGGCCATACTTTAAAAGCTATATGCTCTTGAACCAAATCCATGGTGCAAATGTAGCTACACACAATGTTAAACGCTACCAGGCAAGTTTGGGACTTCTCTGTATTCACGATAGCTGACCTCTTTATTCTAAAGCGGGACTAGATAGGCCACTGGATCACATCCCTAATATCACCTCTCTTGTCCAAGTCATTTTTCAAATAAAACCAATGTTTCATCCATGAACTCGACCATTTTTGTCGAAATGTTGGTCAAGCCTTTGTCTGATACAAGAGCTCGTGAATATTGCAAAAGCAGTCTGCATCTGGCTCTAAGCCTTGATTCCTCACTGCCCAAATGAACACCCCAATCTTAACTAAAGCTTCAGGGGTAAGTTGATGAAGGTATATCTCAAATCTTTTAAGCACCTTGACCAACATCTTATGCAGAGGAAAGCGTAATCCAACCTTCATAAAGCTCTGAAAAACCACCACTTCGTCTTTTTCAGGGAGTGGGATAGTGTTCTCCCCTCGGCCCTCACTATAGATATATCATTAAAATACTTACCCTTCATGGCCTCAATATGGCCTTTCTTCACGGTAGATTTTCCGAAGTTCACGTGGCTTGGCCTCCATGACCGATCTTCGGTATCTTCGTACCACTTTCAACATCAAAATCCTTGCTGTCCTTAGAATCTTCAGACAGCCCAGCAAGAATCTCATTGGTTATCTTCTCAGCATTGGTCGTTTCCATGGCTTCGTAAAACCTAGCTAAAGCAAGATCCTCACTCATTTTACCTTTGGCCATCTCGGTTTAGGCTAAAGGAGCAACGTAAGCTAGAAACAAATACAATTCAATGGCTCAAAAAGCAGTAGGACAACTCAACAACATGATAAATATTTTATAATGACCGTCATATTTATACACGAAAAACCACTGCAAAGTGGCCCCCACACAACTCAAAAAGTTTCGCTATCTTAGCGACAGGAAGGTGTTTTTTGGACCTTCGGCATAACACCTCTATTCATTTCGTATTCTAAGTTTGTTACAAAGAAACAAACTAATACTGTGAGGGGCTACTATTAGGGGCCTTCGTCTTTCGAAGGTTCTCAAAAACACTGTAACACCCGGATTTTAGGGGTCCAAAACCCGGGGTTAACATAAACACCAGGTATGCTGGGACCAAGTCTCAAACATATGATGTATAGTGGCACAGGATCGAATGTCACAACTTTATATAAAACAGGAGTTCTATACAAATAAATAGTTACATTATAAGGAAACAACGGTCCAGCAACCCAAAGTTGACTGGGAGACGACGACCTAGACCTCTCACGAACTCATCGCAGCATCCTCCATGAGCATCATCCTGCGGTACCTGCTCCTGACCTGTGGTGTGTGTGAGACAGCAAGAGTGAGCTCACATACGTTCATTGCTCAACAAGTTGTGGGGAATAATGTGCATGAACTCGCCAAAGGTGGGAGCTCACGTGAAGTGTAAGGCTTACCAAAGAAGATGGTTAGAGCTGAGCATTGCTTTTAAAGTTGGTCAAAATTTTATTAGCAGTTACTAAGTATAAGTAAATACCAAACCCAATTAAGTAGTAGAACAAAAGTAGCAACTTCACCTGCGATGCAATGCATATGACAAATTGAGTTTAGTTCCATCATTTAATCATGTGAGGGTCCGAGCTGCTCATGACCGTGAGCACGGCTAGTATACCAGTTTTACACTCTGCAGAGGTTGCGCATCTTTACCCACAAGTCGTGTATCCCATGTCGCCAGGGTTTGCAAAGCCCTTAGACACTTCCGAGGTGAATGGCTAGGGATCCACTACGAGGCCTTTACAAAGTTCCACTAGCTTCCGAAAACCCGCTACAGTTTATAGGAAGTTCCAATGCAGGAATCCCTTGCAGGACCGCCATCGCAGCAAAATCCTCCCGAGGGCCTCCCTACACTGACCACTCCCCTACTGCCCTTGCCCCTTTCGGGTAAGGTAGTCTTCCACTAGCTTTCCTAATTAATCAGCCAAGGGGTCCCATTCCTCCCTTGTGGTAGCACTGTTTTCCCGGGTGGTCGCTCCATGTTCCAATTAACATAATGATCTTATCATGAACAGTAAATAACAACTGATAACAAAAGTGTAATCATGAATAGTGTATCTCCATACCCAAAACCACATATAGCACTAGCAAGTACTACCCAGAAAGTTCAGTGGTAAACAAGGTATAAAGATAATCAAACTAGGGTAACCTATTGGGTCCCATCAAAATTATCCTATGCAGATCATTATGATTAATTAGAACATGGCTGGGTAAAAAGAAGTGATCAAGGGCACAACTTGCCTGGGACTTGAGATTCCAGGTACCAGGATGATCTTCAGGTGACACGTGACCTCGCACTAGTCGTAGCAATACAAACAAACAGTGTATAGGCAAGATTAACATTACACCAAACATGTATGCCAAAATACATATTAATAATCTACATATTAAAATAAGATCACAGGAAAAAGAATTATTAATTTTGGAGTTGTAGATTTTAAGTTATGGATTTCTGTAGCTTTTATGTATTTAATACAAGATTAAGTATTAGATAAATTTAAATGAGCCTTTCATGCTAAAACAGAGGCACTAAATGATGAAGAATATTATTACAAAATTTTAGAAACTGGAATGGTTCAATTTGGAGCTAAAATGAATTTTCTATGAATTATCTAAGTTCTAGCAATTATTTTCATATTAAAAATCTATTTTCTATTTTATTTATTCAATTTAAACGACCACTGGACTGGGCGTCAAATACAGAGAAGTGCAGGGGTCTGCGCGAATAAAATTCTAGACTCAGTGAACAGTGATAGGTGGACGGCGGGTTGATACAGTGATAGTTCAGGGTCTCTTTTATAATACGGGATCGATGAAGGGGTATCCAGCCGCGTGAGCCATCCGATCTGTTATCAACGACCCAGATTATAACCCGAGCCCCGCGAACCGGTACAGGCCCACAGCCGTTGGATTATCAATCTGCGCCCCAGATTTTATGAAGCCCGGACCATTCACACCCGTTCGATCTGAACCGAACGGCCCACGTTACATCTACCCAACCCGGTATCCGGATTTGATCCCGGCCACCAGATCATGATCCAACGGCACATATTTGGTTACCCCTAGATCTAATCACGGCCGTCCAAATAGAATCGAGTGGCTACCTACGTTGCTCCTACCTTGGTCAACAGAGCGCGGCGGCGCCGCCCAGTGGCCACGGCGAGCCATCGCCGGAGCACGCCCGTTCTGAGTTCTGGTCATCTATGTGGGACACGACTAGGCGGAAAAGGGGCCGGAGAACCAAACGAATGCGTTAGAGAGCACCATACCAGGGATGGATGCGCTTACCGACCTGCCCACGGAGAGGTGCCATCCTCCACGGTCATCGTTGCTCCGGTGAGCAATTGGCCGCGTCGTGCTTGACTCCCGGCCCTGGTTAGCCCGTGTACACCATCGTCAGGTCCCATTGAACCTCCCCGAGCAGTCATCGAGGCTGGAACGTCTCCCTGAGCACAGTTCGATGGTAGCGACGGCAGCATCATCTTCTCTCTCCCGCCTGCTCGATGGTGTTCTGCCCTTCCGATGGCGTCGATGCTTAATATATGGATCACAGGGCAAGGGGCGAGTCCGAGCACGGGGATTTAGGGCCGATCGATGGACCCCCCCAATATCCAGGGCGAGTTTGTTGCGCCTGCCCAGTCTGTTCCGCGGAGTTCGATCCGAGCAGGGAGATAGAGCTGACATGGGTGGCCCACATGGCGGTGAAAGGGAGCAAGCGTGCGAGAAGGCTAGCTGGGCGCGGCAGAGACTGGAGCGTGGGCCCGATACGTCAGTGTACCAGGGAGCAGCGCAGTGGGCTGGCACAGGTTAGTGGTTACGTGGGCCGAGGGAGGGGGAATTCGGCCCAAGTGGCTCTTTGTGTTTTCCTTTCTATTTTCTTTTTCTGATATCAATTTCGAATTTAAGTTTTAAATTCTTTCTTCATATTCAACACTAAGATACAAATGCAACAATACAGAAAACAGAGAATGAGATGCTTAATTATGTATTTTATTTATTAATTGTTCCTTTGCTAAGAGGTTAAATATATGTTCAAATAAGAGGATAAACCTAATGCATATTGGGATTTCTTATTTAGCCCCGCATTTGCAAGGATATATTTTTTTATAAGGTTTGTAGCTTAAAAATGTAAGAAAATACTTATTAGAGGATAATTTTACTTGATTCTTTTGGATAACATGGCTATAATTTCCCCAAGGGATAATGAAATTCATATAAGGATAAGTGTGTTTCTAGTTTGTTCTTATTAGAAATCATATTCACTTTAGCATATGTGAGTTCAAAGGCAAGGAAGTTCTTATTAAAAGTTACTCTAATTTCAAATTCTTTGAAGAATTGTAATGAATTCGACCAACACAATTTTGAGGTGTTACAAATCCTACCCCCCTTAAAAATAATCTCGTCCTCGAGATTAGTAAGAAAGAGGATATAGGAAGAGTGGTTTGCAATTTAGCTTTCAGTTTCTAATTAGTTCAAAATCAAGAGTCTTTTTTTTTCATTAGTAAGTGTTTAGGAGAGCATGGGTATATATAGGTATGTCCACTTTAATTATGTAGGATAGAAGATGTCTTTAGAGCGTAGATAGGTTTAGTTATAAAAGGGTGGGGCTAGGAAAGACTCTATCCAAGATTGTGGATCTTGATTACTTTTGAAGATCTAGCTTGAACCTTATCCTTCCTTGATTTGATGAGTTCGATCATCTTCGATCTTTGTTCTTGAGATTTTTATCCGAATTAGGGACATGTAGTTAGGATAATCTTGTGGGTAAGGACAGATGGTTAACAGGCTGGTGGCATAAGTGTATTATGGCAACATCTGGGATGGGAGGGATGGTCACCATAAATAGGCTAGTAAGTTATTTGTTCATGGGTGGTTTGGTCTGATGTACTAATTTAAGTTAAACATGGCCAGCAGGGTCTAATCTATTTTACGAGTATTAACTAGTCCGTTTTAAGTAACTCACTTTAGATTAGATCATATTGGGTTGGATGGGATCTAGATTAGATTGGTAGGACTAGTTTGACTAGATAAGATCTAATTAATTTGTATTAGATCATGGTTGTTTTAAACTAGGGTGGATAAGTATGCCTATTAGGATAAGATGGATCCATAAAGATAAGATAAAATCTTTTGAGGTCAGTTAGATCTATTAGGATGAGATAAAATCTTTTCAAGATAAGATGAGTATCTTTTAAGATGAGATGGATCTATTAAGATAAGGGAGAATCTTTTAAGATAAGATGAATTGATTAGAATGAGATCTTTTAGGATAAGATAAATCTCTTAAGCTAGATATGTTCCAATGGGGATAATCTAGGTTGTCTAGTTATTTTATAAATATATTTTTATACCTATGTGTATATGCAGATGCAATTGTGGACATTACTCCACAACTCATCACACTCAATCAAAGATCCAAATCAGACAGATATCATAAGAACAAACATTCAAGTGCATAGATAACCATAAAAATAGTTTTGTTTTTGTTCCTAAGATTTGGTCTCTTATTCCTAAAGGTCACTTTAGGCACGGGATTTCAAAGTGTGAAATCCACATTTGTCTTTAGAAGGAAAAAGGTAAGAATAATCAGAGTTGTCGGGGACCATAATTAGGGGTACCCTCAAGACGCCTAATTCTCAGCTGGTAACCCCCATCAGCATAAAGCTGCAAAGGCCTGATGGGTTTGATTAAGTCAGGGATCAGTCCGTACGAGTGACTTGACCACGCCACGCCCGAGCCTAGCCTCGGGCGAGGGCAGCCGACCCTAAGATGACTCCGTCTCGTCTGAGGTCTCCTCTTTCACGGCAGACGCATCTCCGGCTCGCCCTAGGCCCCGCCTCCGATAAGGAGAAACCCTGACTAAATCACCGCGCCAACCGACCGAGTCACCGGGGCGTTTAACGCAAAAGGTAAGACCAACGGGCGACCAGACTTCGCCAGAGGTGCCATAGGAGACTCCGCCCGACCCAGGGCTCGGACTCGGGCTAAGGCCCCGGAAGACGGCGAACTCCGCTCCGCCCGACCCCAGGGCTCGGACTCGGGCTAAGGCCCCGGAAGACGGCGAACTCCGCTCCGCCCGACCCAAGGCTCGGACTCGGGCTAAGGCCCCGGAAGACGGCGAACTCCGCTCCGCCCGACCCCAGGGCTCGGACTCGGGCTAAGGCCCCGGAAGACGGCGAACTCTGCTCCGCCCGACCCAGGGCTCGGACTCAGGCTAAGGCCTCGGAAGACGGCGAACTCCGCTCCGCCCGACCCCAGGGCTCGGACTCGGGCTAAGGCCCCGGAAGACGGCGACCTCCGCCTCGCCCGACCCAGGGCTCGGACTCCGCCTCGGCCTCTGCCGAGTAATCTCCGCCTCGCCCGACCCAGGGCTCGGACTCTGTCTCTGTCTTGCAGGACGGACTCGGCCTCGGCCTCGGAGGAGCCTCCACGACGCCCGACCTAGGACACGAGACCGCCACGTCAACAGGAAGCGTCATCATCACCCTGCCCTGAGCCGACTTGGGTCGCAGAGAACAAGGCCGGCGTCCCATCTGGCCAGCTATGCCAGATAGGCCATGATGGCGCCCCGCTAGATCATGACGACGGCGGCTCCCGGCTCCCTTACGAAAGCAGGAGAACGTCAGCAAGGACCCAGCCACCTCGACAGCTATCCCCCCGTCCGGCTCCGTTACTCCTCCAACAGCCACGACGCCACACCAACAGGGTGCCACGATCTCTCCGGCTGCCACCTGGGCATGTACATAGGGCGCTAGCTCTCCCTCGCTAGACACGTAGCACCTTGCTACACCCCCATCTTGTACACCTGGACCCTCTCCTTACGATTATAAAAGGAAGGGCCAGGGCCTTCTTAGAGAAGGTTGGCCTCGCGAGGACGAAGGGCAGGGGCAGGCGCTCTCTCTCAGGGCCGCTCTCTCCCCTCACCTCGTGCGGACGCTTGTAACCCCCTACTGCAAGCGCACCCGACCTGGGCGCGGGACGAACACGAAGGCCGCGGGAATTTCTCCGACTCCCTCACGACCCGGCTCCGGCCACCGACCTCTCTCTCTCTCTCTCTCCGTTCCCCCCTTCGCGCTCGCTCCACGCGCTCGACCCATCTGGGCTGGGGCACGCGGCACTCTCACTCGTCGGCTCGAGGACCCCCCGGTCTCGGAACGCCGACAGTTGGCGCGCCAGGTAGGGGCACGCTGCGTGTTGACGTTCGATTTCCCGTCAAGCTCCAGATGGGCAGTCCCCAACAACCTCTTCAACCCGGGACGGTGCTCCGTTTCGGGAACCTCGAGTTCATGTCTCTCGACGGCGACTACGACATGATACTCCTTCCACCGCCGCGCAACGACGACATTGGTGGCGGACAGCCCGCCCGCCGGCGGCGGAATCGACGACGTCTTTCCCGCGTTGGGGAAGGACAACGTTCAAGCTCGCCCCATCCCCTCCTTCGCCATCGGAGGAGGAGGAGGCGGGGCAGCCGGGGCCGAGCGGGAGGCCGCGCTCCGACGGCTGTCGAGCAAATCGACATCCCCGGCGCCCCAGCGGAGGACACGCCAAGCGTCGCCCTCGCGTTCGAGGCAAACGCGAGCGCCATCCCCCCGCAACACGTCGACCCCGAGCAAGTGGACGACGCCAGCACGCTCACGGAGGGCCTGCAGGACGTCGCCCTCGTACCCAAGACGACGACGCGGTCAGCCCCCGACACGACTTCATCGCTCCTCGTCAACGAAAAGGTACCGACTGCTCCCCATCTTTCGTTATTTCGACTCGGCCTCAGCCCGCCTGGCGACTTCGCTTTGGCGGGCACTCACATTGAGGCGAGTGCAACCTCTCTGGGGTTTCCTGTGCGGTCGCCTTGGGACCGATTGACGGGTGTCTCGACCTACGGACCCTCTGGGTCCGAGGAAGATGACGACCCCAGCATCTGCTGGGATTTCTCCGGATCTGGCAACCCTAGTGCCATGCGGGACTTTATGACCGCATGTGACTACTGCCTCTCCGACTGTTCCGACGGCAGCCGCAGCCTTGGCGACAAGGACTGCGGCCTGAGTCGCGAATGTTTCCACATCGAGCTAGGGGATCCCTCCGGAGGAGGCTGTCTCGGCATGCCGGAGGATGGTGATCCCCCTAGGCCAGCGCCTCGCGCCGACATCCCGCGGGAGCTAGCTGTGGTCCCCGTTCCGGCGGGGGGTCATGACCCACAGCTCGAGCAAGTCCGCGGGGCGCAGGCCGGGTTCGATGAAGGAGCAGGAGCGCTCGAGGCAATCCGCCAGAACATCGGGCAGGTATGGGCGAGCCAACCCCCGGCCGGAGGAATACGTCACCTGCCCCAAGGTCTCCAGCACCGCATCGCCAACGATGCCAGGGACAAACCGCCACCCGCATCCGGCGGGACTGGCCAGGACCTGGTCGCTGCAGCAATGCTCCTCCGCGCGATGCCGGAGTCATCAACCACCGAGGGTCGGCGAATCCAGGGAGAACTCAGGCATCTCCTGGAAGGCGCTGCGGCCCGGCGGGCCGAGAGCTCTGCCTCCCGCAGGCAGGGATACCCCTCGGAACCTCGTGCCGCGACTTCCCGACTCACGCGGGAAGCCTCGGCCTTCACCGGGCGCACGCGCAACACCGCGCCTGCGGCCCCGGGCCACCTCGGCGTCGAGCACCCTCATCGCGACCGTCGAGCACGCCTCGACGAAAGGGTGCGCCGAGGCTACCACCCCAGGCGTGGGGGACGTTACGACAGCGGGGAGGATCGGAGTCCCTCGCCCGAACCACCCGGTCCGCAGGTCTTTAGCCGAGCCATTCGGCGGGCGCCGTTTCCGCCCCGATTCCGACCCCCGACTACTATCACGAAGTACTCAGGGGAAACGAGACCGGAATTGTGGCTTGCGGACTACCGCCTGGCCTGTCAGCTGGGTGGGACGGACGATGACAACCTCATCATCCGGAACCTCCCCCTGTTTCTCTCCGACACCGCTCGTGCCTGGTTGGAGCACCTGCCCCCGGGGCAGATTTCCAACTGGGAGGATCTGGTCCAGGCTTTCGCCGGGAACTTCCAGGGCACGTACGTGCGCCCCGGGAATTCCTGGGACCTCCGAAGCTGTCGGCAACTGCCGGGAGAGTCTCTTCGGGACTACATCCGACGGTTCTCGAAGCAGCGCACCGAGCTGCCCAACATCACCGACTCCGATGTCATCGGCGCGTTCCTCGCTGGCACCACCTGCCGCGACCTGGTGAGCAAGCTGGGTCGCAAGACCCCCACCAGGGCAAGCGAGCTGATGGACATCGCCACCAAGTTCGCCTCCGGCCAGGAGGCGGTAGAGGCCATCTTCCGAAAGGACAAGCAGCCCCAGGGCCGCCCGTCGGAAGATGCTCCCGAGGCGTCCACTCCGCGCGGCGCCAAGAAGAGAGGCAGGAGGAAGTCGCAAGCGAAACGCGACGTTCCCGATGCAGACCTTGTCGCCGCTGCCGAGCGCAAGAACCCTCGGAAGCCCCCCGGAGGTGCTAATCTCTTCGACAAGGCACTCAAGGAGACGTGCCCCTACCATCAGGGGCCCGTCAAGCATACTCTCGAAGAGTGCGTCATGCTTCGGCGTCACTTCCATCGGGCCGGGCCACCTGCAGAGGGTGGCAGGGCTCACGACGACGACAAAAGGGAGGATCGCCAAGCAGGAGAGTTCCCAGAGGTCCGCGATTGCTTCATGATCTACGGAGGGCATGCGGCAAACGCCTCGGCTCGGCATCGTAAGCAAGAGCGTCGGGAGGTCTGCTCGGTGAAGGTGGCGGCGCCAGTCTATCTAGACTGGTCCGACAAGCCCATCACCTTCGACCGAGACGACCACCCCGACCACGTGCCGAGCCCGGGGAAGTACCCGCTCGTCGTCGATCCTGTCATCGGCGACGTCAGGCTCACCAAGGTCCTGATGGATGGAGGCAGCTGCCTCAACATCATCTACGCCGAGACCCTCAGGCTCCTGCGCGTCGACCTGTCCTCTGTCCGAGCAGGTGCTGCGCCCTTCCACGGGATCATTCCCGGGAAGCGCGTCCAGCCCCTCGGACAGCTCGACCTCCCTGTCTGCTTCGGAACACCCTCCAACTTCCGAAGGGAGACTTTGACGTTCGAGGTGGTCGGTTTCCGAGGAACCTACCACGCAGTGTTGGGAAGGCCATGCTACGCGAAGTTCATGGCCATCCCCAACTACACCTACCTAAAGCTCAAGATGCCGAGCCGCAACGGGGTCATCACCGTCGGCCCCACGTACAAACACGCCTTCGAATGCGATGTGGAGTGCGTGGAGTACGCCGAGGCCCTCGCCGAGTCCGAGGCCCTCATTGCCGACCTGGAAAGCCTCTCCCGAGAGGTACCGGACGTAAGGCGGCATGCCGGCAACTTCGAGCCAGCGGGGACGGTTAAGGCCGCCCCTCTCGACCCCAGTGGCGACGCCTCCAAGCGTGTCCGGATCGACTCTGGGCTCGGCCCCAGATAGGAAGCAGTGCTCGGCGACTTCCCTCGCGCAAACGTCGACATTTTTGTGTAGGGTCCCTCGGGCATGCCCGCCATGCCGGGGGATGTCACCAAGCACTCGCCGCATATCTGGGCAGGAGCCTGACTCGCCAAACGGCCTCTGCGCGAACGACGCCCGGGGGCTGCGCCCTTTCCCCACTCATACATACGAATCAATTATCAAGGAAGGGTCGGCCTCGCCCCGGCAGAGCCCGACCCTCCCTCGGGGGCTAAAAAAGGGGAACCCCTCTCATCGAGTTCGGACGTACCGTTCCGCGTCAGAAAAACTCTTTTTTCGGTCAAGAAGGGTTTTCTGCGTTCTCCCGGATGCGTCAGAGGCAGAGTCCTGAGGAGCGAACTTGGGTACGAGTAAGTGGCGAGACCGACTGAGCCGGGGAACACCTATGCTTCCGAGCTAGGGACACCTCACTCGTCGCCTGCCGCGAAAAAGGACCCAGCTCGGGAAATCACCCTGTTGTCAACACTACGAGCCAGGCGCGAAAATCGAAACGAAAAGAAGCATGACTTCACGGAGGAAGAAGTAAAATGTTCAGGCCCCAGTGGCCGCGGCAAATCACACATCCATCGGAAATTGTCCCAACTAAAATCAGGCGTCGTCTCGGGCAGGAGCCGCGCCCTCAACTCCGCCCCCGCCGTCGGTAAAGCCCACCTCCGCTTCCGGCGGCGGCGCAGGAGGAAGAATCTCCGCTTCGAAGACGGTCGCCAGCGACGCGCTCGGACCCGCAGCGACCGCGTCGAGCCGCTGAACCTCCGCCAGGGCTGCCTCGTCTTCGTCAGGCAGGCAGTACCCCTCGCTGACCCGCTCCAAGTCCACGACGTAGTGGGAAGCGAGCACGGCGAAGGCCCGCCTGACGCCGTGGTGCAGCGCCCCGCGGACTTTACCGCGCGCGTAATCACCAAGGGCTTGAAGACGGCTTTGGGGAGAGCTCCCTGAAGGGACGTCGCCGGGACCGAGTTTCCGATAGACCTCCGAGACGGCCTCGGACATGGCCGCCAGATCGGCCTCCCTTTGCTCAGCAGCCCCGTCGAGCGCCTCGGCAAGCGCCTTGGCAGACTCGTCGAGGGCAGACTCGAGCTCTGCGAACAACCAGAAGAAAGATCTCAAACCCAAGCGGAAGAAACGGACAAGATTGAGAACCGAGGACGGTCGAGCCACACCTCTGGCTCGGACGTGCTGCTCCGAGGCTGCGACTTGGGCTGCGGCCAGATCGGCCGCAAGGATCTTGGCCCGGCTCTCAGCTTCGGCAGCCTGGCCCCGAGTTTGGTCCCGCTCCTCGGCAACCTGGGCAAGCTCCGTGCGCGCTGCCGCCGCCTCGGCCTTCAGGTCAGCACAGAGCAACTGGAGGTCCGCTATCTTAGCGTCTTGCTGAGAGAGGCGCGCGGTAGCCCCGGCGAGCGAAGTCCTCAGGGACCGCAGCGAGCCCCAGACGACGGCCTCGCGGCGAATGAACGACGACTTGGCAGCGCTCCGGTCCGTCAGGTCCTGGAAAGGAAAACAAGATTTCACGACGAACGCCTCGCTCGCAGAAGCAAGAAGGTATGTCTGAAACCATTACCTGAAGGATTTTGGGGACGTCCCCGCAGAGAACCTCCAGCGACGATCGGAGCAACCCCACTGTCGCCTCCGCACGCTTGCGGAGCTCGTCCCAGGACTGGTCCTCCTCCTCGTCGTCAAGAACGAAGATAGGGCTCGAAGCCTCGCGGGTCCGGAAGCGGAGCAACTGGCCCCGGGCCTCGGGGCTCTGCCCCGCAACGACAAGGCTGCCGCCCGCCTGGGAGCGCTGCGCGTCCGTGCCCACCTCTTCCGAGGCTTCGGGCGCCGACGCCGCGGCCGTCCCGACGTCGGCGGCGACCGGGCGCTCTCCGACCGGGACGGTGCCAGCTGTGGTAGCGGCAGACGCCGGCATGGCCAACACGGTTGGCGAGCTCGGGACCGCACCGGCGCTGGCCGCCTCCCCGATCACGATGGCCACCTCGGCAGAGGAGCCCGCCTCGGGGACCTGCTCCCCCGAAACACGCGACGCCTGAGCCCCGTGCGGCGGAGCACCCTGCGAAAGGGTCGGCTGAGCGGCAGGGCCCGAGGTGGCGCCAGCTGCCTGGACAAACGCCGTCTTGAGGGCCTTCCGAGGCGCCAGGTCGGTAGGGCCATGGCTCCGTTTGCTGAAGAAAACAAGAAAGGGAAAATCACGGCCCGGGCATATGAATGAAGCGCCGGGACGGAAAGATTCCAAGGTACCTACCCGCTCCGGATCATGATCCACGGTGTCTGGGGGGAGGTCTCTTGGCTCCCGCTTCCTGGAACCACCGCCGAGGTCCGCTTCACCAACAGCCCCGGCGCCGCCCTCGCCCCGGGCGCCCCTGAGGCCCGGGAGGCGGACTGCCCAGGCGCCGCCATGGCGACCTGAGGACCGCTCCCGCATGCCGCCGGCGCGGGCGACGGTTCCCGAGGAACGGACCCCTCGGCCCGACTCCCTGGAGTGGCGACAGCTCCCCCAGCCGGGGAGACGAGAACCCTCTCGGGTTGCCCCTGCTCCTCAGGTCGGGGATCCGGCACCTCGGCTCCAGGGACCGACGATGTAGGCCCGCTCGGGGGCTGGCTCGACGACCCCCGGCCAGGGCTGAGGCCGAGACGTGCGGCCATGTCGTCCTCCTCCTCTTCATCGTCGACGTCGTCGTCATCATCGGACGTCTCCGGCGACAGCTCCCTGGGAAGCCCTTCCCTCTCCTGCTGACGACGGCGTTTCTCCAGGGCGTCCCGAGCCCGCCTCCGCCTGCGGGCCCGAGCCTTCTCCGCGTCCTTCTTCTTCTTCTCCTCCTCCGCGGCGACCCGCCTCGCCGCCCGACCCACCGCGTCCTCCGGGACCGGCGGCAGGGAGGGTTTGTGCCGCCCCACCTCCTAAAAAGGGGGGAGAAAGAAAATCGATAGTGAGAATCGGGAGCAAACCGGTATATGAAGAAGGAAAGGACGAGCACTCACCAGAGCGACGCACCCCTGGTCGGGGCGCATTTGAGGCTGGGAGAGGGCGTGGGGGTCCGGCTTCCCCATCGCGACCGACACCCGCCGATAGAGGGCGTCGTGGGGAAGAGGGTCAGGGGACATCCGTGACCCCTCCCAGTCGGCCTCCTGGGTCATCTCCCAAAGCGACAACCGCCGCTCCGCCAGGGGGAGCACCCTCCGGCGGTGGATGGCGGCAACCACTCCCGCGACGGTGAGCCCTTCCTCCCGCAACACCTTCAGAGCCTGGAGAAGAGGTTCGAGTTTCTTCTGCCTCTCGTGCGGAGTCCCGTGACGCCAGGCGTCAGGGGCGGCGGTGACAACCCGCTGAGAGAACGGCGGGAGCGACTCTCCGTCATTCCGGAGATAGAACCACCGGCGCTGCCAACCCTTGTTTGAGGACGAAAGAACGGCAGGGATATACTGCAACGCCCGCGACTGCCTCAGCAAGAGGGTGCAGCCGCCGGCCCGCACCGCCGCACGGACCTTCCTCTCCCTCGTCGACGAAGCAAAAAGCTCGGCAAAGAAGAGGTGAGTCCACAAATCCCAATGGGGGGCGATCCCCAGATACCCCTCGCACACCGCTACAAAGATAGCGGCTTGTGCGATGGAGTTGGGGGTAAGGTTGTGTAGTTCCACCCCGTAGTGGAACAGGATGGCCCGCATAAAGCGGCTCGACGGCATTCCAAATCCCCGCTCATGGAAGGAGATGAAGCTCACGACATACCCTGGCGGAGGGGACGGAGCGACTCCGCCCGGGGGAGGAATCCATTCCGGCCGCTCCTTATCGGTGAGGGGGCGGAGCAAACCCTCGTCGACGAGGTCCTCCAGGTCACCCGCCGTCACCGTGGAGAAGGGCCACGGGTCGCGCGGCGAGAGGATGGTCACCCGGTCAGCCATCGCCAAGGCAGGAGGGGTGGCGGCGTGAAGAACAGGGGAGGGCGGTTTCCTTTTTCTGGCTAGATCTCTCAGGTTGCAAAAAACCTGAGAAGGAGGCGAGAAGTGGAGTCGAGAGCCGTCACTGGACCCTCTCCGGGGTACATAAAGGACCAAGGACGAGACGGTTCCAACGCACCGCCCGAACCGGACGCGGGGTTCAAAAAACGCGAAGCGAAACAGCCGTTCCTCGAACGGCTCGCGCACGCAACGGCAGCCTCGCCGACCGCTTACCCCGGCGCATTAACTCCGCGGCAAAATAGGTGACGTTTCTGGCAGGGGCAGCTGGCGACGCTTCGCCTCCGCCAAAACGACCACGCCGAAAAAGGTACGCCACGAAGTTCAATTTCGAATCCTTTTTCCCTTTTCCTTCTTTCTCTATCTCTTGCAACAGGGACCGAGAAGGGGGATAACCCCAAAGGGATCCTTCCCTGTGAAGGAACTAGGCTCCGAGCCTCCCTACTGATCAGGGGTTCGAAGGCTGGCCCCCCGAAGGGTTCAACAGCCGCCTCAGATCGCGTGGGCCCGACACCCACTACTGGTCAGGGGTTCGAAGGTCGGCCCCCGAAAGGTTCCACGACCGCCTCAGGCTACTCGGGCTCCGTGCCCCCTACTGATCAGGGGTTCGAAGGCTGGCCTGTCGAAGGGTTCACAGTCGCCTCAGACACCGAGCGAGGGATGACCAGGGGTACGTTCGATACATAACCAAGGCTCGGGCTGCGCTCCCGAGGTACCCTAGGACATTTCCGAGACCAGCGGGAACGACTCTGTAACGGAATCCCATCGGAGGGAGGCAACGAGCCCTCGGACCCCGTCGCTAGGGGACCGGGTCCGGCAGATCACCCGCAGGTACTTTTGG
Source organism: Zea luxurians (assembly GCA_029449295.1). NCBI lineage: Eukaryota > Viridiplantae > Streptophyta > Magnoliopsida > Poales > Poaceae > Zea > Zea luxurians. The sequence continues at coordinate 31,869,063 of JAOPSE010000033.1, forward strand.
GCGTGCCTCCGGGCCCCTAGCTGACCCCCAACGAACGGGGCACGGACGTCCACTCGGATTACCCGATTGCAGCTCACCGGAGACACCATGTTCGGTGCCCATCGAGGGTAACATGGCGCACTCCCCCCCTCCTCCTTGCGGAAAGGCGACGTAGGGGCGTATATAAAAAGACGAGTCTGTCCCTGATCGTCCTCTCGCTCCGTGCGAAGGCTCGGGGGCTGCTCTCGCAAACCCGGCTCCGGCCGAACCGTTGACAGCGTCAACATACCAGCCCGAGAACTTGGGCCCCGACAGCGCACCTGGGTTACGCCCTGCTCGCATGAGGGAACCGCCAGACCAGCCGAAGCATTGCGCAAGGCATTAAGACCTCGAAGGAGTGAAACCACTCCTCCGAGGCCTCGGGGGCTACACCCGGCGGGTGCGCTCGCGCGCACCCACCGGAACAAAGTACCTCCGAGAAAGGCTGGTCCCCTTGCAAAAAAGTGCGATGCAAGCCTCCAAGCGAGTGTTAACACTCTCTTCGAGGCTCGGGGGCTACTGTCGGGGACCATAATTAGGGGTACCCTCAAGACGCCTAATTCTCAGCTGGTAACCCCCATCAGCATAAAGCTGCAAAGGCCTGATGGGTTTGATTAAGTCAGGGATCAGTCCGTATGAGTGACTTGACCACGCCACGCCCGAGCCTAGCCTCGGGCGAGGGCAGCCGACCCTAAGATGACTCCGTCTCGTCTGAGGTCTCCTCTTTCACGGCAGACGCATCTCCGGCTCGCCCTAGGCCCCGCCTCCGATAAGGAGAAACCCTGACTAAATCACCGCGCCAACCGACCGAGTCACCGGGGCGTTTAACGCAAAAGGTAAGACCAACGGGCGACCAGACTTCGCCAGAGGTGCCATAGGAGACTCCGCCCGACCCAGGGCTCGGACTCGGGCTAAGGCCCCGGAAGACGGCGAACTCCGCTCCGCCCGACCCCAGGGCTCGGACTCGGGCTAAGGCCCCGAAAGACGGCGAACTCCGCTCCGCCCGACCCAGGGCTCGGACTCGGGCTAAGGCCCCGGAAGACGGCGAACTCCGCTCCGCCCGACCCCAGGGCTCGGACTCGGGCTAAGGCCCCGGAAGACGGCGAACTCTGCTCCGCCCGACCCAGGGCTCGGACTCAGGCTAAGGCCTCGGAAGACGGCGAACTCCGCTCCGCCCGACCCCAGGGCTCGGACTCGGGCTAAGGCCCCGGAAGACGGCGACCTCCACCTCGCCCGACCCAGGGCTCGGACTCCGCCTCGGCCTCTGCCGAGTAATCTCCGCCTCGCCCGACCCAGGGCTCGGACTCTGTCTCTGTCTTGCAGGACGGACTCGGCCTCGGCCTCGGAGGAGCCTCCACGACGCCCGACCTAGGACACGAGACCGCCACGTCAACAGGAAGCGTCATCATCACCCTGCCCTGAGCCGACTTGGGTCGCAGAGAACAAGACCGGCGTCCCATCTGGCCAGCTATGCCAGATAGGCCATGATGGCGCCCCGCTAGATCATGACGACGGCGGCTCCCGGCTCCCTTACGAAAGCAGGAGAACGTCAGCAAGGACCCAGCCACCTCGACAGTTGTCCCCCCGTCCGGCTCCGTTACTCCTCCAACAGCCACGACGCCACACCAACAGGGTGCCACGATCTCTCCGGCTGCCACCTGGGCATGTACATAGGGCGCTAGCTCTCCCTCGCTAGACACGTAGCACCTTGCTACACCCCCATCTTGTACACCTGGACCCTCTCCTTACGATTATAAAAGGAAGGGCCAGGGCCTTCTTAGAGAAGGTTGGCCTCGCGAGGACGAAGGGCAGGGGCAGGCGCTCTCTCTCAGGGCCGCTCTCTCCCCTCACCTCGTGCGGACGCTTGTAACCCCCTACTGCAAGCGCACCCGACCTGGGCGCGGGACGAACACGAAGGCCGCGGGAATTTCTCCGACTCCCTCACGACCCGGCTCCGGCCACCGACCTCTCTCTCTCTCTCTCTCCGTTCCCCCCTTCGCGCTCGCTCCACGCGCTCGACCCATCTGGGCTGGGGCACGCGGCACTCTCACTCGTCGGCTCGAGGACCCCCCGGTCTCGGAACGCCGACAAGAGTAAAGCGGAATTAGATGAGAAAAGATTAAGAAAAGTTTAGAAAGAATCAGAGTAGCCAAGGTAAGTAAGTATTGGTTGTCCAGTTCTATCTAGGTTTCGTCCTACAGTCAACATTCCTCTGATACCACTTCTGTAACACCCGGATTTTAGGGGTCCAAAACCCGGGGTTAACATAAACACCAGGTATGCTGGGACCAAGTCTCAAACATATGATGTATAGTGGCACAGGATCGAATGTCACAACTTTATATAAAACAGGAGTTCTATACAAATAAATAGTTACATTATAAGGAAACAACGGTCCAGCAACCCAAAGTTGACTGGGAGACGACGACCTAGACCTCTCACGAACTCATCGCAGCATCCTCCATGAGCATCATCCTGCGGTACCTGCTCCTGACCTGTGGTGTGTGTGAGACAGCAAGAGTGAGCTCACATACGTTCATTGCTCAACAAGTTGTGGGGAATAATGTGCATGAACTCGCCAAAGGTGGGAGCTCACGTGAAGTGTAAGGCTTACCAAAGAAGATGGTTAGAGCTGAGCATTGCTTTTAAAGTTGGTCAAAATTTTATTAGCAGTTACTAAGTATAAGTAAATACCAAACCCAATTAAGTAGTAGAACAAAAGTAGCAACTTCACCTGCGATGCAATGCATATGACAAATTGAGTTTAGTTCCATCATTTAATCATGTGAGGGTCCGAGCTGCTCATGACCGTGAGCACGGCTAGTATACCAGTTTTACACTCTGCAGAGGTTGCGCATCTTTACCCACAAGTCGTGTATCCCATGTCGCCAGGGTTTGCAAAGCCCTTAGACACTTCCGAGGTGAATGGCTAGGGATCCACTACGAGGCCTTTACAAAGTTCCACTAGCTTCCGAAAACCCGCTACAGTTTATAGGAAGTTCCAATGCAGGAATCCCTTGCAGGACCGCCATCGCAGCAAAATCCTCCCGAGGGCCTCCCTACACTGACCACTCCCCTACTGCCCTTGCCCCTTTCGGGTAAGGTAGTCTTCCACTAGCTTTCCTAATTAATCAGCCAAGGGGTCCCATTCCTCCCTTGTGGTAGCACTGTTTTCCCGGGTGGTCGCTCCATGTTCCAATTAACATAATGATCTTATCATGAACAGTAAATAACAACTGATAACAAAAGTGTAATCATGAATAGTGTATCTCCATACCCAAAACCACATATAGCACTAGCAAGTACTACCCAGAAAGTTCAGTGGTAAACAAGGTATAAAGATAATCAAACTAGGGTAACCTATTGGGTCCCATCAAAATTATCCTATGCAGATCATTATGATAAATTAGAACATGGCTGGGTAAAAAGAAGTGATCAAGGGCACAACTTGCCTGGGACTTGAGATTCCAGGTACCAGGATGATCTTCAGGTGACACGTGACCTCGCACTAGTCGTAGCAATACAAACAAACAGTGTATAGGCAAGATTAACATTACACCAAACATGTATGCCAAAATACATATTAATAATCTACATATTAAAATAAGATCACAGGAAAAAGAATTATTAATTTTGGAGTTGTAGATTTTAAGTTATGGATTTCTGTAGCTTTTATGTATTTAATACAAGATTAAGTATTAGATAAATTTAAATGAGCCTTTCATGCTAAAACAGAGGCACTAAATGATGAAGAATATTATTACAAAATTTTAGAAACTGGAATGGTTCAATTTGGAGCTAAAATGAATTTTCTATGAATTATCTAAGTTGTAGCAATTATTTTCATATTAAAAATCTATTTTCTATTTTATTTATTCAATTTAAACGACCACTGGACTGGGCGTCAAATACAGAGAAGTGCAGGGGTCTGCGCGAATAAAATTCTAGACTCAGTGAACAGTGATAGGTGGACGGCGGGTTGATACAGTGATAGTTCAGGGTCTCTTTTATAATACGGGATCGATGAAGGGGTATCCAGCCGCGTGAGCCATCCGATCTGTTATCAACGACCCAGATTATAACCCGAGCCCCGCGAACCGGTACAGGCCCACAGCCGTTGGATTATCAATCTGTGCCCCAGATTTTATGAAGCCCGGACCATTCACACCCGTTCGATCTGAACCGAACGGCCCACGTTACATCTACCCAACCCGGTATCCGGATTTGATCCCGGCCACCAGATCATGATCCAACGGCACATATTTGGTTACCCCTAGATCTAATCACGGCCGTCCAAATAGAATCGAGTGGCTACCTACGTTGCTCCTACCTTGGTCAACAGAGCGCGGCGGCGCCGCCCAGTGGCCACGGCGAGCCATCGCCGGAGCACGCCCAGTTCTGAGTTCTGGTCATCTATGTGGGACACGACTAGGCAGAAAAGGGGCCGGAGAACCAAACGAATGCGTTAGAGAGCACCATACCAGGGATGGATGCGCTTACCGACCTGCCCACGGAGAGGTGCCATCCTCCACGGTCATCGTTGCTCCGGTGAGCAATTGGTCGCGTCGTGCTTGACTCCCGGCCCTGGTTAGCCCGTGTACACCATCGTCAGGTCCCATTGAACCTCCCCGAGCAGTCATCGAGGCTGGAACGTCTCCCTGAGCGCAGTTCGATGGTAGCGACGGCAGCATCATCTTCTCTCTCCCGCCTGCTCGATGGTGTTCTGCCCTTCCGATGGCGTCGATGCTTAATATATGGATCACAGGGCAAGGGGCGAGTCCGAGCACGGGGATTTAGGGCCGATCGATGGACCCCCCCCAATATCCAGGGCGAGTTTGTTGCGCCTGCCCAGTCTGTTCCGCGGAGTTCGATCCGAGCAGGGAGATAGAGCTGACATGGGTGGCCCACACGGCGGTGAAAGGGAGCAAGCGTGCGAGAAGGCTAGCTGGGCGCGGCAGAGACTGGAGCGTGGGCCCGATACGTCAGTGTACCAGGGAGCAGCGCAGTGGGCTGGCACAGGTTAGTGGTTACGTGGGCCGAGGGAGGGGGAATTCGGCCCAAGTGGCTCTTTGTGTTTTCCTTTCTATTTTCTTTTTCTGATATCAATTTCGAATTTAAGTTTTAAATTCTTTCTTCATATTCAACACTAAGATACAAATGCAACAATACAGAAAACAGAGAATGAGATGCTTAATTATGTATTTTATTTATTAATTGTTCCTTTGCTAAGAGGTTAAATATATGTTCAAATAAGAGGATAAACCTAATGCATATTGGGATTTCTTATTTAGCCCCGCATTTGCAAGGATATATTTTTTTTTATAAGGTTTGTAGCTTAAAAATGTAAGAAAATACTTATTAGAGGATAATTTTACTTGATTCTTTTGGATAACATGGCTATAATTTCCCCAAGGGATAATGAAATTCATATAAGGATAAGTGTGTTTCTAGTTTGTTCTTATTAGAAATCATATTCACTTTAGCATATGTGAGTTCAAAGGCAAGGAAGTTCTTATTAAAAGTTACTCTAATTTCAAACTCTTTGAAGAATTGTAATGAATTCGACCAACACAATTTTGAGGTGTTACACACACTTAACTATTGGTTGTTAGTTTGTTTTTAAGTATTGCAGGAGCTTCGGTATCGAATACCTTCCAAACAGGATGAGGACAAAGACGAAGATGTTAAGATTCGTCACAACAACATATGGAAACGAAGGTGAACAGTGCCGGGAGAAGGTGTTCACGATTCCGTGTCCAAGGTATTATAGGCAGAAGTCAATATTGCCCTCGCTCGCATCGTTTTGTAAATCATATGTACAAGTCTTTTGGGCATATTTATAATTTCATATGGAGTTGTACGATCCCCTATAAATAGATGAACAACGCCCTGCACAAAGTACCTTTTTGGTGGGCTGAATAATTACCTCATGTAATCTCTTCCCTGGAGCACCTTCATTCTAACTCACTTTGTAGAATCGAAGGTACGATTGTAAATTTATCATATAAAAGGAGAGAAATGGGATATTTAAATATCTGAGATGAGCTAACATGTTTGATTTCTTTACATTCCCTGTATATTCATTTATATATTAACATATGATTTACTTGATTAAAATATCAACCTTCATCTTTGAAGGAGTTATTCCGAAGGATAACTATTTCAGGATGAAGGTAAATTATCTTTTTAACATTGTGTTGCCTTGTTTTGAACTGTGTATAACAATTGAGAACAAGTGACCAACAACGATTGTATGTCGTCCCTCCACAAGGTACAAGCATTCAGGCATGTCTCCACCAAACCCATGCATGCGGTCCTATTTTTGTGTAGATGCGAAAACTAGGGCAGGTCGTGGGAGTTTCCATTACATGCACAGAAATTTTGAATGTCATTTTCGTTCTCACAGCATACACACATAAGTTGGATGGCTGATATCATGAAAACATAAATCGTTACAGAAAGTTACATAAATACCCACACCGAACATCATAATTAATGAAAAATCTTAGTATGGGCTCAAACAACAGCCGCATACATAAATAAAGGATTGGAGGAGGTCATCGCCGGAGGACGCTGTTGAGGCCACCAGATCAGAGGAGTTGATCATCGGAGGATGCCGGAGCCACCCACGCCTCGCTTGGTCGCCATCGCCGGAGGCGACCGCGCCTCACGCGACCGTCGCAGCCACCTGTGTCTCCCATGGCCGCCACCACCTTTTTCAAAGCCTACAACACCTCACGCAACCGTTGTTGCCATCGAGCCTGGGGTGTGGCGCCACCACTTGTCCACTTCGGGAGTGCCATGGTTGCTTGCCCCTTCGCCTCGGGAGAGTCGTCGTTGCTCGATCCTAGGGGAGCATTGGAGCCGCTTGCCCGCCCGCCTCGTGAGCGTCTCCGTAGGTTGCCCGACTCAGTGTGCCACCGCCGATCGCCCCCGCTCGCACGCCCGAGAGAACCGCCGCCGCCGCTAAAACCTAATACCTGGCAGCCTGGGGGTGTTTTTATAGCCGCCCAAACCTGGTGCGGCTCAATCGGATGGCACCGTTGGACCAAAGTTTCTTCTAGTTATTTGAAGATCCAAATATATAAACTATATATATATATATAGCATCCTCCCTTGGCGTCTTATCTTGAGCGTCCCCTTGATCATGGGCATGCAGGCTTACACACACGTACCTACGCACGCATGCACCTCACGATTGATCCAGTTAGCAGCATTTAACTAGCTTGTGCTGATTTTAAAAAAATAATATATACTAAACCGAGAGTTAAAATTTAAAAATAAATTCACCATTGTGTTCATTGTGATGAAAGCTTCAAAACTAGGTCCCACTTAATATAATTATATTAGAGTGTATCGAAGTCAGTCATTCTATCTTTTAGCCTTAGTCATTCATGAAAATTACTAATATACCAGTCATTTAGCAATTCAGTCATTCTAAAATAATAGGTTTTACAGAAAAAGAAGTGAGCGAACTCAATCATTCTTTGAATACCCAATCATTCCACCTTTTTAGCCTCAATCATTCATAAGTAAAACTGAGATAACAGTCATTTGATGAGCCGGACTTCTAAAAAACAGGTATTACGAGAATTACTGAGATAGCAAACTCATACGAATTACTGAGATAGAAGTTATTCTATAAATAACAATTATTTAACAAACTCAGTCATTCTATAAATACTTAGTCAGTCCATCTTTTGTCTTAGTCATTCATAAGAATTATTGAGATAGCAGTTATTTAGTGAGTCGGTCATTCTAAAAACATGCATTACAGGAAAGAAAATGAACATACTGATTCATTCTTTGAATACTCAATTATTGCATATTTTTAGCCCTAGTCATTCATAGGAATACATGAGATAATCAGTTATTTTGTTATGGTCCTGATACCATTATGTGAAAACTCAATCTTTCCTCTTTAGTCTCGGTCAATCATTCCGCTATAGATCAATGCAGTCATTCTGTAATAAATTCAAGGTCAGTCATTATACTTATTGGTGTCAGACATTATATTATCATTGTCAGTCATTGTTACAATATAAAATTTAATATATATTGCATGTATGGTCTAGTTTTGTTCACAAAAATCTTAGGAACATAAATATAAAATTGGCTCGATGATTAATTCTTTTAATCAGAAGATATAATGAAAAACAATATAAAAATTGAATATATATAGGATGCAGCCTGCATGAGGCTACATGGGCGCGGGTGATGGTGCATGCACCCGAACTCCGGTGGTGCATGCGCCAAGCCGTTGCATGTGGATTTGGTGCCAAATATATAGCTATTTAGCACCTAAGGTGCTAAATATTACTGAAAATGATAGGGTTGAGGTGCCCGATCTTTCGGTGAGTGGAGATAATTCCGATTTGACGGAAGATGACCCTTGCAATCCAACTACGACGAGCAAGCCCGAGGCGCCAATGCAATCGCTGAACCAACTCACTGTGGTTACCGACCTTGCTGATGCGAGATCACAAAGATCGTTTCCTGTGCGCAATCAAAGAACGAACAAGAAAAAGATGTGAGCAATCTAATTTATTACCCAAGGGTGGAGTTCTGAATACACGAAGACAGCGCTGATTTCCACATGTTCGAGAGTAGCTAAAGCTAACGTAAAACAAAACTCGAAAAACAAAGGAGGCGTAGCTCCTGTATAAATAGAGAGAGGGGGCGCAACCCCTAGTGGCGGCCAACCCTAGGTCATCCACTATGTGCCGCAGTTGGGCTAGTCGTCTGTTCTTCTGGGCCCTCATTCTTCAGTAGCATGACGAAGTTAAGATCTCTGGCATGGGCCCGAGTGATTGGCCCAGCCAATGAAAGAAGTGGCGCTTGATGTGGAAGTGCTGCTGGTGTAGTCGTACTCATGTTGCAGGTGATGTCCTCATCATCCTCCCCTTCTTGAAGTGAAGTCGTCCTCGATGCCAACTCCTCATCCTCGGCCATATAAGGTTTCAAATCTGCAACATTAAAACTAGCGGAAACACCAAATTCCGCAGGCAGGTCAAGGATATAAGCATTATCTGTGGCGGAACTGCCCGAATTATTCCAACATAAGTGCCTAAGTCCCGCCTTAGAGGCTAGACTACACTTAAATGGGAATAACCCATCAATCCCTCGGATCTTGTCCGACGAGGCCACTGACAGGATCAAGTACCACAGTCTCACTCGATGGTGAGTCACAGAGCAAATACAATAAAGCATAAAACCATACATTAAGGAGTATTAAACTTATTACATCATCATCGGAGATTTAGCAAAAGTAGTCATCATTGTTCGAAGTGCAGCGGAATAAAACTAATGATAAATAAACAGAGAGATGGGGAAGCCTGTCCCATCACTCCTCATGCTCCTCCTCAACCGAGGTAGGGTCCCACTCGACTGTCGAACCCAGTGGCAAGGTGGATGGCCAAGTCACTCCAGCAACCATGTCCTCCAAAGAACCTATAAAATTATGCCACAAGCAAGGCTGAGTATACTAATACTCAGCTAGACTTACCCGGTGTGAGGAGTCTACTCCTCTACCTCTAGACATGTAGCTGTTTGGCTGAGGGGTTTGGTTGCCAAAAGCACTAGCTAAGTCTATAAATCAAGTTTTAGCTTTGTCAAATTTTAGTGTGACTCTCTTAAGACTAAATGTATACCTATCTAATCATACGTAGTATCAAACATTTAGCAATCAACAACTTTTGCCAATTCATCACCTTTCCACTTGTTACTCAATGTAGTAGCATGGATCAAGCAGTCTCATTAGCTGCGAGAAGCAGACGATTCGAATCGAGTTTTTATCCTTGCAAGGTAAACCTAAACACACGACGTGGCGAGGCACTCCGTCCCAACACACATCAACCGTCCCCATCGATTCCCTGGCAACAGATCAGGGCTCATCGCCTTGGCGTACAATGCCTCATTGACCCCGACTGCCGTCGTGCAGTGACCTCACTTGTACCCACCATAACCGGAATGGGAGACCACGTCTCAGGTCGCGTGAGGGGCAAAGTTTGCGGGCAGGTTCACTCAGGTACTAGGCTTATCGATTTACCATATTTCTCGTCATGTGCTTAGTACGTTCAAACGCTTCACGCACGGTACCACACCTTAATCCTTATTCCAATTTCCGTCTCGTAGACAACGCATCCCCATGGATCGTTGTCCACAGACCATCATCATCCCGATATAAAAATGGATACAATCAATTCCTGACCTCGCGTGAGTGCTAGAAAAATCACTCGACTTCTACCGAGATCCCTAATTAGTAAAGCAGCTACTCGACCTAGCATACTAGTATTCATCTCAACAGGATTCCTGAGTACATGCAACTAGGGTTTCAATCAACTCCTACACTTAAGTGCATAATACAAGCCTACAAATAATAAGTGTAGTAAAATAACATATAGAACAGGTTATGCATAAAACCGGGGCTTGCCTTCCAAAGTTGAGGCAGGCAGATCCTCTAGGGCATGTTCTGGTGCTGGATACGGGGCTACCTCCTTAGCAACTCCTTGCTCCGGCACGAGGACGTATTCTCCGTCAGCGAGGTTTCAATCTATCGAATGCAAGGAATAAGAATATGTATGCCATGATTATGCAGGATTTAGTAATCATTATACTAAGTGAAGAAAAACTAAGTTAGTTAGTAACTTAGGGTTTCCTGGTTATACGGGTCCCTTAGTGGTTTATGCTTAACAATTTAGGTTTGGGTTTTGGTCTAGGGTTAAGCACAGTGGATTGAAACTTGGATTTCCCTTAGATGTTTTAGTAGGCATTTTAAGGGGTTTTGCTGGTTGGGTTAGGGTAACATTAATCTCCACTATTAATTCCCCTTTTTCATTTTCTAATTGTGAATTCTAGTGTGGGTTTGAACTACAATAGTGATTTATCTTTTTTCCAAAAATTCTGTAAAAATTACAGTGGGTTACTATTTGTCACTGTAGTTTGTCCTATAAATTTGAGGTGGATACTAATTCAGATACTACTTGTGCAAAATTAACAAAGACAATAACAAAGACAAGTTTTAAAAGGGCATTTTACACTATAGCTGTGATTTAATTGAGGTTTCTGTACCAAATTTTATTTTTGTCCAGATACATAGGTGATATTAGGCCTCTGTGTCAAAAATCACAGAAAAAGGCCTACTGGGTATTTAGTTGTGCATTTCTAAAGTTTTATGCCAAAAAGGTGCTTATAACTAACTTATTATTTGAAAAATATCAAACAACAAGTTCCATATTTTTTCTAGGTTCATAATAACAAAACATTAGTTATCCCAAGGTTTGGGGTGTTTTCTCCTCACGGTTATTTTTCTAGAGTTTTTCTAAGGTTTTCCTTGTTTTTCTAAATTAAAAGGTATCTCCTTTCTTTTGCACTAAACAAGGGTATAATAAATTTTTCTAGTGAACTACACTGAATAAGAAAGCTAACAAAAATATGGGTGCTCCCTGGTTCTTTATTTAAGCTACCTTTTTTATTTTCCTTAACTTTAAGCAAAAAGTGAATTAAATGGCAAACTCTACCTTAATGGGGTGTACAGAGGGGTTTATCTTTTTTAAAAAGGTTAGAAAGTGATTAAGTACTCCTCTAAATTTTCTTAACCCCAGTCAAATAGTGTAGCTATTTTTACTTATTTCTTTTAGCTTTTGATCAGTTAATCATTTAAGTCAAGACTTTAAAGTTTTCTGTAACACTTAGAGGTTTTATATTTTTCCTAAGTAGTTTTCATTATTTAGGATCTAGCAAAATTGGTTTGACTCGATTTGGGTGAACAAAATAGAAGTTATGAATTTTTCAAGTTCTGTTTGGATTTAAATCATATTATTAAAAAGGTTTCCTGGAAATCCACTTTGCATCGAAGACCTCGGGTTCTTTCTAAACTAACTCTTTCAGTTATACCCCTGCGCTACTATTCTCTTGAGTCACTGACAGCGCACAAAACCCCCTACGTTTTTCTTCTTCTTCCCCGCGGTCCCTCCCCTTAAGTAAACAGTAATCGTGGAAAGGAAAAGGATGGCGTGGCTCACCGGCGGCGGGAGAGGTCCGGCGAGGGGCGGGGTTGGCTTCGGGAGGTTCTGGTGGTCACAGCGATGTACGGCTCGACGGCGGTTGTGGCCGAAATCGACCGGACCACGTGCGCAGGCGGGTGAACTCGCCGGCGGTGAGAACTCCGGCCTAACCACGACAATCTAGCTCAATTAAACGGCACGATGAGCTCCACGGGATGACGTAGAGGCTATGCGCGTAGGGAATCAGAAAATGGTGCAGAGACTTACCCGGTCTACGTTCACCGGCGATCGGGTGAAGTCTGGCGACCGTGGACTGGCTTCTTCGGTGAGGCAAAGTCCGATTCCTTGCTCGGGGAGATTCACCAAGGCATGCATAGTCTACTCTGAGGGTCGGGTGTGGTTGGGAGAGGCTCTACTGGCCGGTCTACGGTGGCGGGTGTTCGGGTGGCCGCGGGCACGCCGTGCGCGGGGCAATGCCGGTGATCTGGTCCTCCGGTGAGGTCGAGCGCGTGTGGAGGAGTACGGTCAAAGTCCCTAGGGGTTTTATAGGCGTGGGCACGGGTAGCGGCGCCGGCTCGGCTTTGGCGCGACGCGGGGCACGCGGGGGCGCGCGTCGGGCGTGCTCTGGCGAGCTCAGAGCGCGTCGAACACGTGGCTCTTTGCTTCTGCCCTTGTTCTTCCCTCTGCTGAGCGGCCAAAACGTACGAATCTTGCCCTAGGACCTGTGAGAGATCTCTTCCCTGCACCTAGAGCTATCTAGTTCATGTGAGTACCGAGGGTAGATATGGTCTGGTTTGAGAGATATGGAGGTGGGAAGTTGGCTATGTCAGAGCTGTCCAAACCGAGACAAACTTGTGCCAAGTCATGTCAAATGACTTAGGGTTGGGTTCAAACTTTTCCAGGATATTCTAGAGGTATTTTGGCGCCATTTTGTCAATTGGGCCAAGTGGTTTTGAGTTTGGGATCAAGGTGAACATGTTTGATCTTTGCAAGAGGGTTGATTTTGGACTTAGACAAATTCTGATTTTTCTTTTATGCTCACCCCTTTTGTGAACCTTTTGGGGTTTTTTTTGAAATCTTTTTGGGGTTACTTTCTTACTATTATTTGCAGGTTATTAAGTGTACTACAACTTTTATAATTGGCCCAAGTCATGATCATGTGGTTTTCATAACCTTTTGGTCATACTTACTTCTAGGGTTCCCATTGTCCAAAGGGGTTTGGATTAGGGTTTCAGAAATTCTCCTCCTCATATGTGCATGCCAAACCAAGGTATAACTTTTAAGATGGGTTACACTTATTTAGGATCTTGATTTCCATGTTTGAAGTTCTTCACTCAAGTTAAGTCACATGTGATGATGAGCTTTCCTTGTGTAGTCCTTAGTGGAAGTCCCAAGTAACACCTGGGGTGTTACAGCCCTCCCCCCTTAAAGGAATCTCGTCCTAAGATTTTTAGGTGGAGTCCTTTGGAGGGGTGCCATGAAGGTGTGTTGGTGTGTGGTTTCCTCCTTTATCCAAGTTTCTCTAGTTAACTGCTCTTCAAATGTCATCCTCTTTGCAACTTCAGAAGGAAGTCCTTCCCACGTTATTTTCAAAACTTACTATACTTTTAGCATCTAAGTTTTTCTTATATTTAGATTCAAAAGGGCAGGTGGGGGTGGGGTTCGGGGTTACGTACCGACTCCTTTGGGCAGAAAGTCACGGAAGCGAGAGCGTAGAAAATCCTCAGTCTCCCATGTAGCTTCTTCTACTGAATGGTGACTCCACTGAACCTTATACATTCTGATCGACCTTGCCCGCGTTGATCTCTCCTTTTGATCCAACACCTTGACGGGGTGCTCTTGATAAGACAATTCTGGTTCTATCGCAATTTCTGGTTTAGGTAGCACCTCCGTGGGTAAGCGGACACATTTCCGTAGTTGAGATACATGGAACACATCATGAACTGCTAACATGTAGGGTGGCAACTTCAATTGATATGCTATAGGTCCACAAGTTTCCTTGATCTCATAGGGTCTAATGTAGCGAGGAGCTAACTTGCCCTTGATTCCAAATCTCTGGACACCTTTGGTGGGTGACACTTTAAGATAAACATGATCTCCCACTTCAAACTGCAGAGGCTTCCTTCTCTTGTCATGATAGCTCTTTTGCGTGGCCTGGGCAGCTTCTAGGTTTTTCTTAATAACCCTGACCTTTTCCTCTGCTTCAAGTACCAAGTCTGGTCCAAAAATTTCCCTTTCTCCTGCTTGAGACCAATTCAGCGGGGTCCTACACCTTTTCCCATACAAGGCTTCAAAAGGTGCCATCTTCAAACTGGACTGATAGCTGTTATTATAAGAGAACTCTGCCAAGGAAAGACACTTGTCCCAATCCTTTCCATAGTGTAGCACACATGCCCTCAACATGTCTTCCAAAATATGATTTACCCTTTCTATCTGGCCATCTGTTTGAGGATGGTATGCTGAGCTTCTTATTACATGGGTCCCAAGTGACTCCTGCAATTGCTCCCAAAATCGCGCCACGAATGGTGCTCCTTTGTCCAACACTACAGTCCTTGGTATTCCATGCAATCGAACTATCTGGTCAATATAGATTTCTGCATACTTCTCCGTCCTGTGGGTGGTGTGTACCGGCAAGAAATGAGCTGTCTTGGTCAACCTGTCCACGATGACCCAAATGGAATCATGGTGCTGGGAGGTATTGGGCAATCCCACAATAAAATCCATGCAAATGTCCTCCCATTTCCAAGATGGTATGGGAAGGGGTTGCAAAGGGCCTGCTACCTTCAAATGACTGGCCTTGATTCTCTGGCAGGTGTCACATTCAGATATATACTTGGCAATTTCCCTCTTCATTCGGGTCCACCAGTATAAAGATCTAAGGTCATGATACATCTTATTGCTATCGGGGTGCGTGGAGAATTTTGAAAGGTGAGCTTCATCCAATATCTTCTTTTTGAGCTCAGGGTTCTTGGGAACAACCAATCGGTCTCCAAACCATAGGATTCCTTTGCTGTCCTGACGGAAGCATTTGTATTTTTCTGCTTTCTACTTGATCATTTCCTTAATGACCTGAACACCCTTGTCACCAATCTGTGCCATGACTTTTTGCTCTTGTAAGGTGGGCTCCACTGAAATATAATTTAAAGCACCGGAGGAAACAACTTCTAGGTTTAGTTTGCACAACTCATCACATAGGGTGGTGACTCTTGCATCCGTGTTCATATAATTGCACTGGGCCTTCCTGCTTAAGGCATCTGCCACAACATTGGCCTTGCCAGGATGGTAATGCACCTCCAAATCATAGTCCTTGATTAGCTCTAACCATCTCCTCTGCCTCATATTAAGATTAGCCTGAGTGAAAAATGTATTTGAGACTCTTATGATCGGTGTAAATGTTACAGTGAGCTCCCATCAAGTAACGTCTCCATATCTTGAGAGCATGAACCACAACTGCTAACTCCAGATCATGTGTGGGGTAGTTCTACTCATGGGGTCTGAGTGCTCGGGAGGCATAAGCAATGACTCGGTTGTCCTACATTAAGACACATCCCAATCCCGTACCGGAAGCATCGCAATAAACTTCAAAGGGCTTGGTGTCGTCAGGTTGAGCTAGCACTGGTGCTGTTGTCAAGTGCTGCCTCAGTGTATGAAAGGCATCCTCACACTTCTGGCTCCATTCATACTTGACTCCCTTCTTCAACAGTGCAGTCAATGGCTTGGCAATTTTGGAGAAATCTGGAATAAATCATCGATAATACCCTGCCAATCCTAGAAAACTCCGAATCTGCCGCACTGTGGTAGGAGGTTTCCAATCCATTACTTCTTGTACCTTCTCAGGATCAACTGATATTCCATCCTGAGAAATTGTGTGACCCAAAAATTTATTTTCCCTCAGCTAGAATTCACATTTGGACAATTTAGCATACAACTGATGGTCACACAGTCTCTGAAGTACGGTATGCAAATGCTTAGTGTGCTCGGCTTCATTCTTGGTATACACCAGGATGTCATCAATGAAAACCACCACAAATTTGTCCAGCTCTGGCATGAACACTGAGTTCATCAGGTACATGAAATAAGCTGGGGCATTGGTTAGCCCAAAAGACATCACCAAAAACTCATAGAGCCCATATCTGGTGGAGAAAGCCGTCTCGGAATATCACTGGCACGGATCTTGATTTGATGGTAGCCCGAGCGAAGGTCTATCTTGGAGAACACTTTGGCTCCCACCAACTGATCAAACAAAACATCAATGCGGGGCAGTGGGTATTTGTTCTTGATGGTTACCGCATTGAGAGGGCGATAATCAACACACATCCTCAAACTCTCATCCTTTTTCTTCACAAATAGGGCCGGACATCCCCAAGGTGAAGTACTTGGGCGAATGAACCCCTTGTCCAACAACTCTTGTAGTTGCTTTTTCAATTCTGCCAATTCCGCTAGAGGCATCCTATAAGGTCTCTTGGATATAGGAGCAGTCCCAGGCTGCAATTCAATCGCGAACTCGATGTCTCTGCCAGGTGGGATCCCTGGCAATTCATCTAGAAAAACATCTGGGTAGTCACAGACTACGGGGATCTTCTCAATAGGTGAATCTATCATGGTGAAGGCATAGGAACGGGTACATCCCTGGTCAGGTAGGTACAAGGTGATCTCGCCATCCAGTGGGGAGTGGATTTCTATGGCTCTGGCTGCGACATCAATCACCGCGTGGTGTCGTGATAACCAATCAGTCCCCAGGATGATATCCACGCTATCCAATCCCATTATCAAGAGAGTAGTTTTAAATATGAAACTACCCAACTTTATGGGTACGTGTCTATTGATCTGATAGGTGGCAACCCTGCCTCCGGGTGTAGAAATTGTGATATCTCCATTGGTGTGGTGAAAAGGTAACTGGCACTTGACACTAAATTTGGTACTGATAAAACTGTGTGATGCACCAGAATAAAAAAGAATAATTGCGGGATAATTCAAAACTGAAAAGATACCAGTCAAGATGGGTGCTCCCTCTGGAATATCAGCCATGGTGGTGAAGTTCAGCCTGCCTTGCCTCACTTGCACCTTCTGTCCCTTGCCTTGATTCTGGTTGGCATTTAGTCCCTGCCTCTGCTGGTTTCTGGGGCAATTCTTGGCATAATGCCCAGTGTTACCACAAATGAAACACTTGTTGTCATTGGCCTGGCGGTACTGCTGCTGCTGTGGCTGATTGTTCCTCTGAACTAGAAACAGGGTGCGGTTGGGTGCCTGCTGCTGCTGTGGCCGGATCACCCAACGTCCTTGCTGCTGCTGAGGTCCTCTGCTCTGAGTGTCAGATACGATGCTGAATCGCTGTGGCTGAGCTAAAGGTCCTGCCACAGGGGTCTTCTTCTTCTTTTCTGCCTGACGAGCTGTGATATAGTCCTCCTGAGATATGGCCATGTTGACTAACTCATTATAGCTGTTGGCCCTAACTGTGTTGAGATGGTCACGGAGCTTAGTGCTGAGCCCCCTCCTGAACCTGTCCCTTTTCTTCTCATCGGTGTCTGCATGATATCCGGCATACTGGCACAGGTCATTGAAGGCCTGAGCATACGGTAACACTGTCCGGTTTCCCTGAGTGAGTGCCAGAAACTCATTGAGCTTGCGGTCCATAATGCATGCTGGTATATGGTGCCCCCTGAAAGCTGCCTTGCACTCTCTCCATTCCACTTCATGGTCAACTGGTTGCATAGCAAGGTAGTGGTCCCACCATGTCCGCGCGGGTCCGCGAAGCTGCTGGGTGGCAAACCTGACCTTAGTCACCTTTGAACCAACTCCATTGAGTAGTGGGAATTTGGATTCCACTACCCTAAGCCATACATCTGCATCAAGTGGATCATCTGCCCTGGTGAACAACGGTGGCTGAGCAATGAGGAACTCCTGATAAGTGGCTGCCGCGGGGTGACGCTGATGATCACCACCACCATAATGCTGAGGTGGTGGCTGGCGCTAAGCTAACTGCCGCAAGATCTCGTTCTGCTGAGCCATCAGCTCCTGCAGAGTAGGAGGCAGTGGCGGTGGCGGAGGAATACGCTCGTTCTGTCCACGACGCGCTCTTCCTGCCATCTGAAAAATTATGCATATTCCCAATATTATATTTCCGAGGTTCAATGTTACATCACGGTGAAAGAGTCAAAAGGGTAAAACCAATATATTCTTGCATAATGATAACAGATTCCGCATGGCGCAAACTTTTCTTCTTAAATTAAAAACTGGCATCATTCATCATCCATACTTCCAAAAGAGTTTGTCATGATTACATCAATAACTCAAAAGACTCAACTCCATCTAGACTAGTACCCTAAGGGTGCAAAAGCTAAGCTAGCCCCGAGGAGTCTACCGTCACAGACTTCTGACTCTACTTCTGCGACCTAGTGAGCAAACGAGGCAACGCTCGACTCGGGAGAAGGTGGTCTCCCCGAGCCAGTAGTGTCCAAGCTAGAGGATGGCTCCTCTCCTCCCTCGATATCGACATCCTCGTTGGCCTCCATGCCCTGGATCTCCTGGTGGTGCATGTCCAGATGCTGGTTAGCCTCAGCAAGCTGCTGCTGAGTGTTGATAAGCTGATCCTCGAGAACCTCGATGGTGTTCTCCCTGGTTCCCACTAGCTCCTCAAGCTCGTGAATCTCATCTGACAACTGCTCCACTTGTAGATCTTTTTCCACCATCTCAGTGGATAGGTCAACCACAAGTTCCTCTCTGTTATCCAAAGTGATCTTGGTCGCCTCCAACAAAGCCATCAGATGGGACATTGCCTCTCCACGCATCACTTGCAGACGATACAGGGCATTCATGCATCGCACCATCAAGTGAGCAGTCTGGCCTAGGTAGATAGCCCAAATATCCTTGGCATGCTCCACTCGATCCTTCCACATTGGGTCGTCCTCCTTTTCCGCAGGGAACAAACCAATGGGGTGAGTGGACAGCTCCAAGGGGTGGAATCCGCAAAAGGTGGTCAGCCCGTGGAGAGCAATCGCCTCGATGGTATCCTCAGCCCGATATCCAAAAGACTCAGAGTCCAGCGAATGCCAGCCTGGCTGCAGGGGATGAGCTTCCAGGGTCATCCTCACCCTACAGCGGGGCACTCGGTGCTTCTCGAACAGCCGCACCGCATACTGGGGAGGTGTCGTGTAACCAGCTCCCAGAAGTAGCTCCCATGAAATACGGGGAAAGCCCTCTCGTGCTAGCCCATCAGTGTGGGACTGGGCATTGCCTTCGTTCGAGGATCCGTGAGAAGTCATCTGTGTACGGTTAAGCGTAAGTAAAAGAAAAAGAATTGTAAAATAGAAAGGGATCGCAACTCAGCCTCTCTATAACTACGACAATGGTACTGGGGTACTTAATTTGTCATCATTACGTATTAAAGTCCTTACCCGATTATTAAGTAGTTTAATTAAGGATGCATGCATGCTCGTCCTAAACGACCTCACATCAACTTAGAGGGAATAGGAAGGAATTCCCATCCCTTATAGTAGCCGGTAGGGCTTACTCAATTAGCCACCTAGCTACCCCTCTATCATCCTAAGGCTTCGCGTCCTAGGTCTATCCTTATCGCCCTAACGATCTATCCAACATGTGTTTCTATCAAGTTTTACTTTTGAAAAGGATGGTATTTATAGTTTATTGATTCCTCTGTGGTGGTACGAGCTCCGATACCAGCTGTGGCAGAACTGCCCGAATTATTCCAACTTAAGTGCCTAAGTCCCGCCTTAGAGGCTAGACCACACTTAAATGGGAATAACCCATCAATCCCTCGGATCTAGTCTGACGAGGCCACTGACAGGATCAAGTACCATAGTCTCACTCGATGGTGAGTCATAGAGCAAATACAATAAAGCATAAAACCATACATTAAGGAGTATTAAACTTATTACATCATCATCGGAGATTTAGCAAAAGTAGTTATCATTGTTCGAAGTGCAGCGGAATAAAACTAACGATAAATAAACAGAGAGATGGGGAAGCCTGTCCTATCACTACTCATGCTCCTCCTCAGCCGAGGTAGGGTCCCACTCGACTGTCCAACCCGGTGGCAAGGTGGACGGCCAAGTCACTCCAGCAACCATGTCCTCCAGAGAACCTGTAAAACTATGCCACAAGAAAGGCTGAGTATACTAATACTCAGCTAGACTTACCCGGTGTGAGGAGTCTACTGCTCTACCTCTAGACATGCAGCTGTTTGGCTGAGGGGTTTGGTTGCCAAAAGCACTAGCTGAGTCTATAAATCAAGTTTTAGCTTTGTCAAATTTTAGTGTGACTCTCTTAAGACTAAATGTATACCTATCTAATCACACATGGTATTAAACATTTAGCAATCAACAACTTTTGCCAATTCATCACCTTTCCACTTGTTACTCAATGTAGTAGCACGGATCAAGCAGTCTCATTAGCTGCGAGAAGCAGACGATTCGAATCGAGTTTTTATCCTTGCAAGGTAAACCTAAACACATGACGTGGCGAGGCACTCCGTCCCCACACACATCAACCGTCCCCATCGATTCCCTGGCAACAGATAAGGGCTTACCGCCTTGGCGTACAATGCCTCACTGACCCCGACTGCCGTCGTGCAGTGACCGCACTTGTACCCACCATAACCGGAATGGGAGACCACGTCTCAGGTCGCGTGAGGGGCAAAGTCTGCGGGCAGGTTCACTCAGGTACAAGGCTTACCGATTTACCATATTTCTCGGCATGTGCTTAGTACGTTCAAACGCTTGACGCACGGTACCACACCTTAATCCTTATTCCAATTTCCGTCTCGTAGACAATGCATCCCCATGGATCGTTGTCTACAGACCATCATCATTCCGATATAAAAATGGATACAATCAATTCCTGACCTCGCGTGAGTGCTAGAAAAATCACTCGACTTCTACCGAGATCCCTAATTAGAAAAGCAGCTACTCGACCTAGCATACTAGTATTCATCTCAACAGGATTCCTGAGTACATGCAACTAGGGTTTCAATCAACTCCTACACTTAAGTGCATAATACATGCCTACAAACAAAAAGTGTAGTAAAATAGCATATAGAAAAGGTTATGCATAAAACCGGGGCTTGCCTTCCAAAGTTGAGGCAGGCAGATCCTCTAGGGCAGGTTCTGGTGCTGGATCCGGGGCTACCTCCTGAGCAACTCCTTGCTCCGGCACGAGGACGTATTCTCCATCAGCGAGGTTGCAATCTATCGAATGCAAGGAATAAGAATATGTATGCCATGATTATGCAGGATTTAGTAATCATTATACTAAGTGAAGAAAAACTAAGTTAGTTAGTAACTTAGGGTTTCCTGGTTATATGGGGCTCTTAGTGGTTTATGCTTACCAATTAAGTTTGGGTTTTGGTCTAGGGTTAAGCACAGTGGATTGAAACTTGGATTTCCCTTAGATGTTTTAGTAGGCATTTTAAGGGGTTTTGCTGGTTGGGTTAGGGTAACATTAATCTCCACTATTAATTCTCCTTTTTCATTTTCTAATTATGAATTCTAGTGTGGGTTTGAACTACAATAGTGATTTATCTTTTTTCCAAAAATTCTGTAAAAATTACAGTGGGTTACTATTTGTCACTGTAGTTTGTCCTATAAATTTAAGGTGGATACTAATTCAGATACTACTTGTGCAAAATTAACAGAGACAAGTTTTAAAAGGGCATTTTACACTATAGCTGTGATTTAATTGAGGTTTCTATACCAAATTTTATTTTTGTCCAGATACATAGGTGATATTAGGCCTCTGTGTCAAAAATCACAGAAAAAGGCCTACTGGGTATTTAGTTGTGGATTTCTAAAGTTTTATGCCAAAAAGGTGCTTATAACTAACTTGTTATTTGAAAAATATCAAACAATAGATTCCATATTTTTCCTAGGTTCATAATAACAAAACATTAGTTATCCCAAGGTTTGGGGTGTTTTCTCCTTAGGGTTATTTTTCAAGAGTTTTTCTAAGGTTTTCCGTGTTTTTCTAAATTAAAAGGTATCTCCTTTCTTTTGCACTAAACAAGGGTATAATTAATTTTTCTAGTGAACTACACTGAATAAGAAAGCTAACAAAAATATGGGTGCTCCCTGGTTCTTTATTTAAGCTACCTTTTTATTTTCCTTAACTTTAAGCAAAAAGTGAATTAAATGGCAAACTCTACCTTAATGGGGTGTACAAAAGGGTTTATCATTTTTAAACAGGTTAGGAAGTGATTAAGTACTCCTCCAAATTTTCTTAACCCCAGTCAAATAGTGTAGCTATTTTTCCTTATTTCTTTTAGCTTTTGATCATTTAATCATTTAAATCAAGACTTTAAAGTTTTCTATAACACTTAGAGGTTTTATATTTTTCATAAGTAGTTTTCATTATTTAGGATCTGGCAAAATTGGTTTGACTCGATTTGGGTGAACAAAACAGAAGTTATGAATTTTTCAAGTTCTGTTTGGATTTAAATCAGATTATTAAAAAGGTTTCCTAGAAATCCACTTTGCATCGAAGACCTCGGGTTCTTTCTAAACTAACTCTTTCAGTGGTGGTGGCCGAAATCGACCGGACCACGTGCGCAGGCGGGTGAACTCGCCGGCGGTGAGTATCTGGCCTAACCACGGCGATCTAGCTCAATTAAACGGCACGATGAGCTCCACGGGATGACATAGAGGCTATGCGTGCAGGGAATCGGAAAATGGTGCAGATACTTACCCGGTCTACGTTCACCGACGATCGGGTGAAGTCTGGCGACCGTGGACTGGCTTCTCCGGTGAGGCAAAGTCCGATTCCTTGCTCGAGGAGCTTCACCAAGGCATGCACAGTCGACTCCAAGGGTCGGGCGCGGTTGGGAGAGGCTCTGCTGGCCGGTCTACGGTGGCGGGGGTTCGGGTGCCCTGCGGGCACGCCGTGCGCGGGGCAATGCCGGTGATCTGGTGCTCCGGTGAGGTCGAGCGCGTGTGGAGGAGTACGGTCGAAGTCCCTAGGGGTTTTATAGGCGCGGGCGCGGGCAGCGGTGCCGGCTCGGCTTTGGCGCGACGCGGGGCACGTGGGGGCGCGCGTTGGGCGTGCTCTGGCGAGCTCAGAGCGTGTGGAACACATGGCTTTTTGCTTCTGCCCTTGTTCTTCCCTCTGCTGAGCGGCTAAAACGTACGAATCTTGCCCTAGGACCTGTGAGAGATCTCTTCCCTGCACCTAGAGCTATCTAGTTCATGTGAGTACCGAGGGTAGATATGGTCTGGTCTGAGAGATATGGGGGTGGGAAGTTGGCTATGTCATAGCTGTCCAAACCGAGACAAACTTGTGCCAAGTCGTGTCAAATGACTTAGGGTTGGGTTCAAACTTTTCTAGGGTATTCTAGAGGTATTTTGGCACCATTTTGTCAATTGGGCCAAGTGGTTTTGAGTTTGGGATCAAGGTGAACATGTTTGATCTTTGCAAGAGGGTTGATTTTGGACTTAGACAAATTCTGATTTTTCTTTTGTGCTCACCCCTTTTGTGAACCTTTTGGGGTTTTTCTGAAATCTTTTTGGGGTTACTTTCTTACTATTATTTGTAGGGTATTAATTGTACTACAACTTCTATAATTGGCCCAAGTCATGATCATGTGGTTTTCATAGCCTTTTGGTCATACTTACTTCTAGGGTTCCCATTGTCCAAAGGGGTTTGGATTAGGGTTTGAGAAATTCTCCTCCTCATATGTGCGTGACAAACTAAGGTATAACTTTTAAGATGGGTTACACTTATTTAGGATCTTGATTTCCATGTTTGAAGTTCTTCACTCAAGTTAAGTCACATGTGATGATGAGCTTTCCTTGTGTAGTCCTTAGTGGAAGTCCCAAGTAACACCTAGGGTGTTACATTATCTTTAATCTTTGTTAGCACCTTAAAAGGACCAGCAGCACGAGGCATTAATTTAGAATGGCGCAATGTAGGAAACCGATCCTTTCTCAAGTGCAACCAAACCATATCACCTGGCTCAAAAGACTACCAGCAACCTGATTTTTTGCATTAGTAGCAGCAATGTTCTGTTTCGTTTGTTCATGTATGGTAATCATTTGTTCAATATGTGCAATAGCATCTACATGTGGGGCGTTCGCAGCATTAAGTGAAATCAAATCAATAGGTGCCCTAGGGATGTAACCATAAACAATCTGGAAAGGGCACATCTTTGTAGAAGAATGCGTGGCATGATTGTAAGAAAATTCAACATGAGGCAAGCAATCCTCCCAACGTTTCAAATTCGTGTCTAAAACAGCCCTAAGCATGGTAGATAAAGTTCTATTTACTACCTCAGTTTGTCCATCAGTCTGAGGGTGACAAGTAGTGCTAAATAGCAATTTAGTTCCCAATTTATTCCAAAGAGATCTCCAAAAATGGCTTAGAAACTTAGCATCGCGATCAGAGATTATTGTTTTTGGAATACCATGTAAACGAATAATTTCTCTAAAGAACAATTCAGCAACAATGCTAGCATCATCAGTTTTATGACAAGGTATAAAGTGAGCCATTTTAGAGAATCTATCAACAACCACAAAAATAATATCCCTCCCCTTCTTAGTTCTAGGCAAGCCCAAAACAAAGTCCATAGAAATATCAAGCCAAGGAGAAGAAGGGACAGGCAAAGGCATATACAAACCATGGTTGCCCAAACGTGAATTAGCTTTCTGGCAAGTAGTGCAACGTGCAACAAGACGCTCAACATCATGGCGCATCCGAGGCCAAAAGAATTGTGCGGCCAGCACCTCATGTGTCTTGTAAACGCCAAAGTGCCCCATGAGACCGCCTCCATGAGCTTCCTGCAGCAACAAAAGACGAACCGAGCTTGCTAGAATACACAGCTTGTTAGCGCGGAACAAAAATCCATCATGTATGTGAATTTTTCCCCAAGGTTTGCCATCCTTACAATGTACATAGAAATCTTTAAAATTAGCATCATCCACATATTGATCTTTCACAGTTTGCAAGCCAAAGATTCTAAATTCTAACTGTGAAAGCATGGTATATCTACGGGACAACGCATCAGCAATGACGTTTTCCTTCCCGTTCTTGTGTTTAATGATGTAAGGAAAGGACTTGATGAATTCTACCCAACTAGCATGATGACGGTTCAGATTTGTTTGGGTATGAATATGTTTTAAAGCCTCATGATCAGAATGAATTATAAACTCACGAGGCCAAAGGTAGTGCTGCCATGTTTGCAAAGTGCGAACTAAAGCATAAAGTTCCTTATCATAAGTAGAATATCTCAAGCTAGCACCGCTTAATTTTTCACTGAAATAAGCAACCGGTTTTCCTTCTTGTAACAAAACAGCACCTAACCCAATACCACTAGCATCACATTCAAGTTCAAACACTTTCTGAAAGTCGGGCAATTGTAAGAGTGGAGCATGGGTTAACTTATCCTTCAAAGTGTTGAACGCCTCTTCTTGTGGTGGGTCCCAAACAAAAGACACACCTTTATTTGTGAGTTCATGCAAAGGGGCAGCGATGGAGCTAAAATCACGCACAAAACGGCGGTAAAATCCTGCAAGTCCAAGAAAACTCCAAATTTGGGTGACTGTCGTTGGTGTAGGCCAGTCCTGAATGGCTTCAACCTTGCTGCTATCCACCTCAAAGCCCTGCGGAGTAACCACATAACCAAGAAACGAGACACGTTGTGTGCAAAATGTGCACTTTTCCATGTTACCAAACAAGCGAGCAGCACACAAAGCATCAAAAACAGCACGCAAATGTTCTAAATGCTCCTCTATAGACTTGCTGTAAATAAGGATATCATCGAAATAAACAACAACAAACAAACCTATGAAGGCCCATAGAACTTCGTTCATTAAACGCATAAAGGTGCTGGGAGCATTAGTCAATCCAAATGGCATAACCAACCATTCATATAAACCAAATTTCGTTTTAAAAGCCGTTTTCCATTCATCACCGAGTTTCATTCTAATCTGATGGTAACCGCTACGCAAATCAACATTAGAGAAAATAACGGCACCACTAAGCTCATCTAACATATCATCAAGGCATGGAATAGGATATCAATAACGAACTGTGATGTTATTAATAGCACGACAATCTACGCACATACGCCATGACCCATCTTTCTTTGGAACGAGTAAAATAGGAACCGAGCAAGGTGAGAGCACCTAGAGGGGGGGGTGAATAGGTGATCCTATAAAAACTTAAAACTTATAGCCACAAAACTTGGTTTAGTGTTAGAGAGATAATACCAAGTGACTATAAAGCGAGCTCTTGCGAATCACAATAATCACACAAAAAGCAATCACAAGAGACACGCGAGTTATCCCGTGGTTTGACAAGTACAACACTTGTCTACCTCCACGTTGTGGCGTCCCAATGGACGAGGGTTGCACTCAACCCCTTTCAAGTGATCCAATGATCAACTTGAATACCACGTTGTTTTTCTTTCTTTCACTATATCCCGTTTGCGAGGAATCTCCACAACTTGGAGCCTCTCGCCCTTACAATTTGATGATCACAAAGAAGCACGGATGTAAGGAAGGGAAAAGCAACACACACTTGACTCAAAGCAAGAGCACAAACACGCACACTAGTCACAACTTGAGCTCTAAGTTCACACACGGAGTTCTCAACTCAAGATGAGCTCAAATTGCTTATCACAACGAATCAAACGCGCTAGAATGAAGTCTTGGTTCTTAGAGATGATCAAAGAATGCTTGGTGTCCTCCTCCATGCGCCTAGGGGTCCCTTTTATAGCCCCAAGGCAGCTAGGAGCCGTTGGAAGCAATCTGGGAAGGCAATTCTTGCCTTCTGACGGGTGGCGCACCAAACAGTCCGGTGCACCACCGGACATCCACTGTTCACAGTCCGGTGCGGATCTCCTTCCTAAATTGGTGCAGCCGACCGTTGCAGACTTGGAGCCGTTGGCGCACCGGACACTGTCCGGTGCACACCGGACAGTCCGGTGCCCCCTGCCGACCGTGGCTCAGCCACGCGTCACGCGCGGATTGCGCGGCCGATCGTTGGCGCGGCCGACCGTTGGCTCACCGGACAGTCCGGTGCACCACCGGACAGTCCGGTGATTTTTAGCCGTACGCTGTTGACTATTTCCCGAGAGCTGCGACTTCGCCGTAGACGACTCACCGTACAGTCCGGTGATTTATAGCTGTATGCCGCCGTCGAGACCCGAGAGTAGGCTGTTCATCGGGACTGGTCCTGACACACTGGACATTGTCTGGTGCACCACTGGACACTGTCCGGTGCACCACCGGACAGTCAAGTGCACCCAGACCGAGCAGCCTTTTGGCTGTACATAGCCAACTTTCTTCAAAACGTTTTCTCCTGTTTCTAGCACTTAGACATAATACATTAGTCTTCAAAACAATGTACTAAGTCTAGAAACATACCTTTAATCTTGATTTGCACTTCTTGAGTCTTTGGCACAAATATCACTCAAAGCATTTGTGTGGAGCACTTAATCACCAAAATCTTATAGAAATGGCCCAAGGGCACATTTCCCTTTCAATCTCCCTCTTTTTGGTGATTTATGCCAACACAACAAAAACCAACTAAAAGAAGTGCAACATCAATGCAAATGAGAACAAAAATTTGTTTTTGATTCAAATTTGGCATATTTGGATCATTCTTTGCCACCACTTGGTTTGTTTTTGAAAATCAAACTCAATTTCCTGTCTCTAAGTCAAATTCTCTTGTTGAGGCATAGAGAGAGGTATTCCAAGAGAAATTGATCAAAGATTCAAAAACTCCCCCTTTTTCCCATAATCAAATATTCTCCCCACAAGAGACCAACTTTTGACAATAAGAGACAACAAGAGTATTTTGATAAAACAAAAGCTCTAACTCTACTATTTTCAAAATTCTCAAGTGGTAGCTGATCCATTTGCTTTGGCCTTAATTTCTTCCCCTTTGGCATTAAGCACCAAAATGGGATCATTATTGCCCCAAAAACCCCATTGCCTCACCAAAATCTTCAATTAAGAGTAAAAAGGTAATAAGGGCATGGAGATGAACTTGGAGTAAATTACCCTCTCATCGGAGTGCAGTGGAAGTCTTGCATGGTCCAAGTTCACCTTTTCCCTTTCAATCCTCCTTTGAGACTAAATTAAGAACACTCAAGCACATGGTTAGTCTCAAGGGATCAAGTTGTAGCATTTCTCCCCCTACATATGTGCATCATTCACACATGGACTTGTGAGGTCCCGGGATCCCTTGCACAACTTGAGCACCGTAAATAAGCAATAAAATGCATAAAGGAACATGATCAAAGGCATAAAACACATGTATGCTCTATATCAATCCAAGTTACGTGAATCTAAGAAATTTAGCTCACTACGCAGCCTGCAAAAGGTCTTCTCAACTCAAGGCTTGGTAAAGATATCGGCTAGCTGGTTCTCGGTGCTAACATAAAACACTTCGATATCTCCTTTTTGCTGGTGGTCTCTCAAAAAGTGATGTCGGATGTCTATGTGCTTTGTGTGGCTGTGTTCAACAGGATTGTCTGCCATGCGGATTGCACTCTCATTGTCACATAGGAGTTGGACTTTGCTCAGATTATAGCCAAAGTCCCGGAGGGTTTGCCTCATCCAAAGTAGTTGCATGCAACACTGTCCTGCGGCAACATACTCGGCCTCAGCGGTGGATAGGACAATGGAAGTTTGTTTCTTAGAACTCCACGACACCAGGGACCTTCCTAGGAATTGGCACGTCCCTGATGTACTCTTCCTATCGACCTTACATCCAGCATAGTCGAAATCTGAGTATCCAATCAAGTCAAAGGTAGACCCCTTTGGATACCAGATCCTGAAGCAAGGCGTAGCAACTAAATATCTAAGAATTCGCTTAATGGCCACAAGGTGACATTCCCTTGGGTCGGATTGAAATCTAGCACACATGCATACGCTAAGCATAATATCCGGTCTACTAACACATAAATAAAGTAAAGACCCTATCATAGACCGGTATGCCTTTTGATCAATGGACTTACCTCCTTTGTTGAGGTCGACATGTCCGTCGGTTCCCATTGGAGTCTTTGCGGGCTTGGCATTCTTCATCCCAAACTGCTTGAGCAAGTCTTGCGTGTACTTTGTTTGAGAGATGAAGGTGCCGTCCTTGAGTTGCTTCACTTGGAACCCAAGGAAGTAGTTCAACTCGCCCATCATCGACATCTCGAATTTCTAAGTCATCACCCTGCTAAACTCTTCACAAGACTTTTGGTTAGTAGAACCAAATATTATGTCATCGATATAAATTTGGCACACAAACAGATCGCCATCACAAGTCTTAGTGAAAAGAGTTGGATCGGCTTTCCCAACCTTGAAAGCATTAGCAATTAGAAAGTCTCTAAGGCATTCATACCATGCTCTTGGGGCTTGCTTAAGTCCATAGAGCGCCTTAGTGAGCTTACACACGTGGTCGGGGTACCATTCATCCTCAAAGCCAGGGGTTGCTCTATGTACACCTCCTCCTTGATTGGCCCGTTGAGGAAAGCGCTCTTCACGTCCAATTGGAACAACCTGAAAGAATGGTGAGCGGCATAGGCTAACAAAATACGAATCGACTCTAGCCTAGCCACAGGAGCAAAAGTCTCCTCAAAGTCCGAACCTGTGACTTGGGCATAACCTTTTTCCACAAGTCGAGCCTTGTTCCTTGTCACCACCCCGTGCTCGTCCTGTTTGTTGTGGAACACCCACTTGGTTCCCACAACATTTTGCTTGGGACGTGGCACCAGTGTCCAAACTTCATTTCGCTTGAAATTGTTGAGCTCTTCCTGCATAGCCAACACCCAGTCCGGATCTAGCAAGGCCTCTTCTACCCTGAAAGGCTCAATAGAAGAGACAAAAGAGTAATGCTCACAAAAATTAGCTAATCTAGAGCGAGCGGTTACTCCCTTGCTAATATCACCCAATATTTGGTCGACGGGATGATTCCTTTGAATCATCGCTCGAACTTGAGTTGGAGGGGCCTGTGGTACTTCTTCCTCCTCATCTTAGACATCCTGTGCTCCCCCTTGATCACACGCCTCTTCTTGAGGGACCTGTTCATCATATTGAGATGGAGAATGCACCATTGTTGAGGAAGAAGGTTGATCTTGCTCCTTGTGTTCCTGTGGTCGCACATCTCCAATCGCCATGGTGCGAATTGCGTCCGTTGGAACATCATCCTCATCTACATCATCAAGATCAACTTGCTCTCTTGGAGAGCCATTAGTCTCATCAAATACAACATCGCTAGAGACTTCAACCAAACCCGATGATTTGTTGAAGACTCTATACGCCTTTGTATTTGAGTCATAACCTAACAAAAACCCTTCTACAGCTTTGGGAGAAAATTTTGAGTTCCTACCTTTCTTCACTAGAATGTAGCATTTACTCCCAAAAACTCGAAAATATGAAACGTTGGGTTTGTTACTGGTTAGAAGATCGTACGACGTCTTCTTGAGGAGGCGATGAAGGTAGACCCGGTTTATGGCGTGGCAAGCTGTGTTCACAGCTTCCGACCAAAACCGCTCGGGTGTCTTGAATTCTCCAAGCATCGTCCTCGCCATGTGTATAAGCGTCCTGTTCTTCCTCTCTACCACACCGTTTTGCTGTGGTGTGTAGGGAGCGAAGAACTCGTGCTTGATTCCTTCCTCCTCAAGAAACTCCTCCACTTGAAGGTTCTTGAACTTGGACCCGTTGTCACTTCTAACCTTTTTCACCTTGAGCACAAATTCATTTTGAGCTCGCCTTAGAAAGCGCTTGAGGGTCCCTTAGGTTTCTGATTTATCCTGCAAAAAGAATACCCAAGTGAAGCGGGAAAAATCATCAACAACAACAAGACCATACTTACTTCCCCCGATGCTGAGGTAGGCGACGGGTCCGAAGAGGTCCATATGCAGTAGCTCCAGAGGTCTTGATGTAGTCATCACATTCTTGTTGTGTTGAGCGCTTCCCACCTGTTTACCTGCTTGACAAGCTGCACAAGGTCTATCTTTTTCGAAAGTTACGTTTGTTAGACCTAACACATGTTCTCCCTTTAGAAGTTTGTGAAGGTTCTTCATCCCCACATGTGCTAGACGGCGATGCCACAGCCAGCCCATGCTAGTCTTAGCGATTAAGCATGCATCTAGATCGGCCTCCTCCTTCGAAAAATCAACTAAATAGAGTTTGCCGTCTAGTACACCCTTAAAAGCTAATGAACCATCACTCCTTCTAAAGACAGACACATCTACATTTGTAAATAAGCAACTGTAACCCATGTTACATAATTGACTAACAGACAACAAGTTATACCCGAGCGATTCCACTAAAACACATTAGATATGGAATGCTCGGATGAAATAGCTATCTTTCCTAGTCCTTTAACCTTGCCTTGATTCCCGTCACTGAATATGATTGAATCTTGGGAATCTTTGTTTTTGACGTAGGAGGTGAACATCTTCTTCTCCCCCGTCATGTGGTTTGTGCATCCGCTGTCGATAATCCAGCTTGAGCCCTCGGATGCATAAACCTGCAAGGCAAATTAGGCTTGGGTTTTAGGTACCCAACTCTTGTTGGGTCCTACAAGGTTAGTTACAATAGCCTTAGGGACCCAAATGCAAGTCTTGTCTCCATTGCATTTGGCCCTCACCTTTTTAGCAATCACTTTTTCATTTTTACATGAAAGAACAAAATTAGTATTGCAAGCATGAAAGACAGTGGTAGATCCATTATACAATTTTCTAGGAGCATGAGACACAAAATTCCTCCTAGGCCTACCATTAAAATTGGAACTCGAAGCAATCATGGCATGTGAGTCAAAAGCATTGTAACTCCTATTAGCATTTCTAGAAAATTTCCTATCACTATAGATAAAAAGCATGTTTCCTTTGAGCATTACTAGTCATAGGGGCCTTCCCTTTGTCCTTGGCGGAGATGGAAGCCTTTTGACTTGTTAAGTTCTTGGCTTCCCTTCAAAAGCCAAGCCCATCCTTAATTGAGGGATGTCTACCAACAGTGTAGGCATACCTAGCAAATTTTAGTTTATCAAAATCACTTTTGCAAGTCTTAAGTTGAGCATTAAGACTTGCTACTTCATCATTCAATTTAGAGATAGAAATTAAATGTTCAACACAAGCATCAACATTAAAATCCTTGCATCTATTGCAAATTACAGCATGCTCTACACAAGGACTGGATTTATTAACTAACTCTAGCTTAGCATTTAAATCATCATTCAAAATCTTCAAGCTAGAAATAGATTCATTGCAAATAGATAATTCAGAAGATAGTAATTCATTCCTTTTAATTTCTAAGGCAAGAGACTTTTGAACACTAACAAATTTGTCATGTTCCTCATACAAGATGTCCTCTTGCCTCTCTAGCAGTCTATCTTTTTCATTCAATGCATCAATCAGCTCATTAATCTTTTCTACTTTTGCTCTATCTAATCCTTTGAATAGGCTAGTATAATCAATTTCATCATCACTAGAGTCCTCATCGCTAGAAGTAGAGTACTTAGGAGTTTCTCTAGTGTTTACCTTCTTTTCCTTTGCCATTAGACAAGTATGGCGCTCATTGGGGAAGAGCAACGACTTGTTGAAGGCCGAGGCGGCGAGTCCTTCATCGTCGGAGTCGGACGACGAACAATCCGAGTCCCACTCTTTGCCAAGGTGTGCCTCGCCCTTCGCCTTCTTGTAGGCCTTCTTCTTTTCCCTCTTCCTGCTTTTCTCTTGTCCCTGGTTACTATCATTATCAGGATAGTTGGCAATAAAGTGACCAGTCTTACCACACTTGAAGCAGGAGCGCTTTCCCTTCGTCTTGCTTTTGTTGGGATGCTCCTTGCGACCCTTTAGCGCCGTCTTGAAGCGCTTGATGATGAGGGCCATTTCTTCCTCGTTAAGCCCGGCCACCTCAACTTGTGCCACCTTGCTAGGTAGCGCCTCCCTGCTACTTGTTGCTTTGAGAGCAATGGTTTGAGGCTCGTGGATCGGTATTGGGCCATTCAACGCCTCATCAACATATCTTGCCTCCTTGATCATCATTCGCCCGCTTACAAACTTTCCGAGTATTTCCTCGGGCATCATCTTGGTATACCTAGGATTTTCACGAATAGAGTTTACAAGATGAGGATCAAGGACAGTGAAGGACCTTAGCATAAGCCGGACGACGTCGAGGTCCATCCATCTCGTGCTTCCATAGCTCCTGATTTTGTTGACCAGGGTCTTGAGCCTGTTGTACGTTTGAGTTGGCTCCTCCCCCCTGATCATTGCGAACCTTCCCAGTTCGCCCTCCACCAACTCCATCTTGGTGATCATGGTGGTGTCGTTTCGCTCATGCGAGATCTTGAGGGTGTCCCAAATCTGCTTGGCGTTATCCAAGCCGCTCACCTTATGGTATTCTTCCCTGCACAAGGATGCTAATAGAACAGTGGTAGCTTGTGCATTTTTGGGAATTTGTTCATTGATAAACATGGGATTATCCGTACTATCAAATTGCATTCCATTTTGTACTATATCCCTTATACTTGGATGAAGAGAGAACAAATGGGTACGCATTTTGTGACTCCAAAATCCGTAGTCCTCTCCATCAAAGTGTGGGAGTTTCCCAAGTGGAATTGAATGTAAATGAGAATTGGAGTTAGACAAAATACGAGAATAATCAAAAGAAAAGTTTGAGTTGACCGGTTTCTTTTTCTCGTCGTAGTCGTCGTCTGTTTGGGAAGAAGAGGATTCGTCGCTGTCGTAGTAGACGATCTTCTTGATACGCCTCTTCTTCTTCCCGTCCTTCTTCTTATGACTCGAGCCAGAGTCAGTAGGTTTGTCGTCCCTTGGCTCAATGAAGATGGACTCCTTCTCCTTATCGTTGACCACCATCCCCTTTCCCTTAGGATCCATCTCTTCGGGCGATTAGTCCCTTTTGTGAAGAGAATGGCTCTGATACCAATTGAGAGCACCTAGAGGCGGGGGTGAATAGGTGATCCTGTAAAAACTTAAAACTTATAGCCACAAAACTTGGTTAAGTGTTAGAGAGATAATACCAAGTGACTATGAACCGAGCTCTTGCGAATCACAACAATCACACAAAAAGCAATCGCAAGAGACGCGAGTTATCCCGTGGTTCGACAACTACAACACTTGTCAACCTCCATGTTGTGGCGTCCCAATGGATGAGGGTTGCACTCAACCCCTTTCAAGTGATCTAATGATCAACTTCAATACCACGGTGTTTTTCTTTCTTTCACTATATCCCGTTTGCGAGGAATCTCCACAACTTGGAGCCTATCGCCCTTATAATTTGATGATCACAAAGAAGCACGGATGTAAGGAAGGGAAAAGCAACACACACAAGACTCAAAGCAAGAGCACAAACACGCACACTAGTCACAACTTGAGCTCTAAGTTCACACATGGAGTTCTCAACTCAAGATGAGCTCAAATTGCTTATCACAACGAATCAAACGCACTAGAATGAAGTCTTGGTGCTTAGAGATGATCAATGAATGCTTGGTGTCCTCCTCCATGCTCCTAGGGGTCCCTTTTATAGCCCCAAGGCAGCTAGGAGCCGTTGGAAGCAATCTGGGAAGGCAATTCTTGCCTTCTATTGGGTGGCGCACCAGACAGTCTGGTGCACCACCGGACATCCACTGTTCACAGTCCAGTGCAGATCTCCTTCCTAAATTGGCGCAGCCGACCGTTGCAGACTTGGAGCCGTTGGCGCACCGGACACTGTCCGGTGCACACTAGACGGTCCGGTGCCCCCTGCCGACCGTTGGCTCGGCCACGCGTCACGCGCAGATTGCGCGGCCGACCGTTGGCTCACAGGACAGTCTGGTGCACCACCGGACAATCCGGTGATTTTTAGTCGTACGCTGTTGACTGTTTCCCGAGAGCGGCGACTTCACCGCAGAGGACTCACCGGACAGTCCGGTGCACCACCAAACAGTCCGATGATTTATAGCCATAAGCCGCCGTCGAGAACCGAGAGTAGGCTGTTCATCGGGACTAGTCCTGGCACACCGGACACTATCCGGTGCACCACCGGACACTGTCCGGTGCACCCAGACCGAGCAGCCTTTTGGCTGTACATAGCCAACTTTCTTCAAAACGATTTCTCCTGTTTCTAGCACTTAGACATAATACATTAGTCTTCAAAACAATG
Organism: Zea luxurians; assembly: GCA_029449295.1. Taxonomy (NCBI): domain Eukaryota; kingdom Viridiplantae; phylum Streptophyta; class Magnoliopsida; order Poales; family Poaceae; genus Zea; species Zea luxurians. Next base: position 31,904,185 of record JAOPSE010000033.1, read on the forward strand.
TACTAAGTCTAGAAACATACCTTTAATCTTGATTTGCACTTCTTGAGTCTTTGGCACAAATATCACTCAAAGCATTTGTGTGGAGCACTTAATCACCAAAATATTATAGAAATGGCCCAAGGGCACATTTCCCTTTCACAAGGGCTAAGAGACTCATGAATGTAACCTTTATCAAGCAGCGTCTGCACCTGGCGCTGGATCTCCTTCGTCTCATCTGGATTTATACGGTACGGGGCGCGGTTCGGAAGAGAAGCACCGGGGATGAGATCGATCTGATGCTCAATGCCACGGAGCGGAGGAAGACCCGGTGGTAAGTCCGTAGGAAAAACATCAGCATACTCCTACAAAAGGTTAACAACAACAGGGGGTATATCCAAAGACGGTGCATCATCAAGCGGAACAAGCATGCGCGAGCATACAAGTGCATAACATGGCATATGAGCTTCATGGAGATTATCAAAATCAGCACGTGTAGCAAGTAAAACAGGAGAGTGCAACTTGATTTCAGATTTAATAGGTGAGGCTGATGTCGATTTGACTTGTTGTGCAGTTTTAGCAGCCCTAGTAAGATCATCTTTCAAAATTTGGTCAGGGGTCATTGGATGTATAATTATTTTCTAGCCTTTAAACATGAAAGAATAATGATTTGAATGACCATGATGTAAACTATTAGTATCATATTGCCAAGGTCGACCCAATAACAAAGAGCATGCTTCCATAGGAATAACATCGCAATCAGCATAATCAGAATAAGAACCCAGCGAAAAGGGGACACGTACCGAACGTGTTACCTTTATTTTACCACCATCATTAAGCCATTGGATGTGATACGGATGTGGGTGCGCGCGAGTGGGCAAGGATAATTTCTCTACCAAACCTGTACTTGCCAAATTGTTGCAGCTGCCACTATCGATGATGATGCGAATCGACCGTTCGTGCACAACGCCCTTGGTATGGAATAGAGTGTGTCGCTGATTTTTTCGGCCTGGGCAACCTGTGTGCTGAGAACACGCTACACAACAAGACTCTCATACCTATCGGCGTCGATGGGATCAACGTGGACTTCTTCATTTTCTGCATGGTTAGTGGCAATCATAGCATGACTAGTTTCCTCGAAATCACTGGCTGAAGAGTACTCACCATTGTCACGTATAAGCAAGGAACGCTTATTTGGGCAGTCCTGAAACATGTGCCCAAACCCTCTGCAATGATGGCACTAAATATCCCGTGTACGTCCTGTGGAAGAAACGGTGCCTTTGGCAGGGGGTGCCGCTGGCTTGGCTGTCCCTGTGCGCGGTGTAGTGCTAGGCGTAGAAGGTGCAGGGCTAGAAGGAGTTGAGCTGTGTGTCGAACCCCGGCCTGCAAAAGAGTTAGTATATGTCTTTGATCGTCGTCCCTGCACTTCACATTCAGCTTTGCAAGCATATTCAAACAATGTGGTTATATCAAAATAATCCTTATAATCAAGTATATCCTGAATTTCCCTGTTCAAACCACCACGAAAATGCGCCATAGCAGCGTCATCCGACTCAACCAACCCACAACGAAGCATACCCTTTTCTAACTCCTAGTAATATTCCTCAACAGATTGTGAACCTTGTTGAAAACGCTACATTTTGTTATGCAAATCACGGGCATAATAGGAAGGAACGAATCTGTGGCGCATGGCAGTTTTTAATTGGGTCCAAGTAGTGACACTGTTAATGGGAAGTTTTTGTTTATACTCACGCCACCAAATTAAAGCAAAATCAGTAAATTCACTAATGGTAGCCTTCACTTGGCTATTAGCAGGAATATCATGGCATGAAAATTTCTGTTCTACCTCCAATTCCCAATCAAAATATGCAGCAGGATCATATTTACCATTAAAAGATGGAATTTTAAATTTAATCTTAGCAAATGAGTCATTAGGAGGATGAAGAACAACACGGCGTGCACGACCACGACGATCTCCATCGTCCTGCTCAGTGTCACCGTCGTAGTCCTGCTCCATCTTTGTGGTCAACGCATCAAGGCGTGCCAGGATGGTGTCGAGTGTGGTACGATTCGCCGTTTGAGCAAGGTCAAGCTGGTTGAAATGCGCGGTCATTGAAGTGACCGTTGAATCAAGCCATTCATGCATCATCCTAATGTCAGCAGCAAGTCCATCAACTTGTCCCCTTACTTCCTGCAACTGGACATCCACCGTGTCGTGTGCTCCTGTCATAGTTAGCGCAAACACCAAAACACCAAAAGGAGAAAAACCGACGACAATAGGGGAATGGTGGTGACAACTTGCTCAATGGAATACTGTTATCAAATTCTTATACGTTCTTACCAAGCCACAGTGGTGAACTGCAACCAACAGGTGGAACCAGTGAAAGATTAGATGAGCGATTGCCTGGAGAAACAGAAACCTGCTCGTCGTAGAAATATGTAGAGTTCTGGGTAGGCTGCACTCAAGTCATGGATTAGCACGATCAAACAATAATGCAAAGTTGAATTATAATGCAAAACACGAAACTATATTGCTGGCCACAAGTGCAAAGGACGGATGGAACTAGCAGAATGACAGTACCGTAAATATTGTACTAGCGAGGTCAAAAAGACACTAGTAGGAATCATAGGTGATTTTGTTTTACAGAAAAAGAGCAAGTTTTCTGAAAAGCGTGCAAGAGCTTTGACGAATTTTTTTCTTTATTTTCCTAATTTTTTTGCCAATTTTATCGAAACCAAACAGGCCATAGGCAAGTTTGGCCGGCCTTAGAATGGTGTCAACAAGCTCCTGTAAAAATTTCAGATATTTTGGACACCCGAGCGAAAAGTTATGCCCGGTTTAAGGAAGGTACCTCAAGTTATGTTTAAAACGACTGAGATGAGTCAACAAGTTCCTTTCTTTTTTTTCGTTTGTTCTCTGGTTCTATCCTTTCTCTTTCGTTTTTTTTTCTTTTGTTTCAATTTTTTACATAACCGAAGGAGAAAAACAAGGAAGCGGCGTTGACTCGGTTTGTGCCGTGATCAAACGAAAGATGGTGGCGGCGCGCTAGGGTTTGAATGGTGGAAGAAAGAAGGATGGTGAGAAAAAAACACAATGCGACCAGCAACAAATGACATGAAAGCACACAAATTCAACAATGCAGATTATTGAAAGAAAGTGCGAGGCTCAAAAGGGTGCTGGGATATGGTCTAACCTAAATTTTTATGTGGTTTTGTGGACTATAGGAGAAAGAAACACTCGATAAACTCACCGATCAACATGGAAATCTGATACCACTTGATAGGGTTGAGGTGCCCGATCTTTCGGTGAGTGGAGATAATTCCGATTTGGCGGAAGATGACCCTTGCGATCCGACTACGATGAGCAAGCCCGAGGCGCCAATGCAATCGCTGAACCAACTCCCTGTGGTTACTGACCTTGCTGATGCGAGATCGGCCTGATCACGAAGATCGTTTCCTGTGCGCAATCGAAGAACGAACGAGAAAAAGATGCGAGCAATCTAATTTATTACCCGAGGTTGGAGTTCTGAATACACGAAGACAGCGCTGATTTGCACATGTTCGAGAGTAGCAAAAGCTAACGTAAAACAAAACTCGAAAAACAAAGGAGGCGCAGCTCCTGGATAAATAGAGAGAGGGGGCGCAGGGCCTAGTGCCGGGCAACCCTAGGTCGTCCACTATGTGCTGCAGTTGGGCTGGTCGTCTATTCTTCTGGGCCCTCATTCTTCAGTAGCATGACAAAGTTAAGACCTCTAGCACGGGCCCGAGTGATTGGCCCAGCTAATGAAGGAAGTGGCGCTTGATGTGGAGGTGCTGCTGGTGTAGTCGTACTCATGTTGCAGGTGATGTCCTCATCAGAGAAGGCCCAGCCACCTTTTGTACTGCGTTCAGATCCAGCCCAACGAACAACCAGCGCATGTCTGCGGTCGAGCGTGACCTCCCTCATCAGCTGTATGCATACCACTACTATTTTTATGGCAGATCTGAAATTTATGATAGCCACCAAACGCATGCATTCAGTTCATATTTTTATGCAGATTCAAAAATTATGGCAAAACGTGGGAGTTTCCATTGCATGCGCGCACAAATGTTGCATGACATTTTCGTTTTCACTGCATGAATGCAAAAAATGGATGGCAGGTGTCACACAGAGCATGAATTCTTATACAAAGTTGCATAAATAACTACAACATGTATCATCATTGATGAAAAAAATCATAATATGGGCCCAACAATAGCCCCGTGGGAATTAGGGACGGTTTTTAGACAGGCATAAAAATCTGCCATGCGGTACACTAGTAGACGCATCTCCAGGATCGAGCTAAAAACTTCAGTTTTGTGCATAAAACCCTTAAGTTATGAGCGTAAATACCGAGTCAATGTGAGAGAGGTTGATAACTCTGGTTTGATGTATTCACGATCCTATTTTTATGGCAGTTTTGAAAATTATGGGAGCCACTTGCATGCAATTACTATTTTTATGTAGATCCAAAAATTATGGCAGATCGTAGGAGTTTACATTGCATGCAGGCAGATTTTGGATGACATTTTCATTACCAATGCTTGTGCACAAAAATTGGATGACAGGAATCATGCGCAAAAATTGGATGATAATAAATTCAAATACAAAGTCACATAAATATAGCCTTCGAGATATTTTTCAGATATTAAAAAGGATTTGAGCCTTTTTCTGAAATTACTTTTAGTTTTAAAAATAGGATAATTATGAAAAATAAAATATTCTCTAACCCTAGAAATATATATATCCTCTCGTCGAACCCTTTCCGAATTTCGAAACCCCACCCCCAGTCTAGATCCGAAACTCCCGGAATCAGTCACCGAATTTTGGAACGGTTCTAACTCCTGCGAAAACTCCGGGAGTAATTACTTTTAATCCATTCATCGTCAGCAGAATCCGAGGGTACCGCTACATTCCTCTCGTCGAGAGCTTCGTCCCAGTGGCTTCGCTTGGTCGATCTGATCTACGGTTCATCCTCAATCATCAAAATTGTATTAGGCTCCGGCAAGGTCGTCCCCTCTAGTGAGCACTTGTCCTCCCTGGCGGCGGCGGAGGCCGGCGTGGCCCACGCTCGGCCGGCCGGCCTCCCCTTCCCCCTTTCTCTTCCATAGTTGAGAGGAAGGAGAAGGAAGAAGAAGGTCATTTTGTGAAAAAACCCTGGACAGATTCAAAACTGTGTGCAAAAATTTATTTCAATTTAAAATCACGATATCTTTTGTGAAAAACGTCACTCCATTCAAGTTGCATTATATTCATATTAAAATTGTCTACATGTTAGGAGTATTATTCTCTGCTGTTGCACAGTTTCTTTAATTTATTTAAACATTTGTATGACCGATGGATACTAGAATGACGTTTCAATTTAAATCTAATTTAGGATTTCGATTTGCACATTTATAATTAAACACCAACGTGGTTAACCTTAACTGAAATATTCTTTATTAGTAACTAGATAGTTTAATCATGTTGTCTATTTATTACTTTTTGTGTGTCGTGTCGGCCCACACGCCGTACGTGTGTTGTGCACGTACTGTGCGTGTGTTGTCGTGCTGTTTCATGCGTTACGTATTTTGTCTCGCTCCGTTAATTCGTCTCACTTAGAGTCACTAACATTATTTAAATTAATCATTTAATTGAAAGTTGTTAGCATAATAAATTAATTACAACTAAGCGATAGCTCTAGTTGCATTTATTAGATGTCGAATAACGTGAGTATGTCGAATTAAATGGTATATTTCATATTTGTATAATGTAGACACGATAACTTCTAAAATGTAGCTTCGATCTTGGCGTTTCTTTTTCTCGTGTGACCGTAGAAGCGAGCGCTATTTTGGATTACACATGTTTTCTCTTGTATGGTGTACTATTTTCTTTCTGTTCCAAGAATGTTGAATGTATGTTCGCACTCGCTTAGATAATGTTCCATCCATGGAGTATCCAGACTATGAAAGACTTGACGAGGGGGCTAGGGGAGCGAAAAGAAAAAGAGTTGTCAGTGTTCTGAGCAGACAATCTGCCCGGTCCATGAAGGCGGACGAAGAGATTCTGAGGAAAGCAGCACCGGAGCCGAAGGCACCAGCTCCTAAGAAAAGGAAACTTGAAGAGATACCTTCTGCCGAACCGAAAGTAGATGAAGCGCCGAAGAAAACCTTGAGCCCTTCGTCGCCTTCTGTTGTCGAGGTGTCAGAAATTTTGAAGGTAATGACTGAATCCCCACCATTCAAGCTGCTAAGTCCTCTGGGATTGGAACTGACAATCCTTTTACAGAAGAAGAAAATGCCTTCCGCCATGGAGGAGAAGATTGGAGGGCAGAAGAAGCGGCGGATTGTGAATGTAATGCAAGCAATTGAGCAAATGCCGCCTTCAGCTTCGTTGGTGAAAGCAGCGATTCCTACCGACGCTGAAGATGCTGGCGGAGCCGAAGCTGAAGAATTCGCGGCCACAATGTCAGAAATTGAAAAACTTATATTAGATGTGGTTGCGGAGAAGGCAGATGTGATTGCAGAAAAAAGCATGGCCGAAGTGCCTGATAAATGGAAGAATATTGATGATGCCCCTTTGGAAGAGAAGGATTTTGACCTTCGGCACCTGGGTGGCCAGGAACTTTCTGAGGAAGATAAGTTAGAGTTAAAAGAATTCGCTATGTCTTGTGGTTACCAACAGAGGTCTATACTCTTCGGTGGGGTCGATGAAGAAATCTTGGGATGCATTCGCGACTGCGCCAGGGCAAAGATTGTAGGCACCTTATCCAAAAGCGTTGGATTCCCAAAGTTGAAGATTGACATTAGCTGCTACAGGAGGCAACATATTGTCGGTAGTTTGTTTTATTCAAATTTCATGGGGAGGTTTTTTTCTAAACTTTTTAATATTACCTTCGTAGCGATTTGAGTATTCTAATTTTAACTTGTTTTGAAGAGTATGTTATTAAGAAAAGCCTTGAAAATGCAGCAGGATGTCGAAGATAGAAAAAATGAAGTTATTATCGAAGGCTTAGAAGATAAAATTAAGAAACTTGAAGATTCTTTAAAAGAAAAAGACAGCCTGCTGCATTTAGCCGAAGGCACCCTCGCGGAAGCGCGGTCTCAGAATGATAAGCTGAGCAAAAAGCTAGATGAAGCTCGAGCAACCTTCAACAAGAGATCAGAGCGTTTCGACCATGAAACGAAGGAACTGAAAGCAGAGGTCAAAGCCGAAGCTGAAAAGAATGCGAAGCTAAGTGAAACTATTAAGGACCTTTGGGATAAATGCTCCGACTTTGCCACCCGATGTATTAATCGATTGAAGGGGATACTAAACTCAGTCGGAGCCACTTCTGAAGAAATTGTCCCTTCTACCGAAGATATCCCCAGGGCCTTCGAGCTTATCGAGAATGAAGTTGAGGCCCTTGATGAAGTTATAACTGGGCACAAAGATTTCTGTGCTTTGGTGGCTTCACGCGGCATAGCTGCAGCATTCATGAAGGCCAGGTGCAATCACGCGAGAGCTGTCAAGAAGCCGAACTTTAATCTTTCACAATCGGATTTGGTTGATGTTCCAACCAAGGCCCGAAGTATAGGAAATAGATTTATTACCCAAATTTGGGCAAAGGGCGGGTGCGAATTGGCCGGGGATGAAGCACGAAAGCTACTTAACTCAGTATAAATATTTGTTAATACCTTGTAACCCATTTTACCTTTCACTCATGTGTGAACTGCTTTGTTGTGGACGAAACTAATGCTTGTAGTCTTTTGAGTAGAAGGCGAAAAACACCTTCCCTTCTTTTCGTTCGCATCAAAGCATTTTTCATTGAAGACGAAGCATCTTCGTATGCAAGAAAACATTTTCTTATCAAGGATAGTCATTTCCTGTCTTTCCATGATGATGAGCCTACGAATGTCTAATGTATGTTCATATTAATGCAAAGGATGATGTGATGAAATATGCAAATGTATGCCAAAAACACACCACAGACTCTGTATCCCATTAGGAACAACTTTTGAGTCTCTTCACCTTTTACTTAGCTAGTATTTAAGCGCTGCATTTCCTTGGGAACGACTTTGGAGCTTCTTCACCTATTACATAGGTGGCATTTAAGCTCTACATCCCCTTAGGAACGACTTTGGAGCTTCTTCTCCTCTGATATAGATGGTATTTTAGCTCTGCATTCCCTTAGGAACGACTTTGGAGCTTTGTAACTTACTCTGCGTCCCTTTAGGAACGGCTTTGTAGCTTCTTCACCAGTTTAGGTGACATTTTAGCTCTGCATCCCCTTAGGGGCGACTTTCGAGCTTTTCCATGGCCTCTTGCACTCGATGGTGCGGTCCGTGATGTTTCATTTTACATGTGGGGGAATTTGGCCCTTGTATTGCATAGGGCTAAACAAAAAATGAAAATTACAACATATGGCCCCATTAAAAACCTTTCTCCCCTCTTGAAAGGAAAAGGGTGCCATAGGGAAAAATAAGAAAATTACATTGTTTACACATAATATCGTCAAAGCTGATCCGCATTCCAAGACCTTGGTATGTCGTTGCCATCCATGTATTTCAATCAGTAAGATCTAGGTCTTGATGAACATACCACCAAAAAGGGACCTTCCCACATGAGCTGAAGGTTCCCCACTGTATCACGGTTGGCCACTCTGCGAAGCACCAAATGTAATGGCTTAATATTCTTCCATTTTACCTTTCTATCACACCATTTGATTGTTTCGGCCTGGTACTTATTGATGTGTTCTATTGCTTGTAGTCTAGTCCCTTCTATGGTGTCTTTTGTTATTTGGCAATCACCTTCATCCTCTGTCGAAGCTAAGGTTCTTATTGAACCCGTTCTTGCTTCTTCCGGTGTTATTGCTTCATCACCGAACAAAAGCTTGAACAGGGTAAATCCTGTTGACCTTGATACAACAGTGTTGTGGTTCCACACCACCTTTATTAGTTTGTTTGGCCACTTCCTTTTGGGTTGGTTGAAGATTGACTTCATTATTCCAGTTATTATAATTCGGTTTGATCTTTCTACCAGTCCATTTGACTCCGGATGCCTCACTGATGCGAAGTGTATTTTTATACCAATCTAGTTACAAATGGTTTTGAATGTTTGAACATCGAACTGAGTTCCGTTATCAACGATGATAGCCTTCGGCACGTCGAAGCGACAAACAAAATTTTGCCAGAAGAATTTCTGTACTGTGGCCGAAGTTATTGTAGCTAAGGGCTTTGCCTCAATACACTTAGAAAAGTACTCCACTGCCACCACAACATATTTCAAGTTGCCTTATGCTGGTGGAAGTGGACCTAACAAATCCAGGCCCCACCTTTGTAGTGGCCAATTTGGCTGTATTAGCTGGGTTAGAGATGAAGGTTGTTTCTGGTCTCTAGCACATCTTTGGCAATTTTCACATTTTTGAACCAAATCTGCTGCATCCAAAGCTGTGTTCGGCTAGTAAAAACCTTGTCTGAAAACCTTCCCCAGCAGAGGCCTAGATCCAATATGAGCCCCACATAATCCTGCATGTTTTTCCTTCATCAATTCTTGACCTTCGGCTCTGGACAAGCACTTGAGCAATGGAGAGCAGACTCCATGTTTGTATAACTCCCCTTCTATGATTACATATGGTCTTATCCTTGCTTCCATTCTTTTATTGTAAACTTCATCATCCAAAAGACAGTTGCCTTGGAGAAAAGATACAATCTCAGTCCTCCAATCTTTACTATGTACTAGTGAAATTGTGAGTACCGCTCTTTCCATGAGCTCAACCGAAGGTGCTTTTATTTTTTCGAAGAAAACATTCGAAGGTAATGGAAGCCCATGTGCCGCTGATTTAGCTAGCAAATCTGCGTGTTCGTTTTCTCCTCTCGGGATATTTTTTATAGAAAATCCTTCAAAGGAGGCTTCCATCCTTCGGATTGCATCCAGATATTTTTCTAGCTTCGGGTCTCTTGCTTTGCTGCTTTTGTTAACATGACCTGAGATGACTTGTGAATCTGATTTAAGTATTGCCCTTCTTATTCCCATTGCCTTGAGCTTTCGGATCCCCAAGGGAAGGGCTTCGTACTCTGCAATATTATTTGTGCAATTGAAGTCCAATCTTGCTGCATAGCAGGTTTTGATTTTTGATGGTGAAATCAAGATAGCTGTTGCTCCTGCACCAAAGGTTCCCTAAGACCCATCACAAAATACTGTTCAGGCTTTGGCATCGGTTGTTTTCTCTTCGTCCTGAGCCCCTGGCGTCCAATCAGCAATGAAATCTGCTAACGCTTGGGATTGGATCGAAGATCTATGAACAAAATCAATAGTGAATCCGTTTAGTTCTGTAGCCCATTTTCCAACTCTTTCTATTGCCTCTCTATTCCTCATTATGTCCTTAATAGGTTGCGAAGAAGGTACTATGATGTGGTATGCTTGAAAATAATGCCGAAGCTTCCTAGAAGCCATTAGCACAACATATAGTACCTTCTCTATCTTTGTATAATTTTTCTTTGATGTGCTAAGCACTTCGGAAATGAAGTAGACTGGCACTTCTTTTCTTGCCTAGCCTTCCTGCTTCTCTTGCACCAGTGCTGCACTAACCACAGCGTGGGAAGCAGCTACATACAGCAGCAATGGAGTTCCTGACGAAGGTGGAGTTAAGGTTGTCAGCTCTATCAAATATTGTTTCAGTTCTTCGAAGGCTTTTTGCTGATTTGGTCCCCATTGAACGACTTTGGCTGACTTAAGCACTTCGAAGAATGGCAAGTTCCTCTCTGCTGGCCTTGAAATGAATCTATTCAATGATGCCAGCCTTCCTATCAATCTTTGGGCACCCATTCTTGACTTTGGTGGCTCCATTCGAAGTATGGCTTCTATCTTACTTGGATTAGCTTTGATGCCCTTTGTTGATACCAAGCAACTAAGAAATTTGCCCTTCTTCACTCCAAAGACGCATTTCTCTGGATTTAGTTTAAGATCGGTCCGTCTGAAGTTGGCAAATGTCTCTTGCAAATCAACAACGTGTTTTTCTTGCTTTGTGATCTTTACTATGATATCATCAACATATGTTAGCACATTTCTGCCAATTTGAGAGCGAAGAACTTTGGCAGTCATCCTACTGAAGCTTCCTCCAGCATTCTTGAGCCCCTCAGGCATCCGAAGATAACAATATGTTCCACTAGGAGTTATGAAGCTTGTCTTCGGCTCATCCTCCTTCTTCATCTAGATTTGATGATAGCCTGAGTAGCAATCCAATAAGCTCATGAGCTCCGAGGTAGCTGCTGCATCCATAAGGGAATCTATTCTTGGCAATGGGAATTCATCCTTCGGGCATGCCTTATTGAGATCTGTAAAGTCAGTGCACATTCTCCATTTTCCATTAGCTTTCTTTACCATCACAGTATTAGCTAGCCACTCTAGGTATGTCACTTCTCTGATAACACCAGCACTCAGAAGTCTTTTCACTTTGTTTCGTGCACCATTAGCTTTATCATCAGACATTTTCCGAAGCCTCTGCTTTCTTGGTCTGAAGGCTGGGTCTACATTGAGTGAGTGCTCAATGATATCTCTATTGACACCATAGAGATCATTGGCCGACCAAGCAAAAACATCTTTGTTGTTGAATAGAAATCTCAGCAAGGTCTTCTCTTGTTCGTCAGATAATTGAGATCCTAATAGCACTTTTTGCTCGGCTATGTCTTCACACAAAAGCATGGGCTTTGGTTGATCTGCTGAAACAGCCTTTTCTCTTTTATGCTTATATTGCTGATGAACTTCAGCTTCATCTATGTTATGGATGGCCTTCGAATCCGTCCAGCTTCCTTCGGCTCTCCTAGTAGCCTCTTGGCTTCCATGCACAGCAATGGGCCCTTGTTCTGAAGGTATCTTCATGCAGAGATATGCTGGGTGAAATATTGCTTTGAAGGCGTTCAGTGTCCCTTGTCCAATGATTGCATTGTAAGGATCGTCCATGTCGACAATGTCAAAGACAACCTGTTCTGTCCTTGTGTTGTGAAAATAGCCGAACGTGATTGGCATAGTTATCTTGCCGAGCGCCACGATCTATCTTCCTCTGAAGCCACAAAGGGGGTGTGTTGCATCATGTATCTTGTAATCTAGCTCTTGCATTTGCCTAAAAGCCTTCGCGAAGATGATATCTGTCGCACTGCTCGTGTCCACTAGGACGTTGTGGACCAGAAACCCCTTGATGACACAAGATATAACCATTGCATCGTTGTGGGGATAATCCTTGAGCTAAAGGTCTTCCTGGGAGAAGTTGATTGGTATATGAGACCATTTGGACTTGATGAAGGGTCCTTGCACTCCAACATGATGTACCCTTCTCTGTGCTTCCTTCTTCTACTTCTTGTTGGCTGGTTCAGAACTTGAGGCGCCTGTGATTAGGAGCACCAGCTTTGTAGATGAAGGTGCCACAGCTTGGTTGACTTGCGAAGTCATTGTCGCAATTATGGAAGTGTTGGTCACTTGTTCTCAAATGCTTCGGCTTGCTCAAAGGCGAGGATGCAAGAGAATGAATACAATCTAGCATGAACAGTACGGTGGTACTTTTCATCTATTTATAGGCACGGGACACAGCCCAGGTAAAATTACATCCATGCCCTTGAACATTTGTTTACAAGCAATTAAAACTAATAAGGTCCATCTAGTCCTTTTTTTCCTTCTCTGCTTGGTCTGGGCCGAAGCTATTGACCTTCGGTATTCTACATAGTCGCCTCTACAAAGAATATTCATCTTGAGGGGCTAAACCGAGGCTAAAGGTAACTTTGATGAGCCTTTGTATTATTTTAGCGAAGGTGTTTTTGCCTTGAGGACCTTCGGCGGAGAAGAAGACCCCCAACAGCGTTCCAGCAGTTCTGATGACAGTGAAAAAAGGGGAGTTTCTGGCACTAAAGCAAGGGCCCATGTCAGTCAGTGAGTATAGAGTCAGGTTGAAAGCATCTAGGCCCTGGTTGGTTTTAGTGATTAATGATAACATAAGATTATATGTGACTAACATGTGTTTTGCAGAGCAAATGGTAAGTTTGGTCGCATTACAGGAAGTTGTGTTGCAATGGTGAAAACAACCCTTGAGATGAGAACTTGAAGCGACGGTTGAAAAGGGCGAAACAAAAGATGAAGGTCTTCATATTCCAAGTGTCGAAGGAGTTGCGGACACTTGGTATAGAATTAGGTCTTCTATTTTTATTTTAATCGTACTATAAAGAGGCGTTGTGGATGAGTAGTTTGACAAGGAGATTTCTAGTGTAGTGTTGGTGCATATTCACACTCACATCTAGTGTTAGGTGTCACTCTATAACGCACTCACAAGTCAGAACAAAAACTGTTTAGAAAAACCTAAGGATTAGAATGTCACACCCGGCTTTAAGGGACAAAGCCAGGTGCATCTCATACATGCGCCAAGAAGACAACATATATAATAACAGAGTGCATAGAGATAAATGTCACAATAATCAGAGTATTTATTACATAGCGGAAGTCTTACAAAATAAATGATAAATATAAAACGAACTAAGGATCGTTGGCGCCAAAGTCAACTGAGAAACGCTACCTAGATCAGATCAAGCTCCTCGATACTTGACTCCACTTGAAACCACCTATTCTTCTCCTGTGGGGGGGTGTGAGACAGCAAGGGTGAGCTCACACATGTTCATCGCTCAACATGTTGTGGGGAATAATGTGGCATGAACTCACCAAAGGTGGGAGTTCATGTGATGTGTAAGGCTGATCAACAATAGGGGTTAAAGCTGAGCATTGCTTTTATAAGTTGGTCAAAATTTTATTTGCAGTTACTAAGTGTAAGTGAATACCAAACCATAATAAGATAATAGAACAAAATTAATAACAAATCCCATGCAAATGCAAATGACAAATTGAGTTTAGGTTCCATAATTTAATCATCGGAGAGTCCTGAGCCGCTCATGACCGTGAGCTCGGCTAGTATACCAGTTTTACACTCTGCAGAGGTTGTACCCTTTACCCACAAGTCGTGTTTCCCATGTCGCCAGGGTTAGCTAGGCCCTTAGACACTACCGAGGTGAATGGCTAGGGATCCACTACGAGGCCTTTACAAAGTTCCACTAGCTTCCAAAAACCCGCTACAGTTTATAGGAAGTTCCAATGCAGGGTTCTTGTCTGACCGCCATCGCAGCAAAATCAACCAAGGACCTCCCTACACTGACCACTCCCCTATTGCCCTTGCCCCTTTTGGGTAAGGTAGTCTTCCACTAGCTTTCCTAATTAGTCAGCCAAGGGGTCCCATTCCTCCCTTGTGGTGGCACATGTTTCTCAAGTTAAGCTCCATGTTCCAATTAACAATAATATAATGATCTTGACATGAACATAAATAAAATAACATAATAACTGGAACATGGATATAATAAATGATTATCCCAAAACCATATAAAGCAATAGCAAACTACCCAAGTGATTCAGGGGTAAACAAGGTAATGAGATAAACAATCTAGGGTGACCTATTGGGTCCCATCAAAATTAAACCTATGCATGGTAAATGATTATAAATAACATTATTGGGTAACAAAAGTGAATCAAGGGCACAACTTGCCTGGCACTTGAGATTCCAGGTGACAGGATGAACTTCAGGTGACTTGAAACCTCGCGCTAGTCGTAGCAATACAAACAAACATGGTATAGATAAAATTAACATCACACCAAACATAAGAATATACTGCATAATAATGATCTATGCGCTGCTACGAGACTAACGCAACTTGAAGGGATCAAATTGAAGTTAAAACGGAGGAGTTATAAATTTTCTAAGGTTTTATGTATTTGATCTAGGATTAATTAGGAAATAAATTTTAAAAGTGGCTTTCATGTCAAATAAGTGGCGCTATTTGATAAAAAACATTATTATAAAATTATAGGAACTGGAATGGATTAAATTGAACTTACTATAAATTTTCTAGGAATTAATCAAGTTTCTGTAATAAATTTTATACTAAAATTCATTTTATAAATGATTTCTCGGTTTTATTCACTTTCTGGACAGCACAACAAAAACAGAGAAGTGTAGGGGCATCCGCGTAAGAAATTCGAGACTCAGTGCACACCAACTGTGGACAGCGGGTTAGTTACTGAAAAAGTAAGGGTCTCTTTAGCTAATATACCACGCGAAGGGGTATCACGTATTCCCAGCCATCGGATTAAATCCAACGGTCCCGATTAAACACATCCGTCCAATGAACCGGTACAAAATGCTGACCATCGGATCCGAGTTTGACGGTAGGATTTTAACAAACAAATCTCTAATGTGCCCCGTTTGATCCCACCCGCCAGATTCTAGATCTACGGTCCCAAACACGCCCCAGACCGTTGTGCAGCCCCATCCATTGGATCAGGATCCCACGGCACCGAGGCCGCCGTCTTTCTTCCGCACAGCCACGGCGGCGCGCCCAGCCCACGCGGCGGCGGCCATTGCCGGACATAGGTAAATCGGCCACCCTAGCACAAAGCTTAATTCCGATGGGCTCTACTCGATGAGGGAGGACGAGTGAACGGCGTGGGTGGGTGCTTACCGGACATAGAGCAGTCGTAGACTACATCCACGACCGGAAGCGGCACCGCGGCGTCGGCCATGGCAGACCCCGCACAACTGCGACCCCCGGTGACCCTAGCACCGAACGAGAAGCACGCTAAGAAAGAGATGAACGCGGCGAGGACACAGGGGTGAATCACTCACCGGCAAGGGAACTCGAGCGGCCCAGCCACGATGAAGTGTGGCGCCGCGACGGTGTATGAACTCCGACAAGAAATTGATGGCGGACAAGACGCTCTCGAGCCCCGGGTTCACGCTGTGCACCCCACCGTGGCCCGCGCATCCCTCAATTTCTATCTCCCCGATCGAGTCATTGACCATGGCGAGGATCAACAGCGGCGGCGCGAACACCGCACCGAGGGCTCCCATGATCTTTCTAGGGTGGCGGACGCGAGGAGTAAGAAGAGGTGAGCAGCATAGGCTTTGGCCATGGCTCTCTATATAAACGAGGGAAGCTAGGGCCGCCTGCGGTAACTAAACGTGCGACAATGGCGCACCTCCGGCCTCCGCCATGCGCGGCGTTCGTTAAGGGGGGTCAGACACCTCAGGTCCACGCGCCAGCGGTGCTCAAGATGAGCGATAGCACGTGGAGCTGACCAGTGGGGGCTAGATGTCAGCGTAAAGTCACAGCCAGGCCGCGCAGTGGAGTGGGTAAGGTGGGCCGAAATCAGCCCAAGTGCAGATTTTCTTATTCCCCTTTCTTTTTTTTATTTTCCTTTCCTAATTTCTTTTCTTTCTATTTTTTTTTAAATTTCAAATTTGAATTCAAAGCGTGGTGGGTAATATTATACTCAGGTCGGTTGTACAATTTGGACTTACCACTATGGGATGAACTTATTTGGTTATATATTTATTTTGGTATTGTGTGGGGACTTTTCCCCCTTTTCTTCTCTAAAATTATAGAATTTCTTTTAAATCTTAAATTCCACTTTGGACTTTATTATGTATATATGTTTTTTTTACATTATTTGTATATTATCACAAGATGCACACAACATAAAGTCCAGCATGATGCATGATTTGGTGGCATGTCTTTTATTAATTATTTGTTTTCCTTTTAAGTGAGGTGTTCGCATGTGAGGATACATAAAGAGTGCACACATAATAAGGAAATAGTTTCTCCTTTAGTAAACTTACAATTTGGGTATTACAAATCCTACCCCCCTTAAAAAGAATCTCGTCCTCGAGATTTGTATTGAAAGGGAAAAGATGGCGAAAATCTATGCGAAGCTCTTCTTCTCTTTTTCATGTTGCTTCATCTTCTCCATGGTGACTACATTGCACTATGCACACCTTTATAACTTTATTTCTTGTAACACGAGTCAATGTATCGAGAATCTTGACGGGGTACTCCGTGTAAGTCAAATCACCCTGAACACAGAGCTCTTCCATTGGTAACTGTTCCTCAGGGACACGGAGACACTTCTTAAATGGAATACATTATGCACATCGGATGGATTATCAGGTAGCTCGAGTTGATAGGCCATCTCTCTAACTCGCTTAAAAACTCTGAATGGTCCAATAAAACGAGGGGACAATTTGTCCTTGACTTTGAATCTCCTCATTCCACGAAGTGGTGACACTTTGAGGTACACATGATCTCCTTCCTCAAATTCCAGTGGTCTTCTTCTATTATCCGCATAGCTCTTTTGTCTGGTTTGAGCTACTCTCAAATTATCCCTGATTATACAGACTTGTTCTTCTGCCTCTTGAATAAGTTTAAGTCCAAGGAACTGTCTTCCCTTGGTCTAATCCAATATAGAGGAGTCCTGCATTTCCTGCCATATAAAGCCTCAAAGGGTGACACCTTCAATCTGGCCTGGTAACTATTATTATATGAGAACTCAGCATAAGGTAGACTCTTGTCCCAACTACTACCATGCTGAAGGGCACAAGCACTCAACATGTCTTCAAATACTTGATTAGTCCTTTTAGTCTGCCCATCAGTCTGAGGATGGTAGGCCAAACTAAAATTCAACTTCGTATCCATATTCTCATGAAAAATTTTCCAAAATCTGGGGGTAAACTGTGATCCTCTATCCAAAATGATCTTCTTTGATACTCCACGTAAACACACAACCCGAGCCATATATAACTCTGCCAATTGAGATCGCTTATAAGAAGTCTTGACCAGAATGAAATGAGCCACTTTGGTCAATCTATCCAAAAAAACCCATATAGAATCATATCCTTTCGAGGTGCGAGGCAATCCAGTAATGAAGTCCTTACCAATCTCTTCCCACATCCACTCGGGTGTCTTAAGTGGGTGCAGTGGTCTAGCTGGTCTCTGGTATTCAGCCTTAACTCTTTGACACACATCGCACATAGCCACATGTGCAGCCACATCTCTCTTCAATCCTGATACATCTTGGTACTTCCAGTATGAATAGAATAATCCGAGTCATGGGCTTCCTTCAATATAGTCTCACAAAGGCTTTCAATATCAGGAACACATATCCTGTCCTTGAACCATACGGTGCCTTGCTCATCTTCCGTGAATTCCGGACCTCAACCTTCAGTAATCAGATCCTTAATCTCTTGTATTTTAGCATCACCAATTTGTCCTTTGCGGATTTCTTACTCCAAAGTAGGTTCCGCATCAATAGTAACTTCTTCAGTGTGAGCAACTATCCCTAGGTTAAGTCTCCTGAAATCCTCAACAATCTCATTGGGTAGCTGGGCAACAACAGCTGAATGAACGTGCTCCTTTCGACTCAAGGCATCTGCAACCATGTTCGCCTTGCCCGGGTGATAGTGAATCTCCAAATAATAATTCTTAATAAGCTCCAACCAACGGCATTGCCTAAGGTTGAGATCCTTCTGAGTGAATATATACTTCAAACTCTTATGATCCGTATACACTTGACACTTGGTTCCCATAATATAATGCCTCCATATCTTAAGCGCATGCAGAAAGGCTGCTAGTTCTAAGTCATGAGTGGTGTAGTACATCTCATGTTTCTGCGTAGGTGATCACATGTCCTTCTTGCATGAGCACACATCCCAAGCCTTGGCCACATGCATCACAATAAATGTCAAATCCCTTCCATAGATCTGGCATAACCAACACTGGTGGTGATATCAATTTCTTCTTTAATCGATCAAAGCTATCTTGGTACTTCTCATTTCACTTAAACTCTCTTCCCTTCTCCAGAAGCGAGGTCATAGGCTTAGCCATCTTAGTAAATCCTTCACTAAATTTCTGATAATATCCTGCAAGTTCCAAGAAACTCCGGACTTCAGTAACTATAGTGGGGACGCTTCACACCACTATCTCCTTGACTTTAGCAGGATCCACTGAAATTCCTCCATTAGAAATGATATGTCCAAGGAATGGCACCTCGTCAATCCAAAACTCGCATTTACTGTACTTGGCGTAGAGTTGATTATCTCGTAGCTTCTGTAGCACCAATATCAGATGTTCCTCATGATCACTATCACTCTTGGAAAAAATATCGTCGATGAAAACCACGACGAATCTTGTCCAGATCATGAACACCTTATTCTTTAGATCCATAAAATAGGCTGGCGCATTAGTTAGTCCAAATGGCGTAACAGTGAACTCATATAAACCATATCGTTTCGATAAAATTGTCTTGGGAATGTCCGATGGCCTAATCTTCATTTGATGGTATCTCGATCGGAGATCAATCTTCGAGAATATCCTAGCATCTCTCATCTGATCAAATAAATCTTCAATGCATGGTAACAGATACTTGTTCTTTACAGTAACATCATTAAGGGATCTATAATCCACGCACATCCTTTGTGATCCATCTTTCTTCTGTACAAACAGAACTGGTGCTCCACAAGGTGAAGAATTCAAATATACCCAGCATCTTGTATCTCTGTTAACTGCTTCTTAAGTTTTTTTAACTCTTCTACAGACATCCTATATGACCGTTTGGGAGTAAGAGTAGTCCCAGGTAAGAGATCAATGACCAACTCAACTTCCCTATCTGGTGGCATCCCTAATAACTCCTCTGGAAAGACATCTGGAAAATCCCTAACCACTCGGATGTTGTTACCCACAAACTTCTCATCTACTAAGAATGCCGCTAGTCTGATGGGGGCAGTTACTGCAACTTCAACTTCAAATCTTTGTTCTTAGGAACTGGTGAGTTCTACGGTTCCCTTAGCACGGTGTACATACTGCCTTTGCCTTTCTTAACCATGACATACCAAGGATCAAGTCTATACTGCTCTCTTCTAACAGTATAGGGGTAGCCCATCTAGGTTAGAAACACAGGGTAAGAAAGGAAGAATTGTAGACAAGGCGAGTAATTACGAGGAATGTTACCGCGGGGGATTTATTAACTAAGTAGATTTGTGTGTCATCTACTAAAGTTAATTCATTACCTTATGGTGGTACATGCTAAGATGCCCAACTATAATGTTTCAATCAATCAAAGAAGCAAATCAAGCATTGATCATCAGAACAATCAACCAATATTTTTTTAAAAAAATAGAGAAAATAGTTTTAATTTTGTCTTGGGTTTCCTATCTCTGAAAAAGTTCATAGTTGTAGGATTCCAAGGTGTGAAATCCATCTTGTCTTAGAGTAGTAAAGGTAAGAATAATCAGAGTAGAATAGCAAAAGGTGAGACAGGATCAAGATGAGATAAGTATAGAATGAATCTGAGTAAGGTAAGTAGGGAAGGGTTTTGTCCATTTCTATCTAGGTTTCGTCCTACAGTCAACATTTCCTCTGATACCACTTCTGTCACACCCGGCTTTAAGGGACAAAGCCAGGTGCATCTCATACATGCGCCAAGAAGACAACATATATAATAACAGAGTGCATAGAGATAAATTTCACAATAATCAGAGTATTTATTACATAGCGGAAGTCTTACAAAATAAATGATAAATATAAAACGAACTAAGGATCGTTGGCGCCAAAGTCAACTGAGAAACGCCACCTAGATCAGATCAAGCTCCTCGATACTTGACTCCACTTGAAACCACCTGTTCTTCTCGTGTGGGGGGTGTGAGACAGCAAGGGTGAGCTCACACATGTTCATCGCTCAACAAGTTGTGGGGAATAATGTGGCATGAACTCACCAAAGGTGGGAGTTCATGTGATGTGTAAGGCTGATCAACAATAGGGGTTAAAGCTGAGCATTGCTTTTATAAGACGGTCAAAATTTTATTAGCAGTTACTAAATGTAAGTGAATACCAAACCATAATAAGATAATAGAACAAAATTAATAACAAATCCCATGCAAATGCAAATGACAAATTGAGTTTAGGTTCCATAATTTAATCATCGGAGAGTCCTGAGCCGCTCATGACCGTGAGCTCGGCTAGTATACCAGTTTTACACTCTGCAGAGGTTGTACCCTTTACCCACAAGTCGTGTTTCCCATGTCGCCAGGGTTAGCTAGGCCCTTAGACACTACCGAGGTGAATGGCTAGGGATCCACTACGAGGCCTTTACAAACTTCCACTAGCTTCCAAAAACCCGCTACAGTTTATAGGAAGTTCCAATGCAGGGTTCTTGTCTGACCGCCATCGCAGCAAAATCAACCAAGGACCTCCCTACACTGACCACTCCCCTACTGCCCTTGCCCCTTTCGGGTAAGGTAGTCTTCCACTTGCTTTCCTAATTAGTCAGCCAAGGGGTCCCATTCCTCCCTTGTGGTGGCACGTGTTTCTCAAGTTAAGCTCCATGTTCCAATTAACAATAATATAATGATCTTGACATGAACATAAATAAAATAACATAATAACTGGAACATGGATAAAATAAATGATTATCCCAAAACCATAATAGCAAACTACCCAAGTGATTCAGGGGTAAACAAGGTAATGAGATAAACAATCTAGGGTGACCTATTGGGTCCCATCAAAATTAAACCTATGCATGGTAAATGATTATAAATAACATTATTGGGTAACAAAAGTGAATCAAGGGCACAACTTGCCTGGCACTTGAGATTCCAGGTGACAGGATGAACTTCAGGTGACTTGAAACCTCGCGCTAGTCGTAGCAATGCAAACAAACATGGTATAGATAAAATTAACATCACACCAAACATAAGAATATACTGCATAATAATGATCTATGCGCTGCTACGAGACTAACGCAACTTGAACGGATCAAATTGAAGTTAAAACGGAGGAGTTATAAATTTTCTAAGGTTTTATGTATTTGATCTAGGATTAATTAGGAAATAAATTTTAAAAGTGGCTTTCATGTCAAATAAGTGGCGCTATTTGATAAAAAACATTATTATAAAATTATAGGAACTGGAATGGATTAATTTGAACTTACTATAAATTTTCTAGGAATTAATCATGTTTCTGTAATAAATTTTATACTAAAATTCATTTTATAAATGATTTGTCGGTTTTATTCACTTTCTGGACAGCACACCAAAAACAGAGAAGTGTAGGGGCTTCCGCGTAAGAAATTCGAGACTCAGTGCACACCAAGTGTGGACCGCGGGTTAGTTACTGAAAAAGTAAGGGTCTCTTTAGCTAATATACCACGCGAAGGGGTATCACGTATTCCCAGCCATCGGATTAAATCCAACGGTCCCGATTAAACACATCCGTCCAATGAACCAGTACAAAATGCTGACCATCGGATCCGAGTTTGACGGTAGGATTTTAACAAACAAATCTCTAATGTGCCCCGTTTGATCCCACCCGCCAGATTCTAGATCTACGGTCCCAAACACGCCCCAGACAGTTGTGCAGCCCCATCCATTGGATCAGGATCCCACGGCACCGAGGCCGCCGTCTTTCTTCCGCACAGCCACGGCGCCGCGCCTAGCCCACGCGGCGGTGGCCATTGCCGGACATAAATCAGCCACCCCAGCACAAAGCTTAATTCCGATGGGCTCTACTCGATGAGGGAGGACGAGTGAAAAGAGTGGGTGGGTGCTTACAGGACATAGAGCAGTCGTAGACTACATCCACGACCGGAAGCGGCACCGCGGCATCGGCCATGGCAGACCCCGCACAACTGCGACCCCCGGTGACCTAAGCACCGAACCAGAAGCACGCTAAGAAAGAGATGAACGCGGCGAGGACACAGGGGTGAATCACTCACCGGCAAGGGAACTCGAGCGGCCCGGCCACAATGAAGTGTGGCGCCGCGACGGTGTATGAACTCCGACGAGAAATTGATGGCGGACAAGACGCTCTCGAGCCCTGGGTTCACGCTGTGCACCCCACCGTGGCCCGCGCATCCCTCAATTTCTATCTCCCCGATCGAGTCGTTGACCATGGAGAGGATCAATAGCGGCGGCGCGAACACCGCGCCGAGGGCTCCCGTGATCTTTCTAGGGTGGCGGACGCGAGGAGTAAGAAGAGGTGAGCAGCATAGGCTTCGGCCATGGCTCTCTATATAGACGAGGGAAGCTAGGGCCGCCTGCGGTAACTAAACGCGCGACAATGGCGCACCTCCGGCCTCCGCCATGCGCGGCGTTCGTTGAGGGGGGGGGCGTCAGACACCTCAGGTCCACTTGCCAGCGGTGCTCAAGACAAGCGATAGCGCGCGGAGCTGACCAGTGGGGGCTAGATGTCAGCGTAAAGTCACAGCCAGGCCGCGCAGTGGAGTGGGTAAGGTGGGCCGAAATCAGCTCAACTGCAGATTTTCTTATTCCCCTTTCTTTTTTTTCTTTTCCTTTCCTAATTTCTTTTCTTTCTATTTTTTTAAATTTCAAATTTGAATTCAAAGCGTGGTGGGTAATATTATACTCAGGTCGGTTGTACAATTTGGACTTACCACTATGGGATGAACTTATTTGGTTATATATTTATTTTGGTATTGTGTGGGGACTTTTCCCCCTTTTCTTCTCTAAAATTATAGAATTTCTTTTAAATCTTAAATTCCACTTTGGACTTTATTATGTATATATGTTTTTTTACATTATTTGTATATTATCACAAGATGCACACAACATAAAGTCCAGCATGATGCATGATTTGGTGGCATGTCTTTTATTAATTATTTGTTTTCCTTTTAAGTGAGGTGTTCGCATGTGAGGATACATAAAGAGTGCACACATAATAAGGAAATAGTTTCTCCTTTAGTAAACTTAAAATTTGGGTATTACATAGAATTTGGGTTGCCTGTCCGGTGTGCACTGGACTATCTGGTGCACCCTCTGACAGTGGGGCCAGCCAGCCCAGAGGCAGCGCCTCTGCCCTCAAGAAACCCAGAGCAACGAGTTCGTGAAGTTCATTTTTAGCAGTGACACCGGACTGTCCGATGTGCACCGGACAACCACTGTTCACTGTTCGGTGCACTGTCAGTCCAACGGCTAGCTGTCAGAACTAGCCGTTGGAGCCGACCGTTGGCGCACCATGGCGCACCAGACTTTACGGTGTGCCCATGCGTAGTGAGCTACAACAATATCTAGTTTGGTGGTTGGGGCTATTTATACCCCCTCCACCTACCTCATTTAGTGTCTTGCTGCCCACATTCAAGTCCATTCATTGCTATAGCATTGCAAGCCCCACAAAGCCTAGTGAGGTGATTAGAAAATCATAATCCCGTGTTAGGACCTCATTAATGCAAGTGAGAGCCACCTAGAGCACACACCAAATGCATTAGGCTTCTCTTGGTCAAGTGAAAGTCTATGACTTGTTACTCTTGGTGATCGGCATCACCTAGATAGCTTGGTGGCGATTGGAGCATGGTGATCACCCTGGAGGATTTGTTGGTGACCCAGCTCAAGTTTGTACGCGGTCATGAGGGATCCACCACGCCAGAGTGGCAAAGGATCACCTCGTAGTGAGCACTTGGTTCTTGCGAGGACCAAGGGGTAGCGATACCCTTGCGCGAGTGCTCCAACGAGGACTAGGTAAGAGTGTCGAATCTTTGATACCTCGGCAAAAAATTGGATGAGTTTTCTTACCCTTGCTTTACATTCCGCATTTACTTTGAGCATTTCACTTTGTTCAATTGCTTAGCAAGTATTTGAAGTAATGACTTAGGGTTACAGTTTTCTAGTAGTATTTATTTGTTGGTAGTAGTTGGGTGAATTTGGGCTCTTGCTTAGGGTTTAATATTTGTGGAATTTTTTAGAAAAGCCCAATTCACCCCCCTCTTGGGCATCGTGATCCTTTCAATTGGTATCAGAGCCTAGTTGCTCTTAGTTTAGCTTAACCGCTAGAGTAGCGATGTCCGACGAGGATGGACCTCCTCCCGTTTTTGATGATGACCATTTTCCTTATGGGAAAATTCGTATGGAAGCTTACTTAGAGGCTATAGACATTGGTGTTTATAAAGCCTCTACTCAAGGGTTCCCCGAACCTAGAGATCCCATAAATTTTATAGGTAATGAGTATAATTATGAAAAATGGAATGGTAAGGCCAAAAACACTCTCTTTAGGGGCTTTGCAAAGATGTTTTTTAATAGAGTAAGAAATCACAAAAATGATCATGATTTGTGGTTGGATATTTGTGATCTACATGAAGGAACTAAAAGTGAGCGTGAGGAGAGATATCATATTGCAATGAGAAAATTAAATTGTTTTGAAATGTTTGCAAATGAGAATGCTAATGATATGTATTGACGACTTAACATTCTTGTAAAGGAAGTTAATGGTTTGGGGCTCACCCAATTTCACAACTGGATGTTGTGAGGAAAATTCTCAGTGTCCTCCCAATTGACAAATATGAACACATTGTCACTATGCTACATCAAATGGGTCTTTCTATTACTACATCAATGCTCATGAAATGTATATGCACATAAATGACAAGGATGGGTCTTCTTCCAAGAGAAAAGATTTGGCTCTCAAAGCTAGCCAAGAAAATAAAGGGAAGGCCAAATTGCATGTTGAGGAAGAATCCTCAAGTGATGATGATCTTGATGCAAACATTGCCTTGATGGTGACAAAGACCACAAAAATGTTGAAGAAACTCAACCGAGATGGTATCAAGTTTGATTCAAGAAAAAAGAAGTTTTTCTCTAGCAAAAGAAAGCCCATCTATGAGATGAATTGCTATAATTGTGGAGAACTAGGTCATCTTGCTCATCAATGCAACAAGCCCAAGAAAAACAATTTCAAGGGTAAGAAAGATGATGATAGTGATGATGAGAAGAAGGAAAAGATATTCTTCAAGAGGAAGGCAAGCACAAGAGATTTCATAAAAAGAAAAATGGAAAAGCATATATTGTTGGTGATTGGATCACTAACATTGAATCCTCAAGCGGATCTTCTCCAAGTGAAGAAGAGAATGATGAAAAGGTTGTCGCCATCACTGGGGATTTCTCTTCACCACCACAATCACCTTCATCCACTTCACACCTATACCTCATGGCTAAAGGTGAACGGAAGGTACAACTTGAAAATGATATTATTGATGATTGTGATAGTGATAGTGATGACGAGTATGCTTCTCCTACCTTTGATGAATTAGCTGACTTACTTATAGAATATACTCAAATCATTAGAAAGTCAAAAGCTAAATGGGACAAGTTAAAGGATGAAAATGAGTTCTTAACTGCCAAGTATGACATAGTTGTTAAAGCTTGTGAAGAAATGAAGGAAGAAAATAAAACTATGTCATCCACCAAAAATGAGCTCAAAACCTCCCTTAAAGATGCCAAAAATAAATTTGAAAAATTAAGTGAAGCAAATAGGGAGCTAAAAGATAGACTTGTCAAAGTAAAGGAAAATTATACAATTAAAATTGATTATGATAATCTTCTTATTGCAAATGAGCTTTTATCTTGTAACACACATGAGGCTATTAACCATGTTGTTAAGATTGATGTACCAATCTCATGTGATGATTTGAGCCAAGTTGATCAGTCTAGTATTCATGATGAATTGATTGATAAAGTTGAAGTCATGACACTAGAGAACTAGAAATTGAAGAAGTACTTGACAGATGCAACCACTAGAGGAAAAGTTTCCATAGAAAGCAATGATATTAATAATGAGTTGGCAGTGGACAATGAAAGGCTTAGAGATGAAGTCAAGAAACTTAAGATTGAGAAAGAACATCTTGCTACAAGTGTACAAAAGTTCAACAAAGGCCAATACCTTCAAAATGAGTTACTCATGAACACTGTTATGAAAAATAATAAGAGTCGTATTGGATACAATTATTTTGTGCAAAAGAAACCAACAATTCAATACAAGGCAGAACAGACTCCTAAGCCAATCAAGTGCTTTGAGTGTGGCAAAGAAGGACATTTTACCCACAACTGCAAAGCGACACCACCAACTCCCTTGCCAAAGCACTCAAGACCATTTGCTTTCAATGCTCATTATGTACTAAGAAAAGTAGCAAATGGAAAAGTCAAAGTAACATTCCTATGTGCACCAAGCAAGAGTAGACCTAGACAACTTTGGGTTGCAAAGTCCTTGATTGAGAAAGTTACTGGTCCTATGCAAAATAGCGCATAGGACCCTCAAGATTGAAGCTTGACTTGTTTGTTCATGTAGGTGAACTACAAAACCGGTGGGAGCCATTGGGTAATTGACAGTGGATGCACTCAACTTATGACTGGCAACCCACGGATGTTCAAAATGAATTTCACAGCAAAATCAAGAAAATAAGGAGTGACAATGGAAAGGAATTTGACAACACCAATATTCATGAGTATTGTGATCAAATTGGGATCAAGAATGAAGTTTCTGCAACATATACACCTCAACAAAATGGAGTTGTTGAAAGAAAGAACAAGACTTTAATCACTCTTGCAAAGACAATGATTGATGAGTATAACACACCAGAGAGGTTTTGGGCTGAAGCTGACAACACTGCATGCTATGCATCAGACAGACTATTTCCTCACGGCTACTTGAGAAGACTCCCTATGAACTGCTAAACGGGAAAAGCTAGACGTCTCCTTCTTTTAGGTGTTTGGATGCAAATGCTACATCTACAAGAAACGCCATCACCTAGGGAAGTTTCAAAGACGTTGTGATAATGCTTTCTTACTTGGTAATTCATCAAAATCCAAAGCATATCGAGTATTCAATCATGCCACTGGCGTGGTGGAAGAAACATATGATGTGGAATTTGATGAGACTAATGGCTCCCAAGGAGCACCTGAAAATCTTGATGATGTAGGTGATGAACCACTTAGGGAAGCCATGAAGAATATGCCAATTGGAGCCCTCAAACCAAAAGAAGATGAAGTGGTGCAAAAAATCGATAGGCCTTCTTCATCAAACATACCACATGATGATGAAAAAGATGAGAGGCATGCAAATGAAAATACATTTGTCTCTCATGAACAAGCAAGGGTACAACCTGAAGATGTTGATGCTCCAAGATCTTCTTCCCAAGTGGTTGAAAAGAGAACTCATCACTACTACAAGCACATCCACAAGATATAATCATTGGGAGTCCTTCACAAGGGGTTATTACTCGTTCTCAATGATATGCTTCATTTATTGAACATCACTCTTTTATTTCTTGTGTTGAGCCTACATGTATAGATGAGGCACCACTGGATCCGGACTGGGTGAATGCCATGCATGAAGAATTAGACAACTTCACCCGGAATCAAGTTTGGACCCTGTGAAAGTCACCGAGGGGGGGTGAATAGGCGAAACCTGAAATTTATAAACTTAAACATGCACTAAGGTCGGGGGTTAGCGTTAGAGTTAAATTCAAGTTGCAAAGAGAGGGAAAACAAATGAACCAAGAAATAAGGCGAGTGAACACGGTGATTTGTTTTACTGAGGTTCGGTTCCAAAGAACCTAGTCCCCGTTGAGGAGGACACAAAGACCAGGTCTATTCCAACCCTTTCCCTCTCTCAAACGGTCACTTAGACTGAGTGAGCCTTCTTCCTTAATCTCATAGGTCACTAAGACCCCACAAGGACCACTACACACTTGGTGTCTCTTGCCTCGCTTACAAAGCACTTGAGAATAAGAGAAAGAAAAGAAGAAAGGCAATCCAAGAAGCAAGAGCTCAAAAGAACACAAAATCTCTCTCTCACAAGTCACTAAGTGTTTGAGATGAATTTGGGACTTAGAGAGGCTTTGATCTTTTCAATTGTGTCTAGGAGTGAATGCTAGAGCTCTTGTATTGAATGTGATATTCAAAAATCTTGGATGCTTGAAGTGGTGGTGGTTGGGGGTATTTATAGCCCTCAACCACCAAGGTAGCCGTTGGGGAGGCTGCTGTCGATGGGCGCACTGGACAGGCACTGTGCCCTATCCGGTGCGCCGCCACATCACCCAACCGTTAGGGTTCTGGAGCAGTTGACCATTGGCGCCTTTGTCTTATTGTGGCACCAGATAGTCTGGTGGTGCACCGGACAGTTCGGTGCCCCTCTGACTCGTTGCTCCGACTTCTGCATTTCACTGTGCTGCACTGTTCACGCTGTCAGAGTCGATCATTGTGCACTGGATAGTCATTGCCCATTGGCTCACCGGACAGTCCGGTGCGGCAGACCACAGCACACTCTAGTACTTTTTGCTCCTTTTGAATTGGGTCCCTAACTTGAATATTTATTGGTTTGTGTTGAAGCTTATGCACCTGTAATACATGAATTCTAGAGCAAACTAGTTAGTCCATGTGTTTGTGTTGACGATCAACCACCAAAATTAATTATAGGAAAAGGTTAACCCTATTTCCCTTTCACCCTGGAGAAGCCTCCACAAGATGCAAGAGTCATTGGAGCAAAATGGGTGTTTCGAAACAAACAAGATGATCAAGGTTTAATTGTGCGGAAGAAGGCAAGGCTCGTTGCGAAGGGGTTCTCTCAAGTTGAAGGTTTAGATTTCAGAGAGACCTTTGCACCTGTTGCTCAACTTGAAGCCATCCGTATCCTTCTTGCATATGCATCCTGCTATGACATAAAATTTTATCAAATGGATGTAAAAAGTGCATTTTTAAATGGTTTCATAAATGAACTAGTATATGTTGAGCAACCACTCGGGTTTGAAGACCCTAGATATCCTAATCATGCTTACAGGTTGTCGAAGGCGCTATATGGTCTAAAGCAAGATCCAAGGGCTTAGTATGAGCGTCTTTTCATCATTGAGAAGGGCTTTAAGATTGGAACCATCGACACAACTCTATTCACAAAGAAACATAACAGTGATATTTTAATTTGTCAAGTTTATGTTGATGATATAATCTTTGGCTCGAATGAGTTGATGTCGAATGAGTTCAAGATGTCAATGATTGGTGAGCTAACCTTCTTCCTCGGCTTCCAAGTCAAGCAAATGAAAGATAAGAACTTCCTCTCACAAGAGAAGTACACCGAAGACTTGTTGAAGAGATTCAAAATGGAGAAGTGCAAACCAATCAAGACACCCATGCCTACTAATGGACATCTGAACCTAGATGAGGGAGGTAACACGTTTGATCAAACTCTCTATCGTTCTATGATTGGTAGTTTATTGTATCTTACCGCATCTAGGCCCGATATCATGTTTAGTGTCTGTATGTGTGCTCAATTTCAAGCAAATCCTAAGAAATCTCATCTTCGCGCTGTTAAAAGAATTCTTAGATATCTTAAGCACACCCCAAGCGTTGGTCTTTGGTATCCCAAAGGAGCTACTTTTGATTTAATTGGATATTCCGATTTGGATTACGCCGGTTGCAAAATTGATAGAAAAAGTACATCCAGTGGATGCCATTTGCTTGGGATATCACTAGTTTCATGGACCTCTAAAAAGCAAAACTGTGTTGTCTTGTCAACCACCGAAGCAGAATACATTGCCGCGGGTGCTTGTTGCACACAAATTCTTTATATGAAACAAACTCTTCTAGACTATGGTGTAGTTCTAAAAAAGGTACCTTAATCGTGTGATAATGAGAGTGCTGTTAAAATTGCTAATAATCCTGAACAACACTCTCGCAGCAAGCACATTGATATCCGTCATCACTTCCTTAGAGATCATGTTGCTAAAGGAGATATAATTTTAGAGGAGTGAGATCAGAAGATCAATTAGCGGATATTTTCACAAAGCCTTTAGACAAAACCCGCTTTTGTATGTTGAGGAATGAGCTAAATATTCTTGATCTTAGAAATTTTACTTAAATCATAAAATGGTTATGTCAAGCTGAAAGGGAAATGTGTCCTTGGGCCATTTCTATAAATGTTTTGGTGATTAGATGCCCAACACAAAATACATTGGTTCGTAAGTGCTAAGATGCAAATCAAAGAACAAGGTATGTATCCTCCTTCAGTAAATTGTTTTTGGGTACTAATATATTTATCTAAGTGCCAGGAATCTTACCAAGTCAAAAGAAAATGAATTGGAGAAGTTCTGGCTGAGTTCAGCCAAACCAGCACCAGCCTGTGGTGCACCGGACAGTGACGGTGCCCAGGATGGCCCGGCAATGAACTCGTCACTCCCAGGAAAAAGCGAATGCACCGCGGCTAAAAATCACCGGACTATCTGGTGTGCACCGGACTGTCCGGTGAGTCAACGGCGCCCGCGGCCAACGATCGGTAGCGCAATCAGCGGGCGACGCGTGGCCCGCGCCAACGGCCGATTGTAACACCGGGCTATCCAGTGTGCACCGGACAGTGTCCGGTGCGCCAACAGGACTAGAGGTCCAACGGTCGGCTGCGCCTGATAAGGAAGGATATCGGGCACCAGACTGCTACTGTTCATGTTCGGTGGCGCACCAGACTGTCCGGTACGCCACCTTATAGAAGGCAAGAATTGCCTTCCAGTTGGAACTTCAACAGCTCCTAGCTGCCTTGGGGCTATAAAAGGGACCCCTATGTGCATGGAGCACTACACCAAGCATTCTCTGAACATTCTAAGACGCCTAGACTTCTCCACCACGCACTTGGATCATCGTGTTAGAGATTTGAGCACAGTTTGAGTTGTAAACTCCCTGCGCTGTGTTTTGTGCTCAAGTCTTGGCTTGTGTGCATGTGTTTGCTGTGAATTGAGTCTTGCTTGTGTTGCTTTCCCTCCCTTACTCTTGTGCTTCTCTTGTGATCAACATTGTAAGGGCGAGAGGCTCCAACTTATAGAGATTCCTCGCAAATGGGAAAAGAACTCTAAAGAAAAAGACCACGGTATTCAAGTTGATCATTGGATCACTTGAAAGAGGTTGAGTTCAACCCTCGTCCATTGGGACGCCACGATGTGGAAGTAGGCAAGTGTTACTTGGCCGAACCACGGGATAAAACACCGTGTTTCTTGTGTTGCTTTTCTCTGTGATTGATTTCTTCTCAAGAGCTTGCTCTATAGCAACTTGGTTTAATCTAACTAACATTTTATAAACCAAGTTTGTGCTATTAGTGTTGAATTATTTAGGATCACCTATTCACCCCCCTCTAGGTGCTCTCAATTGGTATCAGAGCCATACTCTTCATCTAAGGGACTAACCGCCCGAAGAGATGGATCCTAAGGGCAAGGGGATGGTGATCAACGACAAGGAGAAGGAGTCCCTCCTCAACAAGCCTAGAGAGAACAAGCCCACTGACTCAGGCTCGAGTCACAAGAAGAGGGACAGGAAGAAGAGGCGCATCAAGAAGATTATCTACTACGACAGCGACACCTCCTCTTCTTCACCAAGGGATGATTATGACGACGACGATTCCTCGTCCAAAAAGAAAACGGTTAATCAAAACTACTCCTATGATTATTCCCGTATTCTGTACAATTCAAATGCTCATTTACTTTCTATTCCACTTGGAAAAACCCCCACACTTCGATGGAGAGGATTACTCATTTTGGAGCCATAAAATGCCTAGTCACCTATTTTCACTCCATCCTAGCATTTGGGAAATTGTAGAAAGTGGAATACATTTTGATAGTACTAATAACCCTGTGTTTATCAATGAACAAATTCATAAGAATGCACGAGCCACTACTATTTTGCTAGCATCTCTATGCAGGGATGAATATAACAAGGTTAGCTGCTTGGACAACACTAAACAAATCTGGGACACCCTCAAGACTTCTCATGAGGGGAATGATGCAACCATGATCACCAAAATAGAACTGGTGGAAGGCGAGCTAGGACATTCATGATGATAAGGGGAGAAGAGCCAACACAGACATACAACAGGCTAAAGACCCTTATCAACAAAATCCGAAGCTATGGGAGTACAAGATGGATGGATCATGACATCATTCGACTCATGCTCAGGTCATTTACGGTTATTGACCCCCATCTTGTAAATCTTATTCGTGAAAACCCCAGGTACACCAAGATGACGCCCGAGGAAATCCTCGGAAAATTCGTAAGTGGGCGCATGATGGTAAAGGAGGCAAGATATGTGGATGACGCCTTGAACGGTCCACTTCTCGTCTATGAGTCACAGCCCATTGCTCTCAAAGCAACCAGCAGCAGGGAGGTGCTACCTAGCAAAGTAGCACAAGTGGGGGCTGCAGGGCTCAATGAGGATGAGATGGCGCTCATCATCAAGTGCTTCAAGACCGCACTAAAAGGACGCAAGGAGTACCCCAACAAGAACAAGTCAAGGGGAAAACGCTCCTGCTTCAAATGCAGTAAGACTGGTCATTTTATAGCTCAATGCCCCGATAATGATAGTGACCAGGCACAAGAAAAGCATGGGAAGAGGGAAAATAAGAACTACTGGAAGGCCAAGGGCAAGGCGCACATCAGGAAGAAATGGGACTCTGACTGTTCCTCATCTGACTCCAAAGATGAAGGACTAGATGCCTTGGCCTTCAACAAGTCTTCACTCTTCCCCAACGAACGACACACGTGCCTTATGGAGAAGGAGAAGAAGGTACGTATTCGAGATACTCCTAAGTATTCTTCTTCTAGCAATGAGGAATCTTCCGATGATGAGATAGATTATAGTGATTTATTTAAAGGACTAGATAGATTTAAGGTAGATAAGATAAATGAACTAATTGATGCCCTTAATGAAAAAGATTGACCTTTAGAAAAGCAAGAAGATATACTCTATGAGGAACATGATAAGTTTGTTAGTGTTCAAAAATCTCTTGCTATAGAAATTAAGAAGAATGAACTACTGTCTTCCAAATTGTCTACCTGTCATGAATCTATTTCTAGCTTAAAGAATTTAAATGATGTTTTGAATGCTAAGCTAGAGGAAGTAAATGAAACTAGTTCATGTGTAGAGCATGTTGTTATTTGCAATAGATGTAAAGACCTTGGTGTTGATGCTTGTAATGAACATGCCTCTACTATTGCTAAGTTAAACAATGATGTTGCAAGTCTTACTGCTCAACTTAAGACTTCCATGGATAATTATGAGAAACTTAAATTTGCTAGGGATGCCTATACTATTGGTA
Source organism: Zea luxurians (assembly GCA_029449295.1). Lineage (NCBI taxonomy): Eukaryota > Viridiplantae > Streptophyta > Magnoliopsida > Poales > Poaceae > Zea > Zea luxurians. Next base: position 31,937,900 of record JAOPSE010000033.1, read on the forward strand.
GACACCGCTCAATTAAGGATGGACTTGGTTTCCGAAAAGAAACCAAGAACTTAACAAGCCAAAGGACTTTCGGTCTCGACAAGGAGAAAGGAAAGACTCCTATGGCCAGTAGTTCTTCACATGATTAAAAGAACCATGCTTATCTTTATGCTCATGTCAAGCAAGTTTCTCATTATGATAAATGTTATAATCATGCTGCTTTACCTACTTATCATGATTCACATGCTATGTTTGCTTCTAGTTCCACATATGTTCATGATAAGAGTAGGCCTAGGCGCAGTCATACTATTTCTCGTGCGCCTAGGAAAGTTTACACTGGTCCAACTACTATGTATCAAACATGTAATGCTTCTTTTGTATTGTTATGCAAAAATGCCAAAGTAGTTGCTAGAAAATCGGGATCTAAATGCAAGGGAGACAAAACTTGCACTTGGGTTCCAAAAGTTGTTGTAACTAACCTTGTAGGACCCAACAAGAGTTGGGTACCTAAAACCCAAGCTTAATTGCCTTGCAGGTTTATGCATCCGGGGGCTCAAGCTAGATTATCATCAGCGGATGCACAAACCACATGACGAGGGAGAAGAAAATGTTCTATGTCAAGAACAGGGATTCCCAAGACACCATCATTTTTGGAGATGGGAATCAAGGCAAGGTTAAAGGATTGGGCAAGATAGCCATCACGACCGAGCACTCAATATCAAATGTGTTTTTAGTAGAGTCGCTTGGGTATAATTTATTGTCTATAAGTCAATTGTGTCATATGGGCTACAATTGTTTATTTACAAATATTGATGTATCTGTCTTTAGAAGGAGTGATGGTTCATTAGCTTTTAAGGGTGTATTAGACGTCAAACTCTATTTAGTTGATTTCTCAAAGGAGAATGCCAATCTAGATGCATGCTTAATAGCTAAGACTAATATGGGCTGGCTTTGGCATCGCCGTCTAGCACATGTTGGGATGAAGAACCTTCATAAACTTATAAAGGGAGATCATGTGTTAGGAATAACCGATGTGTGTTTTGAGAAAGACAGGCCTTGTGCAGCATGCCAGGTAGGAAAGCAGGTAGGAAGCACTCATCACAGCAAGAATGTGATGACGACATCAAGACCACTAGAGCTCCTACACATGGATCTCTTCGGCCCTGTTGCCTATCTCAGCATCAGGGGAAGTAAGTATGGTCTTGTTATAGCTGATGATTTTTCCTGCTTCACTTGGGTATTCTTTTTGCAGGACAAATCCGAAACCCAAGGAACCCTAAAGCGCTTCTTAAGGAGAGCTCAAAATGAGTTTGAACTAAAGGTGAAGAAGATAAGATGCGACAATGGGTCTGAATTCAAGAATCTACAAGTTGAAGAATATCTTGAGGAGGAAGGCATCAAGCACGAGTTCTCTGCTCCCTACACACCACAGCAAAATGGTGTGGTAGAGATGAAGAACTGGACGCTAATCGACATGGCGAGAATGATGCTTGGAGAATACAAGACGCCTGAGTAGTTTTGGTCGGAAGTTGTGAACATAGCTTGCCATGCCATAAACCGGCTCTATCTGCACCGTCTCCTCAAGAAGACCTCCTACGAACTCCTAATTGGTAACAAACCCAACATTTCTTATTTCCGTGTATTTGGGAGCAAATGCTACATTCTGGTGAAGAAAGGTAGACATTCAAAATTTGCTCCCAAAGCAGTAGAAGGGTTTTTACTAGGATATTACTCAAATACAAAGGCGTATAAGGTCTTCAACAAATCATCAGGATTAGTTGAAGTCTCTAGCGACGTTGTATTTGATGAGACTAATGGCTCTCCAAGAGAGCAAGTTGATCTTGATGATGTAGATGAAGATGAGGTTCTGATGGCCGCAATGCGAACTATGGCGATAGGTTATGTGCCACCACAGGAACCACAGGAACAAGATCAACCCTCTTCCTCTACGTTGTTGCATCCCCCAACTCAAGATGATGAACAGGTACCACAAGAAGAGGGGCAGGATCAAGGGGGAGCACATGAAGAACAAGATAAGGAATAAGAAGCATCACAGGCCCCTCCAACTCAAGTCTGGGCAACGATCCAAAGAAATCACCTAGTGGATCAAATTCTGGGTGACATCAGCAAGGGAGTAACAACTCGCTCATGATTAGCTAATTTTTGTGAGCATGACTCGTTTGTTTCTTCTATTGAGCCTTCCAGGGTAGAAGAAGCCTTGCAGGATCCGGATTGGGTGTTGGCCATGCAGGAAGAGCTCAACAACTTCAAAAGAAATGAAGTCTGGAGCCTGGTGCCACGTCCAAAGCAAAATGTTGTGGGAACCAAGTGGGTGTTCCGTAACAAGAAAGACGAACACGGAGTGGTGACATGAAAAAAGGCTCTACTTGTGGCAAAAGATTATGCCCAAGTCGCAGGTTTGGATTTTGAGGAGACTTTTGCTCCTGTGGCTAGGTTAGAATCAATTCGGATTTTATTAGCCTATGCCGCTCACCATTCCTTTAAGTTGTTCCAAATGGACGTGAAGAGCGCTTTCCTAAATGGACCAATCAAGGAGGAGGTATACGTGGAACAACCCCCTAGCTTTGAGGATGACAGGTATCCCAACCACATGTACAAACTCTCTAAGGCGCTCTATGGACTTAAGCAAGCCCCAAGAGCATGGTATGAATGCCTTACAAATTTTCTTATTGCTAATGCTTTCAAGGTTGGGAAAGCTGATCCCACTCTTTTCACTAAGACTTGTGATGGTGATCTTTTTGTTTGCCAAATATATGTTGATGACATTATATTTGGCTCTACTAACCAAAAGTCTTGTGAGGAGTTTGGCAGGGTGATGATGTAGTAATTTGAGATGTCGATGATGGGTGACTTGAACTACTTACTTGGATTCCATGTGAAGCAACTCAAGGAAGGCACTTTCATCTCTCAAACGAAGTACACTTAAGATCTTCTCAAGAGGTTTGGGATGAAGGATGCCAAGCCCACAAAGACACCTATGGGAACAGATGGACATCTCGACCTCAACAAAGGAGGTAAGTCCGTTGATCAAAAGGCATACCGGTCAATGATAGGTTCATTACTTTATCTTTGTGCTAGTAGACCGGACATTATGCTTAGTGTATGCATATGTGCTAGATTTCAATCCGACCCCAAGGAGTGTCACCTTGTGACTCTTAAGCAAATTCTTAGATATTTAGTTTCTACGCCTTGCTTTGGGATCTGGTATCCAAAGGGGTCTAGCATTGACTTAATTAAATACTTAGATTCCGACTATGCCGGGTGCAAGGTTGATAGGAAGAGCACATTGGGGACGTGCCAGTTTCTAGGAAGGTCCCTGGTGTCCTAGAGCTCCAAGAAACAAACATCTGTTGCCCTATCCACCGCTGAGGCCAAGTACGTTGCCATAGGACAGTGTTGCGCGCAACTGCTTTGGATGAGGCAAACCCTTCGGGACTTTGGCTACAATCTGATCAAAGTCACACTACTATGTGATAATGAGAGTGCAATCCACTTGGTAGACAATCCTGTTGAACACAGCCGCACTAAGCACATTGACATCCGGCATCACTTCCAGAGAGACCACCAGCAAAGGGGAGATATCGATATATACCATATTAGCACCGAGAACTAGCTAGCCGATATCTTCACCAAGCCTTTAGATTAGAAAAGGTTTTGCAGGTTGCGTCGTGAGCTAAATGTTTTAGATTCGCGTAACTTGGATTGATGTACAACATACATGTGTTTTATGCCTTTGATCATGTTACTTTAAGCTTTATTGTCTCATTTGCTTATATTTGGTGCTCAAGTTGTACAAGTCATCCACGGACCTCACAAGTCCCTATGCAAATAATGCACGTGTTTAGGGGGAGATGTACTACAACATGACTCCTTTGAGACTAAACGGTTTGTTTGAGTGCACTTGAAGTAGTCTCGAAGGAACATTGAAAGGGAAAGTGAACTTGGACAAGGAAAGAGCTTCCACTGCATTGCGGAAAAATGTATCTTGTCCTAAGTTCCTTTTTGTGTTCTCATTGCCTTTTCGCTTCAATTTGACATTTTGGTGAGGCAATGGGGTTAACAGGCCAAAAGTTATCCTGTTTTGGTGCTTAATGCCAAAGGGGGAGAAAATTAAGGCCAAAGAAAATGGATCATCCAACCACTTGTGAACTTTGAAAATAGTAGAGTTAGAATTTGTATTTTGTCCAAAGTACTCTTATTGCAAAATCTAGTCTCTTATGGGGGAGAATTTTGAGTATGGGAAAACGGGGGAGTTTTTGCCACTTGATCAAAATTATTCTTGAAACATCTCTCTATTTGCCCGAACAAGTGTGTTTGACTTAGAGATAGGAAAAAGAATTTGATTTGCGAAAACAAACCAAGTGGTGGCAAAAGTGATCCAAATATGCCAAATCCTAAGTGAAGAAAATTTGGTCATCAATTTGCACTCTTTAGTTTTTTTTAATGTGTTGGCATAAATCACCAAAAAGGGAGAGATTGAAAGGGAAATGTGCCCTTGGGGCATTTCTATAAATGTTTTGGTGATTAGATGCCCAACACAAAATACGTTGGTTCGTAAGTGCTAAGATGCAAATCAAAGAACAAGGTATGTATCCTCCTTTAATAAATTGTTTTTGGGTACTAATATATTTATCTAAGTGCCAGGAATCTTGCCAAGTCAAAAGAAAATGAATTGGAGAAGTTCTAGCTGAGTTCAGCCAAACCAGCACCAGCATGTGGTGCACCGAACTGTCCGGTGGTGCACCGGACAGTGTCCAGTGCCCAGTCTGGCCCGACAATGAACTCGTCGCTCTCGAGAAAAAGAGAAGGCGCCACGGATAAAAATCACCACTGTCCGGTGAGTCAACGACGCCCGCGGCCAACTGTCGGTAGAGCAATCAGCGGGCGATGGGTGGCCCGCGCCAACGGTCTGTTGGTCACACCGGACTGTCCAGTGTGCACCGGACAGTGTCCGGTGCGCCAACGGGACCGGAGGTCCAACGATCGGCTATGCCTGATAAGGAAGGATATCGAGCACCAGACTGCTACTGTTCATGTCCGATGGTGCACCGGACTGTCCGATGCGCCATCCGACAGAAGGCAAGAATTGCCTTCCAATTGGAACTTCAACAACTCCTAGCTCCCTTGGGGCTATAAAAGGGACCCCTAGGAGCATGGAGCACTACACCAAGCATTCTCTAAACATTCTAAGATGCCTAGACTTCACCACCACGCACTTGGATCATCGTGTTAGAGATTTGAGCACCGTTTGAGTTGTAAACTCCCTGCACCCTGTTTTGTGCTCACATCTTGGCTTATGTGCGTGTGTTTGCTGCGAATTGAGTCTTGCGTGCGTTGCTTTCCCTCCCTTACTCTTGTGCTTCTCTTGTGATCAACATTGTAAGGGCAAGAGGCTCCAACTTGTGGAGATTCCTCGCAAACAGGAAAAGAACTCTAAAGAAAAAGATCATGGTATTCAAGTTGATCATTGGATCACTTGAAAGGGGTTGAGTGCAACCCTTGTCCATTGGGACGCTACAACGTGGAAGTAGGCAAGTGTTACTTGGCCGAACCATGTGATAAAACATCGTGTTTCTTGTGTTGCTTTTCTCTGTGATTGATTTCTTTTCAAGAGATCGCTCTATAGCAAATTGGTTTAATCTAACTAACATTTTATAAACCAAGTTTGTGCTATTAGTGTTGAATTATTCAGGATCACCTATTCACCCCCCCTCTAGGTGCTCTCATAAGCTTGCATTGCATATTTAAATTTCTTGTATTGTATCTAGGGCCTCGTACAGCTGCACCATGTACAGAGGGGGTGTAGGGTAATCGATGGAGCTGAGCAACTCCCACAAGATGGAAGGGAAACCCTCGTGGGAAAGGAAATCAGAACTGAAACGAGTGTCTCCTCCATTGGCGAGGGTGGGTGAAGTCATCTGTGAAAGAGGATTAGACGTAAACATTGCGGTAGTGGAAAGGAAAAACATGTGCCCGGGTTGTTAAAAGTAGGTGGGTTAGATTTGATTCTACTCCTTATGTTATTTATTATTATCCCTATTTGCTACATTCATGCCTAGATGCATCTTTCCTTTAATTTCTAATCCTTTCATGATTTATAATGCATGCATGCTGGATAGAACGTCTCCTCACCGATCAGAATGGTGCTTTTAAGGCATCCTTACAACTCTAAAACTGGCCCATATGGCCTACTTAATTAGCCACCTATTTTCCCCACTATTCCTAAGGCCTTTCGTCCTAGGTCTAGCGTTCTAGTTCTGACGATTCCAATACTGGTTTCTAAGCAAATTTTATTTTTTTTGAAAAGTTGGTATTCACGACTTGTTGATTTCTCTATGGTGGTATTCGCTCTAATACTAGCTGTGGCCGAACCGCCTGAATTATTTCAGCTTAAGTGCCCATGTCGCGCCTTAGAGGCATCAACACACTTAAATTGGAATAACCCATCGGTCCCTCAGATCTAGTCTGATAAAGCCACTTCCTCGGGATCGAATACCACTAGCTCACTTGAAGGTGAGTCACAGAGAGAGTACAATAAAGCAAGAAACCACAATATAAAGTACTAGAGTTATTACATAAATCGGAGTTTTAAATGAAAGGGAACAAGTTCATAAATAAAGTGCAGCGGATAATCGATAACGTCGAATGCTAATGAATAGGGCAAGGCCTGGCCCACTACTCCTCCTGCTCCTCTCCTGCCGGAGCAGCATCCCACTCGACCGTCCAACCTGGTGGCAGGGTGGAAGGCCAAGTCACACCATCAACCATGTATTGTAGCGTACCTGCAAAAATTGTGCCACAAGCAAGGCTGAGTATACTAATACTCAACTAGACGCACCCGGTGTGGGGAGTCTACTCCTCTACCTCAAGACCATGCAGCTGTTTGGCTGAGGGGTATGGTTTGCCAAAAGCACTAGCTGAGTCTAAAAGCAATTTTAGCTTTTCCAATTCTAGCATCATTAATTTAGCTAGGATTGCTCCTTTCTAAGCATACATGGTAACAATTATTTAGCACAATCTACATGTTATCTCAAGTAAAACCTCATTCCACTTTTTACTCAATGCAGTACAAGGGGTCAAGCAGTCTCATTAGCTGCAAGAAACAAACGATTTGAATCGAGTTTTTAAACCTTGCAAGGTAAACCTAAACATTTGACATGTAGGGGCACTCCGTCCCCACACACGTCAACCGTCCCCATCGATTCCCCATTCGCGGCCAGGGCTCACTACCTTGGCATACAATGCTCCACTGACCCCGGCTGCCGCCGTGCAGTGACCACACTTGTACCCACCATAGCTAGCATGGGAGACCCAGTTTCAGGACAAGAGAGGAGGAAAGTCCATGCCCGGCTTCACTCAAGTACTAGGTTTACCGGTTACCATATTTCCCGACATGTGCTTAGTACATTCAAACGCTTGACTCAGGTATCCACGCATTAATCCTTAATTCCATTCTGTCTCATGGACAAGGAATCCACCCTGGATCCAAGTCCATAGACCATCATAGATCCCATTATCAAGATGAATACAATCAATGCCTGACCTTGCGCGAGTGCTAGAAAAATCACTCGACTTCTACCGAGATCCTGATTAGCAAAGCAGCTACTCGACCTAGCATACTTGTATCCATCTCAAAAAGGTATCCTAAGTTCATGCAACTAAGGGTTTCAAGCAACTCCTACACTTAAGTGCACATTACAAGCCTACAAACATTAAGTGTAGTAAAGTAGCATATATAAATTGGTTATGCATAAAATCGGGGCTTGCCTTCAAATGCTGGGGCTGTGGGGAGATCCTCTGTGGTAGGCTCGGGAGCTGGCTCCTAGACTTCCTCTTGGATAGCTCCATGCTCGGGAACGAGCACGTACTCTCCGTCAGCGAGGTTGCAATCTAACGAATATAATGATGTGAGAGATATGTATGCCATGATATGCAATGTAGTAGTAATAAAAATGATTAATTCGATAAGATAAAGTTTAATCCTACCACGGGAATTCTAGTGGTATACTTAGCCATTTTTGGGTCAAGTATGATTTAGTTTTAAGTGGTCAGGTTATTGGGGTATCCCATTGGTTTTCTTTTAGTGTCGTAGTGAAAGTCTATTATGATCCCTGCTGAATTCATTGGGGTGAGATTCATTATTCTTACTAATTCTCTCTTTTCCCTATTTCTGTTATGCTTTTTAAAGTGGTTTTGAACTACAACATAGCCTTATAAATTTTCAAAAATTCTGTAAAAATTATAGTACCTTCTCCCTAGTGTATAACTCTCAGTCTCATAAATTGAGGCATAAAAAGTTAAGGGTTTACTCTATACAAAATTATCAAGTTTTAGGGCAGAGGGGGTGCTTTGAACTACAACTCTCGTCTAACAGTGGATTATTCTCTAAGGCTTATTTTTCTGGCATTTAGGTGCAATAATATGACTTTGTATCAAGTTTCAGCCACTGATACCTATTGGTCATTTTATTGTGATTTTCTAAAGTTCTTGGTCATAGGGGTGCTTTCTACTACCACTTTACTTGAAATATATCAAACAACAGATTTCTAAATTTTTCTATCTTCTTCTTTGTGCAAGAGTAATCATTCTAGAAATTCGCAACTTTTTGCTTAGGGGAAAGGGTGGTAGAAATTCTTGGAATATATGGCCTTTTCATAGGGTAGGGGGTAATGTGTTACCTTACATTTTTAATTGGGTTTTATATTTTTCTCTGGTGGTTTACCTCATAAGTAATTGGGTAAAAATTTGTTTGCCCACTGTTGCATAATTTTAGGCTTTCTCACGATTTAATTAAAACATGGGTTTCTTGATTTCTAAGTGCCTAATAAAATAAATAACCTTGGATTAGCTCTGGACTAGGGTTCTCTGCATTTTTCCTATGTTCTTTATCACTTAGGTATTCTAGGAAAAATATGTCCATCCTCTGGTTATTATTTCCATTACCTTTCTTATTTTTCTATGTTTTGGGCAGAAATAGTTTTTAATGGACATTCTTGAGTTATTCTTGTATACTGGGGTGCTTAGTATTTTTAGACAGTGTGTAAGTTGGGTATGTATCTCTATAATTTTTCTACAGCCTAGTATAGAAGTATTACTATTTTTCTCTAGATTAATAAGTTTTGGGTATTTTCCTAATTTAAATCAAAACTCTAAAAAGTATTGCCGAAACCATGGGGTTTACTATTTTGCTTGATAGTCTATAATATTGTAATACCCAATTTGTAAGGAAATATAAGGAGAAATAGTGTTCCCTTTATCTATATATGTGTTATCTCTATTCACCATCCCATGTGAACACCTCACTTAAATAGATAAATAAATAACAAAAGACACACAAAAATAATACATGCATCATGCTGGGATTTTATTTTGTGTGCATTTTGTGATAATATAACAATATTGTACAAAGAAATAAGTTAAAGTCCAAAGTGGAATTTAAGGTCTAAAAGAAATTCAAGAATATAGAAAAGAGGGAAAGAACATTAGGTAATAAGCATTTTAAATAAAGTTATCGCATAATTACTTAATAACCATTGTCTCATTAAATTTATATGTTTAAAAGCATTTACTTAAAGAAATGGAGAAATAATAAATATGAACCCTGCATCTCATGCTGCACTTTTTGAGTGTTTCACATTAATTGAATGTTGAGATGCAAATCACATTCTAATTTGAATTTAGCAACTAGAAATGGTAGAAAAAGAAAATGGAAAAGAAAATAAAAGGAAGGCTTTCCCTCGGTTCTATGAGCTGAAACCGGCCGGCCCAGCCCTTCAATTCCCACCGCGCTGGCCCAATTGTGCACGTCCACGCACTGACAGTGCGAACCCCATGTTGCAGTCGTGCAATGGTCTTATCCTGTTGATGCGTGGACCCCACTTGTAAGACCCGTCTTCCTCGGAGCCTAACAACTCGCAGACCTCCCACTCCCAGATTTCTCGCAACAGCTTCACGGTGGGCTCCGGGTTCCTCGGCCATCGCTGAGTTCTATAGGAGTATATAAGCACGCCGCCACCTCTATCCCGATTTCCCCCATGAATCTGCATAAATTTCTACGCCGTGCACACCCATGCGTCCATGGCCGCGGATCTCGCTCTCCGGCGAACGGCGCTCACCCTTCGTCCTCCTCCCTCCGGCTCTGTGACCAGCGGACGAGCCCCTGGTTCTCCCCCAAGTCGCGAGCACCTGCGTCCTCGACATTCATGCTTTTTAGCTACGCACCAAGATCCGCCGCCGCCGAGCTCGGGAGCCCCCAGCTCAAGTTCTTCTTCGCCATGCCGTGCTGGGCACAACCATGGATTTGCTTGGGCGAACCCGAGCTCCGACGTCACCTTGCCACCATCACACACGTACCAGTAGCCCCATTGCGTGGAACCGTGGGAGAAGAAATCACCGCCGTCCACCTCACGCTGAAGACTGGATCGGTTTTGCCCCGTATGCACCGGTGAGACTATCTCTGAATTCTTCGTTGTGTCTTTCTCGCTGCGATTGCATCCGTTGGTTAGTGAGTTGGGTAGTGGGGCGTTGACCGGGGCCTCGCCGGCGAGCAGCTCCGTTGTGGGATGCCTACGCGACTCAGAGGCTCTGGCCAGAGGTGGATGATGGCCTCAGGCCGTTGGGTAATAGATCAATGGTTAGGACTTGCACCTGTGTACCGGATTGGCCAGATAAAATGCAGGCCACCGATCGGTGAGCGTGCGGCTCGAATTTGAGGATAGAGTTAATCCTTCACAATGTTAAAATCTTGTCGCTGTTCATCCATCCTGCGGCTTGGGATATCACGTGCATCTCGGCCGTTCGTGGCGAATCTCGTGGCCCTGGCTTCATACCGTTTCGGGAATAAGTCGTGGCCGTTGATCTCGCGATCAACGGCTCTGGTAGCATACCTGTTGGATTCAAATGACCAATCTGATCTAGCACGTCCATTTCTAATCGGACGGCCCTCATGACACGATACCCTTTCGTGATGGCGGTTTTGTTAAAAAGTCCCTGACCAAAGTGCAAATCAACCCGCGGTCCGCTGCAGAGAGTTCGGAGTATTGGGGTTTTTATGCCAGAGCCCCTGCACTCTTTATTTATTCTGCGCGCAGTCCAGGAAATAAATAAATTAGGGAAAATGAATTTAGAAATTGATTTTGGATTTATAAATAATTCCAAGAACTCATTTTATTCATAGAAAATTCATACTAACTCCTTTTTAGTCCATTCCAGTTCCTATAATTTTGTAATATTATGGTTTATCATCTAGTACCACTGTTTTCACATGAAAGTCCTATTAAAATTTATATCCTATTTAATCTTGCATAAAACACATAAAACCTTTAGAAATTCATAACTTAAAATCTATAACTCCGATTTGATCCGTTCAAGTTGCGTTAGTCTCGTAGCAACGCGTAGATCATTATTATGCAGTATATTCTTATGTTTGGTGTGATGTTGATTTTATCTATACCATGTTTGTTTGTATTGCTACGACTAGCGCGAGGACACGTGTCATCCGAAAAGCAAGTTGGTACCTGGAATCTCAAGTGCCAGGCAAGTTGTGCCCTTGATTCACTTTTGTTACCCAATAATGTTCTTTATAATCATTTACCATGCATAGGTTTAATTTTGATGGGACCCGATAGGTCACCCTAGATTGTTTATCTCATTACCTTGTTTACCCCTGAATCACTTGGGTAGTTTATGCTATTGCTTTACGTGGTTTTTGGGTTAATATTTCATTATATCCATGTTCCAGTTATTATGTTATTCTATTTATGTTCATGTCAAGATCATTATGTTATTGTTAATTGGAACATGGAGCTTAACTTGAGAACCACGTGCCACCACAAGGGAGGAATGGGACCCCTTGGCTGACTAATTAGGAAAGCTAGTGGAAGACTACCTTACCCGAAAGGGGCAAGGGCAGTAGGGGAGTGGTCAGTGTAGGGAGGTCCCTGGTTGATTTTGCTGCGATGGCGGTCAGCCAGGAACCCTGCATTGGAACTTCCTATAAACTGTAGCGGGTTTTCGGAAGCTAGTGGAACTTTGTAAAGGCCTCGTAGTGGATCCCTAGACATTCACCTCGGTAGTGTCTAAGGGCCTAGCTAACCCTGGCGACATGGGAAACACGACTTGTGGGTAAAGGGTACAACCTCTGCAGAGTGTAAAACTGGTATACTAGCCGAGCTCACGGTCATGAGCGGCTCAGGACTCTCCGATGATTAAATTATGGAACCTAAACTCAATTTGTCATTTGCATTTGCATGGGATTTGTTATTAAATTTGTTCTATTATTTTATTATGGTTTGGTATTCACTTACACTTAGTAACTGCTAATAAAATTTTGACCAACTACTTAAAAGCAATGCTCAGCTTTAACCCCTATTGTTGATAAGCCTTACACTTCATGAACTCCCACCTTTGGTGAGTTCATGTCACATTATTCCCCACAACTTGTTGAGCGATGAACATGTGTGAGCTCACCCTTGCTGTCTCACACCCCACCACAGGAGAAGAACAGGTGGTTTCAAGTGGAGTCAAGTATCGAGGAGTTTGATCTGATCTAGGTGGCGTTTCTCAGTTGACATTGGCGCCAACGATCCTTAGTTCATTTTATATTTATTCTTTTATTTTGTAAGTCTTCCGCTATGTAATATGTACTCTGATTATATTGTGACATTTATCTCTATACACTCTGTTATTATATATGTTGTCTTCTTGGCGCATGTATGAGATGCACCCGGCTTTGTTCTTTAAAACCGGGTGTGACAGAAGTGGTATCAGAGGAAATGTTGACTGTAGGACGAAACCTAGATAGAAATGGACAAAACCCTTACCTACTTACCTTACTCTGAGTCATTCTATACTTATCTTATCTTGATCCTGTCTCACCTTTTGCTGTCATACTCTGATCATTCTTACCTTTTCTACTCTGAGACAAGATGGATTTCACACCTTGGAATCCCTACCCCTATGACATTCTTAAGAGTTAGGGAAGCCTAAGACAAAATTAAAACTATTTTCTCTATTTAAAAAAAATGTTGGTTGATTGTGCTGATGATCAATGCCTGATTTGCTTCTTTGATTGATTGAAATAGTATAGATGGACATCTTAGCATGTACCACCATAAGGTAATGTATTAGCTTTAGTGGATAACACACTAATCTACCTAGCTAATAAATCCCTCGCAGTAACATTTCTCGTAATTACTCGCCTTGTCTACAATTCTTCCTTCCTTACCCTATGTTCCTAACCCAGATGGGCTACCCCTACACTGACAGAAGAGAGCACTATAGATGTGATCCTTGGTATGTCATGGTTAAGAAAGGCAAAGGCATTATATACACTGTGCTAAGGGAACCGTAGAACTCAACAGTTCCAAAGGACAAAGATTTGAAGTTGAAGTTGCAGTAACTACCACCATCAGACTAACGACATTTTTAGTAGATGAGAAGTTGGTGGGTGACAACATCCGTGCAGTTAGGGATTTTTACGGATGTCTTTCCAGAGGAGTTACCAGGGATGCCACTAGATAGGGAAGTTGAGTTGTCATTGATCTCTTACCTGGGACTGTTCCTATTTCTAAATGGCCATATAGGATGTCTGTAGAAGAGTTAAAAGAACTTAAGAAGCCGTTAATGGAGTTACAAGAAGCTGGATACATTCGTCCGAGTTCCTCACCTTGGGGAGCGCCGGTTCTATTTGTACAGAAGAAAGAAGGATCGCAAGGGATGTGCGTGGATTATAGGTCCCTTAACAATGTCACTATGAAGAACAAGTGTCCATTACCCCGTATTGAGGATTTATTCAGATGAGAGGTGTCGAAGATTGATCTCTGACCGAGTTATCACCAAATGAAGATTAGGCCATCGGATATTCCCAAGACGGATTTCTCGACCCGATATGGTTTATATGAGTTCACCGTTATGTCATTTGGACTAATTAATGCACCAACCTATTTTATGGATCTGAAGAATAAGGTGCATGATCTGGACAGATTCGTCGTGGTTTTCATGGACGATATTTTTATTTATTCCAAGAGTGATAGTGATCATGAGGAACATATGTGATTGGTACTACAGAAGCTTTAAGATAATCAACTCTACGCCAAGTACGGTAAATGCGAGTTTTGGATTGGCGAGATGCCATTTCTTGGTCATATTATTTCTAATGGAGGAATTTCAGTGGATCCTGCTAAGGTTAAGGAGATAATGGAGTGGAGAGTACCCACTACAGTCACGGAGATTCGGAGTTTCTTAGGACTCGCAGGATATTATCGGAGATTTATTGAAGGATTTTCTAAGATTGCTAAACCTATGACTTCACTTTTGGAGAAGAGAAGAGAGTTTAAGTGGAACGATAAGTGCCAAGACAGCTTGGATCAATTAAAGAAAAGGTTGATGTCGCCACCAGTGTTGGTTATGCCAGACCTGCAGAAGGGATTTGATATTTATTGTGATGCATGTGGCCAATGATTGGGATGTGTGCTCATGCAAGAAGGACATGTGATCGCCTATGCATCTCGTCAGTTGCGGAAACATGAATTGAACTACCCCACTCATGACTTGGAATTGGCAGCAGTTGTGCTTGCGCTTAAGATTTGGAGACATTATATTATGGGAACCAAGTGTCAAGTGTATACAAACTATAAGTGTTTGAAGTATATATTCACTCAGAAGGATCTCAACCTTAGGCAACGCCGTTGGTTGGAGCTTATTAAGGATTATGATTTGGAGATTCACTATCACCCGGGCAAGGCGAATTTGGTTGCAGATGCCTTGAGTCGAAAGGAGCATGTTCATTCAGCTGTTGTTGCCCAGCTAACCGATGAGATTGTTGAGGATTTCAGGAGACTTAACCTGGGGATAGTTGTTCGCACTGAAGGAGTAACTATTGATGCAGAACCTACCTTGGAGCAAGAAATCCGCAAAGGACAGATTGGTGATGCTAAAATATAAGAGATTAAGGATTTGATTACTGATGGGCGAGGTTGAGAATTCACAAAAGATGAGCAAGGCACCGTATGGTTCAAGGACCGGATACGTGTTCTCGAGATTGATAGCCTTCGTGAAACTATTAAAAAGGAGGCCCATGATTCGGATTATTCTATTCATCCTGGTAGTACCAAGATGTATCAGGATTTGAAGCGGAAATATTGGTGGTATGGATTGAAGAGAGATGTGGCTGCACATGTGGCTATGTGCGATGTGTGTCAAAGAGTTAAGGTCGAACACCAAAGGCCAGCTGGACTATTATACCCATTAAAGATACCCGAATGCGAGTGGGAAGAGATTGGTATGGACTTCATTACTGGATTGCCTCGCACCTCTAAAGGATATGATTCTGTATGGGTGATTGAGGATAGATGGACTAAAGTAGCTCACTCATTTCCGTCAAGACTACTTACAAGGGATCTCAATTGGCAGAGTATATATGTCTCGGATGTGTCTCTACACGGTGTACCGAGAAGATCATTTTGGATAGAGGATCACATTTTACCTCCAGAGTTTGGAAAAGTTTCCAGGACAATATGGCTACGAAGTTGAATTTTAGTTCGGCCTATCATTCTCAGACTGATGAACAGATTGAAAGGACTAATCAAGTATTGGAATACATGTTGAGAGCTTGTACCCTTCAGCATGGTAGTAGTGGGGACAAGAGTCTACCTTATGCTGAGTTCTCATATAATAATAGTTACCAGGCCAGTCTGAAGATGTCACCCTTTGAGGCTTTATACGGCAGAAAGTGTAGGACTCCTCTATATTGGGATCAGACTAGAGAAAGACAGTTATTTGGACCTGAACTTATTCAAGAGGCAGAAGAACAAGTCCGTATAATTCGGGAGAATTTGAGAGTAGCTCAGACCAGAAAAAAATAGCTATGCTGATAATAGAAGAAGACCACTGGAATTTGAGGAAGGTGATCATGTGTACCTCAAGGTGTCACCACTTCGTGGAATGAGGAGATTCAAGGTTAGGGGCAAATTGTCCCCTCGCTTTATTTGACCATTCAGAGTTTTTAGGTGAGTTGGAGGGGTGGCATACCAAATCGAGTTACCTGATAGTCTATCGGATGTGCATAATGTGTTCCACATATCTCATCTCAAGAAGTGTCTCTGTGTCCCTGAGGAACAGTTACCAATGGAAGAGCTCGGTGTTCAGGGTGATTTGACTTACATGGAGTATCTCGTCTAGATTCTCGATGCTTTGACTCGAGTTACAAGGAATAAAGTGATAAAGATGTGCGAAGTGCAATGGAGTCACCAGGGAGAAGATGAAGCTACATGGGAAAGAGAAGAAGAGCTTTGCATAGAATTTTTCCCATCTTTTCCCTAGTCCTTCTTAAATCTCGAGGACGAGATTCTTTTTAAGGGGGGTAGGATTTGTAATACCCAATTTGTAAGGAAATATAAGGAGAAATAGTGTTCCCTTTATCTATATATGTGTTATCTCTATTCACCATCCCATGTGAACACCTCACTTAAATAGATAAATAAATAACAAAAGACACACAAAAATAATACATGCATCATGCTGGGATTTTATTTTGTGTGCATTTTGTGATAATATAACAATATTGTACAAAGAAATAAGTTAAAGTCCAAAGTGGAATTTAAGGTCTAAAAGAAATTCAAGAATATAGAAAAGAGGGAAAGAACATTAGGTAATAAGCATTTTAAATAAAGTTATCGCATAATTACTTAATAACCATTGTCTCATTAAATTTATATGTTTAAAAGCATTTACTTAAAGAAATGGAGAAATAATAAATATGAACCCTGCATCTCATGCTGCACTTTTTGAGTGTTTCACATTAATTGAATGTTGAGATGCAAATCACATTCTAATTTGAATTTAGCAACTAGAAATGGTAGAAAAAGAAAATGGAAAAGAAAATAAAAGGAAGGCTTTCCCTCGGTTCTATGGGCTGAAACCGGCCGGCCCAGCCCTTCAATTCCCACCGCGCTGGCCCAATTGTGCACGTCCACGCACTGACAGTGCGAACCCCACGTTGCAGTCGTGCAATGGTCTTATCCTGTTGATGCGTGGACCCCACTTGTAAGACCCGTCTTCCTCGGAGCCTAACAACTCGCAGACCTCCCACTCCCAGATTTCTCGCAACAGCTTCACGGTGGGCTCCGGGTTCCTCGGCCATCGCTGAGTTCTATAGGAGTATATAAGCGCGCCGCCACCTCTATCCCGATTTCCCCCATGAATCTGCATAAATTTCTACGCCGTGCACACCCCTGCGTCCATGGCCGCGGATCTCGCTCTCCGGCGAACGGCGCTCACCCTTCGTCCTCCTCCCTCCGGCTCTGTGACCAGCGGACGAGCCCCTGGTTCTCCCCCAAGTCGCGAGCACCTGCGTCCTCGACATTCATGCTTTTTAGCTACGCACCAAGATCCGCCGCCGCCGAGCTCGGGAGCCCCCAGCTCAAGTTCTTCTTCGCCATGCCGTGCTGGGCACAACCATGGATTTGCTTGGGCGAACCCGAGCTCCGACGTCACCTTGCCGCCATCACACACGTACCAGTAGCCCCATTGCGTGGAACCGTGGGAGAAGAAATCACCGCCGTCCACCTCACGCTGAAGACCGGATCGGTTTTGCCCCGTATGCACCGGTGAGACTATCTCTGAATTCTTCGTTGTGTCTTTCTCGCTGCGATTGCATCCGTTGGTTAGTGAGTTGGGTAGTGGGGCGTTGACCGGGGCCTCGCCGGCGAGCAGCTCCGTTGTGGGATGCCTACGCGACTCAGAGGGTCTGGCCAGAGGTGGATGATGGCCTCAGGCCGTTGGGTAATAGATCAATGGTTAGGACTTGCACCTGTGTACCGGATTGGCCAGATAAAATGCAGGCCACCGATCGGTGAGCGTGTGGCTCGGATTTGAGGATAGAGTTAATCCTTCACAATGTTAAAATCTTGTCGCTGTTCATCCATCCTGCGGCTTGGGATATCACGTGCATCTCGGCCGTTCGTGGCGAATCTCGTGGCCCTGGCTTCATACCGTTTCGGGAATAAGTCGTGGCCGTTGATCTCGCGATCAACGGCTCTGGTAGCATACCTGTTGGATTCAAATGACCAATCTGATCTAGCACGTCCATTTCTAATCGGACGGCCCTCATGACACGATACCCTTTCGTGATGGCGGTTTTGTTAAAAAGTCCCTGACCAAAGTGCAAATCAACCCGCGGTCCGCTGCAGAGAGTTCGGAGTATTGGGGTTTTTATGCCAGAGCCCCTGCACTCTTTATTTATTCTGCGCGCAGTCCAGGAAATAAAGAAATTAGGGAAAATGAATTTAGAAATTGATTTTGGATTTATAAATAATTCCAAGAACTCATTTTATTCATAGAAAATTCATACTAACTCCTTTTTAGTCCATTCCAGTTCCTATAATTTTGTAATATTATGGTTTATCACCTAGTACCACTGTTTTCACATGAAAGTCCTATTAAAATTTATATCCTATTTAATCTTGCATAAAACACATAAAACCTTTAGAAATTCATAACTTAAAATCTATAACTCTGATTTGATCCGTTCAAGTTGCGTTAGTCTCGTAGCAACGCGTAGATCATTATTATGCAGTATATTCTTATGTTTGGTGTGATGTTGATTTTATCTATACCATGTTTGTTTGTATTGCTACGACTAGCGCGAGGACACGTGTCATCCGAAAAGCAAGTTGGTACCTGGAATCTCAAGTGCCAGGCAAGTTGTGCCCTTGATTCACTTTTGTTACCCAATAATGTTCTTTATAATCATTTACCATGCATAGGTTTAATTTTGATGGGACCCGATAGGTCACCCTAGATTGTTTATCTCGTTACCTTGTTTACCCCTGAATCACTTGGGTAGTTTATGCTATTGCTTTACGTGGTTTTTGGGTTAATATTTCATTATATCCATGTTCCAGTTATTATGTTATTCTATTTATGTTCATGTCAAGATCATTATGTTATTGTTAATTGGAACATGGAGCTTAACTTGAGAACCACGTGCCACCACAAGGGAGGAATGGGACCCCTTGGCTGACTAATTAGGAAAGCTAGTGGAAGACTACCTTACCCGAAAGGGACAAGGGCAGTAGGGGAGTGGTCAGTGTAGGGAGGTCCTTGGTTGATTTTGCTGCGATGGCGGTCAGCCAGGAACCCTGCATTGGAACTTCCTATAAACTATAGCGGGTTTTCGGAAGCTAGTGGAACTTTGTAAAGGCCTCGTAGTGGATCCCTAGCCATTCACCTCGGTAGTGTCTAAGGGCCTAGCTAACCCTGGCGACATGGGAAACACGACTTGTGGGTAAAGGGTACAACCTCTGCAGAGTGTAAAACTGGTATACTAGCCGAGCTCACGGTCATGAGCGGCTCAGGACTCTCCGATGATTAAATTATGGAACCTAAACTCAATTTGTCATTTGCATTTGCATGGGATTTGTTATTAAATTTGTTCTATTATTTTATTATGGTTTGGTATTCACTTACACTTAGTAACTGTTAATAAAATTTTGACCAACTACTTAAAAGCAATGCTCAGCTTTAACCCCTATTGTTGATAAGCCTTACACTTCATGAACTCCCACCTTTGGTGAGTTCATGTCACATTATTCCCCACAACTTGTTGAGCGATGAACATGTGTGAGCTCACCCTTGCTGTCTCACACCCCCCCACAGGAGAAGAACAGGTGGTTTCAAGTGGAGTCAAGTATCGAGGAGTTTGATCTGATCTAGGTGGCGTTTCTCAGTTGACATTGGCGCCAACGATCCTTAGTTCATTTTATATTTATTCTTTTATTTTGTAAGTCTTCCGCTATGTAATATGTACTCTGATTATATTGTGACATTTATCTCTATACACTCTGTTATTATATATGTTGTCTTCTTGGCGCATGTATGAGATGCACCCGGCTTTGTTCTTTAAAACCGGGTGTGACAAATATGTAGGTCCTAACAAAATTGGTTTGACCAAATTTGGTTGAATAAAACTCAAGTTATGAAATTTCCAAGTTCTCTGCTCATTTGAAAAGAATAAATACAAAAGGTTAAAGGAAAAGGATTTGCATCGGGGTCCCTAGGCTTATTCCTATCTGAGTCGTTTAAACCGTGCCCCTAAAGAACTATTCACATGAGTCACTAACTTAGCACATAACCCCCTAGCTTTTTATCCCCTCTAATCGAGCTCCTCTCTCGCTTGATCAGTAACCGAGGAGGAAAAAGCGGTGGCGTGGCTTACCAGCGACGGTAGAGGTCCGGCGATGGGTCAGGTGAGGTTCGGGGGTCTCTAGCGATCATGTCGAGGTGCAAGTCATCGGCAGTGGTGACCGGAGGTGGGCTGGCCACATGCACATGCGGTCGGGCTCACTGGCGGTGCATGCTCCGGCCTGCTCACGATAGTAGAGTCAAATTAAAGTGCTTGGGGAGCTTCAAGGGAGGTCAGCGATGGTGTGGGTGCAAGGAATTGGAGAATGACTCACCGTGTGACCTGGTCCACGCGCGGTGGCAGTCGGCCGAAGTCCGGTGAGGTCGCGCTCGCTTCTCCGGTGAGGCAATGCCTCGACTCAAGCTTGGGAAAGCTTCTCCGCCTCTCAGGGAAGCTGTCCAGGGGCTAGGGCGAGGCTAGGAAATGTCGGGAAAGGATGGCCACGCGCGGCCGTGCTTGGGCAGGGATGGCAGGCGGTGGGGAGCTCGACGGAGTTAGAGTATTTGCTCAGGGCGTGAGCCGAAGTGAAGTGTAGACTGCTATGCACCAGAGGCACTTATAGGCGCCCTCGGGCATGGCTAGGCGCACGAGCGGGGGACAGGCGCCGACCGTGCGCGGCACGCGCGCAGAGGGCAGCCAGTGCGTGGCCGAGCGCTTGAGCACGCGAACGAACACGTGGAAGTGTGATTCTACCCGAGTTCAAACGCCTGCTGGCCGACCTAAATGTGCATATCATGCCAAGGATCCTGTGTAGCGCCTCTTCCCCGTGCCAAGGGCTTTCTGTCGTGTGTGAGTCCCGCTTGAAGATATGGCCTGGTTGAGAAGATATTGTGGCGTGAAGATAGCTCTGTCATCATTGTTGAAACCGAGACACAACCTATGTCAAATCGTGTCAAACGATTTTGGTTTGTTTTCAAACTTCACCAGAGTGTTCCTAGGGTATTTTGGCGCCACTTTGATGTTTGGACTTTATGGATTCGAGTTTTGGAAGACAGGGAACACATCTGAACTTTGGGAAAGGTTTAAAATTCAGTTTTCTGAATTTCTGAATTTTTCCTCAGAGGCTTACTTCATGGGTTATTTTGAGGATTTTGAAAAACCAAAATGACCAATCTTCCTTACTACATTTTGTAGTTTATTTAATGCACTAAAACTTTGTTAATTGGTCAGTATCAAAATTTTGAATTTTTCCCATGTCTTTTCTCAATTTCCCTTTTGTGCTGAAATGGCCAATTTGAATGGCGTTAGGGTTTTAGATGTTTTTCTCACTTAAGGTGCATGATATGCCTAGAACATCACCCTTGGGCTTAATAAGACTTTATTTAGGCTTTTAATCCTTTAAGTTTGGTGTTTCTTGCATTAATAGAGCCACATGAGATAATGGTCACAAGTTGGGGTACTTGGAAACCCTAAGTAACAGTGGGGTGTTACAGCCTTCCCCCCTTAAAGGAATCTCGTCCCGAGATTCGGGTTGGAGTCCTCCGGGGTGAAGAGAAGGTTATGGCTTGCTTGTAAGTTGTGGGTTTGTTTATTAATGTTCTTTAGTAAACTGCTCTTCGAATGTCATCCTCTTTGCAACTTCAGAAGGAAGTCCTTTTTGAGTTGGTTCTATAGTTTACTCAGTTTATGTTAAGATCATCCTTCTTATATTTAGATTCAAAGGGCAAGGGGAGGGGCTGGGGTATGGTTACGTACCGATTCCCTTAGGTAGAAAATCGAGGTAGTTCGAACATAGAAATTCCTCAGTCTCCCACGTAGCTTCTTCCTCTGAGTGATTGCTCCATTGGATCTTATACATTTTGATCAACTTCGCATGAGTTGATCTTTCTTTGCAATCAAGAACCTTGGAAGGGTACTCTTGGTATGATAGATCTTGCTCTATCTCCACTTCTGGTTCTACTATAATTTTGGTTGGCAAACAGATACACTTCTTCAATTGGGATACATGGAACACATTGTCTGCTATAACCTCTGAAAATGTCTGCCATCCACAATGTGTTCCATGTATCCCAATTGAAGAAGTGTATCCATTTGCCAACCGAGATTATAGCAGAACCAAAAGTGGAGATAGAGCTAGACCTATCATACCAAGAGTACCCTTCCAAGGTTCTGGATTGCAAAGAAAGATCAACTCGTACAAAGTTGATCAAAATGTATAAGATCCAATGGAGCAATCACTTAGAGGAAGAAGCTACTTGGGAGACGGAGGAATTTGTGACACCCCTGGTGTCAGTTTCGTTGGAGATTTATCCTAATCTCGGATGCTCAGTAAAAATTTCTATTTCTTGATCGTGTCTATCTCTGATTATCCAGATTATTCACTCACGTTTCACCGAATTCGAAGTTGTTCAGTCTCACAGAAATGCCGAATTTGGAGCCTGTTAAAACTTTTAATTCTCGGAACGAATGCAAACTCGAAAATCATTCTCAAATTATAAATCTCATCTGAAGCTCATTAAATCGAACTCTCGATGGTTGTTATTTGATCTGAGCCCGAGTCTAATTCCTCGAACTTGATCTATGTCTGACTATTTTATCTGGATCTGTACTCTCGAACGGAATACTCAATATGTCGTCCTCTAATCAATTTTATCTGACTCGGCCAAATATCTATGTCCAAATCCGCTGTCTCGATAGTCGGTCTACGTCCAAATACTTAATCTGAATCCGCATTCTCCCGTAGAATCTCCTTGTGTCAACCCCTAATTAATTATTATGCAAATTGACTTGTTATATCTATATCATCATTCATCTCTATGTATCAAGTGTCTTCTAAAGATTTCTCAAAATTTTAAACAAATGGTCACATAAAAAGATAACTCCTATACTTGCTTGAATCTTCTCGTTTGAACAAATGTAAATTTTGAAATTCAACCAAGTCTTGCCATCTTGCTCAAACAACTCTATGTGAACTCTACAACAAAAGTTATTGAGGGTCCATGCCAAGAAAATGTCAAGAAAATAGTTCGATTGCCTTAGAAATATAATTGAGAGCTTTATAATGATACTACTTTGACCAAAGTCGAACTTTAATTTGTATTCAAGATATGAGGTTTGACCTTTAACAAAAACTGTAGAACCTGTGTTATACAACAAATATTGTATTTAAACCAAGCCTTGATTCAATCTTTAAGTACCTCAAACAGTGCCATCAAGACAGAATAAAAATCTGATTCCAGGATTCGAATTCTTCTAAGTCTGAAATTAGCGTCGTTCGGGTCGACGTCTCGCGTTCCCAAATTTTTGTTGAACAACTCTAGTTTTCCCAAATATAAAAGTTGTTAATAACTAATAGGGGCACAACATATTAAAAGATGGCATTCATCAGATTCCGTTTGACATGCTTTGACATTCAGTTTTCACGAGTTTCCACTGTTTTCTAACCCACTGACAAACAAATTTTCGTGGGTCTATAACTTTCTAACCAGTGCCCAAATCACCTCAATCTCTATACAAGATTTATAGAGTGTACATCAAGGAAGAAATCTTCTACAGCGACCAAGGTTCGAAAACAAGCAGAAAACGCCAAAAATGGCCGCCCAATGTCGATATTTTTCCACCTGCCATTGCTCACTGCCACCTGACATGTCCAGAGCTTGGCTCTATAAATGGAAGCCCACCCTCTCCCTTCTCCCACACACCACTCCCTTCCCTTCTCTGTTCGGCTGAGCAGGGAGCTCCTCCTTCTTCCCCATGGCGCCCTGCCCCATCCATGGCCGTCTCCCCTCCCTGCACCTCCCAGCCCGGCCCCTTCTCTGCTCCCTTGCGTGGAGGAGATGGCTGGAGGTTGAAGAAGACATCCCTGTGCCTATGACGAGTGGGCCCAAGGCCATGGGTAAGAACACACAAAGTTGCAGATTTATGCTCTTCCTTCAAATATTCATATCTCGAGTTTTAGAGCTCCTAAAATCGTGAAACTTGTTTTGTTGGCTTCCTTATGAAATGCTCTAACTATTGGATCTATATGTTGGTATGGTTTAGTGGAAAAGTTTTTCTATAGAAATTCGTATTTAAAAACTGGTTTACAAAACAAATGAACTTGCTTCTCTCCATAGTTTTAATTATAAAAATCCAAAAATGATGAAACTTGTTTTGTTAGTTAGATGTTGTCATACTTCATCTAATAAAAATATAAAACTTACAGGTTGTTCACTGTTTTCTTGGTGTGTTAATTAAAACATGTTGAATAGGAAAAATATGATTGTTTTGATTGTTAATTTTGGATCTGTAGCTCCATTGCTTCAAATGGATTGAATTTCTTACAGTAGACCCTCTGTGTGATGCTTAGTGACTGGTAAAAATTTCATGAATTGTGGTGCATGTATGATTAAGTTAGTGATTTAACTTGTTTGATGCATATTAAGTAGTTTTAAATGATTTATAAATAATGTATGAGTGTAAAAATGGAAAATAGTGTTCCACTGTCCTTGCATGATATTATATTGGCCTAAGAAAACTTAATATGGTCATGCATCCACCGAAAATAATTAGTTTTAGATTTAACTTTCTCTCACATGCTTTATTGCATTAACAATTTGTTATTTTTGTAGTAAATAAAATATAAAACCTGGGCATGTGAAATTTATACATTAGTCATGATTTGTTATTACTTATGCCCCATAAAAATTCCAGCCCCAAATTAGATAGTATCATATAGTGCTAAAAGAACACCCATTTTATAATTATAAGAAGAATTAGAGACAAATTAGAAGTAAACAAAGGCGTGCATGTTTCTTGAAATGTTTAAGTGTCTTCATATAAATTGAAACTTTACAACTAGGCCATAATGATTTTAACATGAGAAATTGGTGATAGTATCTCTCTATGAGTTTGCTTGGTGGTTTAGTTAAGTGCTCTTGTGCTAGCAAACTGAAATTCATACGTATACAGTTTTGGTTGTGTAAGTAATCTATTAAAGTAAAGTATGTTTTCTGTAGATATATGCTATATAGAAATTGTAGTTAACTTGTGTATCTAGCTCGTCCTAAAAAACCATGAGCTAAGAATTGATGGTTTAGAAGTTATGTCTTTCACAAGATCATTAACTGAAGAGAAAATTTTTAATTGAATCTGTCTAAATTCTGAACAAATTTCAGAGATTGCAATGGTTACTTAAGTTAATTTTGAAATCAGTTATTGGTGGGAGAAAATTTTTGGTGTGCCATCAGATTTTATACTCATTCCTTGTGTGCCACTGAGTGGCATATAGGTATATTTTTTGGTGTCTATGACATGTGGGACCAGTGGCATACAAGGAATGAGTATATTTTCCAGTGGCATACAGGGAATTGGCCCTATAGTGGTCACAAGAAAGTTGTAGATAACTTTATTAACTTAGTTGTGTTAAAATTTGACAGCCATAAGTCTGATCGTTTAGGAGTTATGCTTTTTACAAATTCAGTAACTAAATCTGTCCAAATTCTGTACAGATTTCAGAAAATGTATTGTTTGCTCAATTTAATGTTGCAATCAGTTCATGGTCGTTATAAGAAAGTCGTAGATGTTTTTGCTATCTTGCTTGGGTTAAAATTTCATAACCATAGGCCTGACAGTGTAGGAGTTATGAATTTTACAAATTGGTTGCTGGTTCTGTCCACTAACAGAACAGATTTCAAAAACTGAATTATTTGATTCAGTTCAACATAGAATCACTTCTTGGTGATTATAAAAGTTGTGTAGTACTTTTGCCAAGATTTTCAAAAAGTCTTAGATCACTCTTGTTGGTGGTCTGAAGATTAAGTTATGAATGTTTAAAGTAGGAAGACTGAATCTGTCCAGTTCTGGACAGCAATGTCTTCTAATGTCTTTTATCCTTAGTTAAATGTTGAATCACCTTGAGATATTTATAAATAATTTGTAGAATCTTTAATTAGCTTTCCAGTAAGTCTAATATCACTTTGTTTGGATGTCTGAATCTTTAGTTATGAATTTTTAAAGTCACAAGTCTGAATCTGTCCAAATCTGGACAGATCTGTTGTGTTAGCAATTTTAACCTTGCTAAGTGTTGAATCATATTGTGATGAAAATACCAAAGTTGTAGAGCACTTTTTAAGCTTTCTAGAAAGTCCTAGTTTACTATTTTTGGTTAAATATCTTGTGAGTTATGACTGAAACAAGTGACTGCTGTATTGCTGTCCAAAAATTCTGCTAGTGCGCTTTTGATTGTTTAGTTCACCCTTGTCGCTAAAAATGTTAGGTTTGCTCTTAAGTAATGTAGACTTGCCATGGTTAAGCTAGAGATGACATGTGTGTCTTGTTTTATATGTTCCTTTCTCTAGTGATTGCGATATAGGAGTTCCATAGATATTGACGCTTATGTCCTCTATTGAATTTGTGTTGTCTGTGATGCTTGTGTGCGATCAATAGGAGAACTAATGAAAAGCCGTATCCAAACAAACAAAATGCGCGTACTTGTGATGTCATAGTTGTGTTGCGTAAATAAATAAAATGTTGTTGTCCTTTTAATGGTGTTTATGTTGATCACCGATAAAGCGTAGATAACTAATGCTAACGTGTGGTTGTCTACGGTGTCTTCCAATTTAAATGTTTAGTTCGCCACTGTGTCTTTGTATATCTATGCTACTTTTGTGCTCCTTTCTTTATATTCATACATATGCATATTGCATCTCATTTAGGACCGAGAGATGATGATCGAGCAAGTGATGTGGTTTCAACCACAAGATGCAGTTGGTGGACGACATGAAGAATGATAGATTTATCCAGTGGATGTTCGCCAAGCGAGTACCCCAGCAAACACTATCTAAGTGTTAAATTAAAGGCAAGCCCCGGTTTTATGCATAACCGTTTATATATGCTATTTTACTACACTTAATGTTTGTAGGTTTGTACTGTGCACTTAAGTGTAGGAGTTGACTGAAACCCTAGATGCATGAACTCAGGATTTCCTTTGTGATGGATACTAGTATGCTAGGTCGAGTAGCTGCTTTGCTAATTAGGGATCTCGGTAGAAGTCGAGTGATTTTTCTAGCACTCGCGCGAGGTCAGGAATTGATTGTATCCACTTTGATAAAGAATGATGATGGTCTGTGGACACGGGTCCATGGGGACGCGTGGTCTATAAGACGGAAATTGGAATAAGGATTAACGTGCGGATACCTGTGTCAAGCGTTTGAACGTACTAAACACATGCCAAGAAATATGGTAAATCGGTAAGCCTAGTACTTGAGTTAACCTGGCAGCAGACTTTACCCCTCACGCGACCTGAGACGTGGTCTCCCATTCCGGTTATGGTGGGTACGAGTGCGGTCACTGCACGACAGCAGTCGGGGTCAGTGAGGCACTGTACGCCAAGGCGGTGAGCCCTGATCTGTTGACGGGGAATCGATGGGGACGGTTGATGTGTGTGGGGACGGAGTGCCTCGCCACGTCGTTTGTTTAGGTTTACCTTACAAGGATAAAAACTCGATTCGAATCGTCTGCTTCTCGCAGCTAATGAGACTTCTTCCGCCGCCGCGCGTGGACCGAGCTAACCAGTGAGTCTTCGTCCAATTGCTTGCACCCATATCTTCTCTGGCATCCCGTGAACCCTTCTGACCCATCCAATTGATCTATCCCGCCGTGACCAGCCGGACTCCCCGCCACCGACGAGCATCCCCGCCTGCGCGCGTGGACCGACCGACTCCGGCCATCCCCGACGGCGACCCGCACCTCGTTGTGATCCCCGAGACCTCCCCGACGTCCTCGACCACTTCACCAGAGCCATCTCGCCGCCGGTAAGCCCCTCCACCATTTCTTCCGCCGTGGTTACTGTTTAACTTAGAAGAAGGACCTCGGGTTAGGAGGTGAAGAACCCGGGGGGTTTTCTGTAATGTCAGTGACTCACGTGAATAGTAGCCTAAGGACTGATCTGCGAAGAAAACTTAGAATATCCGCCAGGGACCCCAGTGCAAAGTGGATTTCCATTTAATCAGTTCTGTTAACCTTTTTAAATAACCAGAGAACTTGTAAAATCCATAACTTGATGAATTCATAGTCAAAAGATGTCAAACCAATTTTGCTAGATCCTAAATTTTATGAACTATCATTTAAAAATAATAAACCCTATGCTTTCTGTTCTAAACTTTTGAGTTTAGAATTAAAAACAGAAACCTACCAAACCTAGTTTAATTAAGGAAAATTACTTTTTCTTCTGTACTAAACTTAAGAAATTTTGTGGGTGTTCAAACCTCGTTTAGACACTGTTTAAAAATAGCAGGAACCCCAGTATTGAAAAATGTGATGTAAATATTCATTTAAAGCTATTTTGCCCAAAACTTAGGAAAAATCAGAAAGGCATTAGAAACTAATGAACAATGAGGGAAATTATTTTTCCTAGTTTGCTTAAGTAACAAGGAACCTAGGAAAAATGAAGAGACCATTAGTCCAGATCAGTTTTAAATTAAAATGTTTTATTTAGCCTTATTTGAACTGAAAATCAATTATTAGAATTACAAAACTATACCCAAAATGGATAATAAAAATCCAGTGGACTTATAACCACCAGAGCCCCACTACAAAAATGATG
Source organism: Zea luxurians (assembly GCA_029449295.1). NCBI lineage: Eukaryota > Viridiplantae > Streptophyta > Magnoliopsida > Poales > Poaceae > Zea > Zea luxurians. The sequence continues at coordinate 31,966,606 of JAOPSE010000033.1, forward strand.
AACACCTCAGCCGAACATATTAAGTAAGGAGAATAAATATAGAATGATAAGGAGGTAATTTCCAAATAAATCATGAACAACCCCTAATGATGCAATAATGGGCAACCAAAATTTTGCTAAGGCTATGATGAGATAAACCACCAGAGAAAAATGCAAACCCATGAAAAGGAAGCAAATTCTTACCTATTGCTACTGTTTTCTGAGAAAGGCCACTAAATTCAAATAATGCATACCACCCCTTCCCTTAAGCAAAAAGATGCCAAACTTCAGAATGATTGCTCTTGCACAAAATAATAACCAAGAAAAATAAGAACTTTGTTGTTTGATATTTTTCAAATATAGTGGTAGTAGAAAGCACCTATTTGGCTAGAAACTTGAGAAAACCACAGTAAAATAACTAAAAGGTATTAATGGCTAGAAATTTGTATCAAGTCATGTTATAACACCTAAAAGCCAGCAAAATAAGTTTTAGAGAATTACCCACTGTTAAATAATAGTTGTAGTTCAAAGCACCCCTTCTGCCCTAGAATTTAATAATTTGTCCAGAGAAAACTATTCACTTTCTGATCCCCAAATTTGGAAACAAAGAAACATACCCCAGTGCCAAGCCACTGTAATTTTTGCAAAAATTTTAGAATTTTATAAAAGCAACTTGTAGTTCAAACCTACTCCCAAAACATTTGAGAGAATAAAGGAAAGGGAAAGAAGAAATAAACCTCACCCCAATAAGCCTATCTTGAATACTTATTAACTCTCACTAAGACTTAAAAAGAATTTAGTGGAACCCCCCAGAAAACAAAACCTACCACTTGCCTTAGCTAAGTTTAACATAATTTACCAAGTATACCACCCAAGGGTCTTACATAGGTAAAGCTAACCTTGTTTAACTCAAGTAGGTCATACATCGTCAAAAGTTGTAATTTCTAAAAGCACATATCATATCATGCATATATCTTACGCATTGCATTCATTAGATTGTAATCTTGCCGACGGAGAGTACGTGCTCATCCCCGAGCAAGGACCTGTCCAAGAGGAGGACCAGGAGCATGCTTCAGAGGCTGCTATTGAGGATCTCCCCGCAGCCCCAGCAATTGAAGGCAAGCCCCGGTTTTATGCATAACCGTTTATATATGCTATTTTACTACACTTAATGTTTGTAGGTTTGTAATGTGCACTTAAGTGTAGGAGTTGCTTGAAACCTCTAGTTGCATGAACTTATGATTCCTTTTTGAGACGAATACTAGTATGCTAGGTCGAGTAGCTGCTTTACTAATCAGGATCTCGGTAGAAGTCGAGTGATTTTTCTAGCACTCGCGCGAGGTCAGGAATTGATTGTATTCATCTTGATAACGGGGTATATGTTGGTCTATGGACTTGAATCCAGGGAGGATGTCTTGTCCATGAGACGGGAAAAAGAATTAAGGATTAATGTGTGGATACCTGAGTCAAGCTTTTGAACGTACTAAGCACATGCCGGGAAATATGGTAACCGGTAAACCTAGTACCTGAGTGAAGCCGGGCGCGGACTTTATCCCTCATGCGACCTGAGACTGGGTCTCCCATGCTAGCTATGGTGGGTACAAGTGCAGTCACTGCACGGTGGCAGCCGGGGTCAGTGGAGCATTGTGTGCCAAGGCGGTGAGGCCTGGACGCCAACGGGGAATCGATGGGGACGGTTGTCATGTGTGGGGTCGGAGTACCCTGACATGCCGTGTGTTTAGGTTTCCCTTGCAAGGTTAAAACTCGATTCGAATCATCTGCTTCTTGCAGCTAATGAGACTGCTTGACCCCTTGTACTGCATCGAGTAAGAAGTGAAATGAGGTTACATGAGATAACTTGTTGATTGAACTAAATGCTTGTTACCATGTATGCTTAGAAGAAGTAAATCTAGCTAAGTTAATGATGATAGAATTTGAAAAGCTAAAAGTTGATTTTAGAAACAGCTAGTGCTTTTGGCAAACCAAACCCCTCAGCCAAACAGCTGCATAGTCTAGAGGTAGAGGAGTAGATTCCTCACACCGGGTAAGTCTAGCTGAGTATTAGTATACTCAGCCTTGCTTGTGGCATAATTTTTGCAGGTACCATTCAGGAAATGGTTGATGGTGTGACTTGGCCTACCACCCTGCCACCGGGTTGGATGGTCGATGGGATGTTGCTCCGGTAGGAGAGGAGCATGAGGAGTAGTGGGCTAGGCCTTGCCCATTTCCTCGATACCGACAACATCGATTATCCGCTGCACTTTATTTTGTGAACTCTTATTTGCTACTCAAAAACTCCGATTTATGTAATAACTCAGTACTTAACTTGAGGATTCCTATTTTATTGTATTTCTTCTGTGACTCACCTTTGAGTGAGATTTTGGAATTTGATCCTGGTTAAGTGGCTCCATCAGACTAGATCTGAGGGACTGACGGGTTATTCCGATTTGAGTGTCTTACAGCCCCTGAGGCGTGACTTAGGCACTTAAGCTGGAATAATTCGGGTGGTTCCGCCACAAACACTCTGGTGAAGTTTGAAATCAAACCAAAATCGTTTGACACGATTTGACATAGGTTTTGTCTCGGTTTGAACAGTGCTGACAGAGCTATCTTCACGCCACAATATTTTCTCAACCAGGCCATATCTTCACTCAGGACTCAGACACGACAGAAAGCCCTTGACATGGGGAAGAGACACTACACAGGATCCTTGGCAAGATATGCACGTTTAGGTCGGCCAACAAGCGTTTGAACTGGGGCAGAATCACACTTCAACGTGTTCGATCGCGTGCTCAAGCGCTCGGCCGTGCAGTGGCTGCCCTCTGCGCGTGCCACGCACAGTCGGCGCCTGTCCCCCATGCCTGCGCCCAGCCATGCCCGAGGGTGCCTTTAAGTACCTCTAGTGCGCAGCAGTCCACACTTCACTTTGACTCATGCCCCATCGCCCGCCATCCCTGCCGAGCACGGCCGCGCGTGGCCAGCCTTTCCCAACGACCCCTAGCCTCGCCCTAGCCCCTAGACGGCTTCCCCAAGAGGCAGAGAAGCTTTCCCAAGCTTGAGCCGAGGCATTATCTCACCCAAGAAGCGAGTGCGACCTCACCGGACTTCGGCCGACCGCCACCGCGCGTGGATCAGGTCACATGGTGAGTCACACTCCAATTCCTTGCACCCACACCATCACTGACCTCCCCTGAAGCTCCCTGAGCACTTTAATTTGACTCTACCACCGTGAGCAGGCCAGAGCACGCACCGCCAGTGAGCCTGACCACCTGCGCACGTGGCCAGTCCACCTCCGGTCGCCACCGCTGACGACCCGCACCTCGACGTGATCGCCAGAGACCCTCGGACCTCACCCGACCCTTCACCAGACCTCTACCGTCACCGGTAAGCCGCGCCACCGCTTTTTCCTCCTCGGTTACTGTTTAGGTGAGAGAGGAGCTCGAGTTAGAGGGGATAAAAAGCTAGGGGGTTATGTGCTAAGTCAGTGACTCATATGAATAGTTCTTCAGGGGCACGGTTTAAACGACTCAGGTAGGAATAAGCCCAGGGACCCCGATGCAAAGTCCTTTTCCTTTAACCTTTTGTAATTATTCTTTTCAAATGAGCAGAGAACTTGGAAAATTCATAACTTGAGTTCTATTCAACCAAATTTGGTCAATTCAATTTTGCTATGGCCTACATATTATAGACTATCAAGCAAAAATAGTAAACCCCATGGTTTCTACAATACCTTTTAGAGTTTTGATTTAAATTAGGAAAATACCCAAAACTTATTAATCCAGAGAAAAATAGAAATACTTCTATACTAGGCTGAAGAAAAATTATAGAGATACATACCCAACATACACACTGTTTAAAAATAATAAGCACCCTAGTATACAAGAATAACCCTAGAATGTCCATTAAAAACTATTTCTGCCCAAAACTTAGAAAAATAAGAAAGGTAATGGAAATTAATAACTAGAGGATGAACATATTTTTCCTAGAATACCTAAGTGATAAAGAATATAGGAAAAATTCATAGAACCCTAGTCCAGAGCTAATACGAGGTTATTTATTTTATTAGGCACTTAGAAATCAAGAAAAGCCATGATTAAAATTATAAGGACCATTGCAAAAATGGCAAGAAAAATTAAGTAGACTCCTAACTGATAGAACACCACTACAAAAATGATAAACATTCAAACCCATCATAATAAGTGAGTTGAACAATTAAAACTTAACTTTGACCCATGTTTTAATTAAATCATGAGAAAACCTAAAATTGTGCAACAGTGCGCAAACAAATTTTTACCCAATTACTTATGAGGTAAACCACCAGAGAAAAAAATAAAACCCAATTAAAAATGTAAGGTAACACACTTTACCACCTACCCCATGAAAAAGGCCATATATTCCAAGAATTTCTACCACCCTTTCCCCTAAGCAAAAAGTTGCCAATTTCTAGAATGATTGCTCTTGCACAAATAAAATAAGATAGTAAAATTAGGAAATCTGTTGTTTGACATTTTTCAAGTATAGTTGTAGTAGAAAGCACCCCTATGACCAAGAACTTTAGAAAATCACAATAAAATGACCAATAGGTATTAGTGGCTGAAACTTGGTACAAAGTTATATTATTGCACCTAAATGCTAGAAAAAATAATCCTTAGGGAATAATACATTGTTAGAGGAGAGTTGCAGTTCAAAGCACACCCTCTGCCCTAATACTTGATAATTTTGTACATAGTAAACCCTTAACTTATTAAGCCTCAATTTTTGAGACTCAGAGTTCTACACTAGTGAGAAGCTACTATAATTTTTACAAAATTTTTGGAAATTTATAAGGCTATGTTGTAGTTCAAACCCACTTTAAAAAGCATAATAGAAAAAGGGAAAAGAGAGAATTATTAAGAATAATGAATCTCACCCCCAATGAATTCAGCAGGGATCATAATAGACTTTCACTAAACACTATAAGAAAAACTGTGGGATATCTGTGGGGGACAGATATCCCCCAGGTCCACTAGAAGGCTAGAGGGCCTCGCGAAAGGCTTTGGGCCAATTACTTCGCAAGGCCATCCCTTCGTGGGCTAGGGGAAGAATCACTGGCAGAATGGATCGACGCAAGATTGGATAGAGTCAAGCCTAGGTGGATCACTGTTTTAAGCATTATCCACAGTATTGATTCGATTCTCCCGCACGGCGCCCTCAAACGTCGGAGCTAAACAAGGATAAGTCGGCAAGATAGTTGGAAGATAAGTTCAGTTAGTTCACTATTACTTAGAAGCACGTGGCTATCATACTCGCATGTAACGCCCCACGGTCGAGTATATAAGGCCTAGGGGGCACCCCATCGAAGAACAAGTCACTCGTTAGTCATCTATCTCATTTTCTAGTATCCATCGTGCTAGGGAACCCCTCTGTAACCCACCACATATAATATCCACACCAGGAAGTAGGGTGTTACGCCTCTCTAAGCGGCCCAAACCTGTATAAAATTGTCCATCATCTCCCATGCATCTAGCACAAACCATCAAGCTATAGTCAGTAACATCGTCCTACCCAAAAGCACCTCGAGGGGTAACCCCGGGTGCGCGGTTGGGTCCCAAACACCGACAGCTGGCGCGCTAGGTAGGGGGTGTGTCGCCGATCCAAGCTAGCTCAATGGCCATCATTTTCCAGCGCAAGATCACTCTACGCCTCGGATCCAGGTTTTGCTTCGGAACTATCTCGTCCATGGCAGACGAAGAAGGAATTCTGCATCATATAGCAGATCTACCGGAGAAGAAGCCTTCCTCGAAAATCACCGAAAGAGCCGGAATGAAGCAGGAAATAGCGCAACCTCCAGCACTCCGAACGAAGATTAAAGGCCCATCGAGCTGCTCTTATGGCACCTCCGCCCTCAAAGGAGAACAGAGAGGAGCTTGCTGTCACGACAACTCCATTCTACCCCGACATCCTCTTCATTAGGGGAAGAGTGAAATCATCCCCCATCTCCGACGATGAGCCAACCGTGCCTGGGGAAGAACCACCTCAGCGAGAAGCTCATCGATAGAGGAACCGATGCCGGAACGCTCGGCGACACCATGAAGCCGGAGAACAAGACCCGACACAGCCTGTCTCTTGAGACGAGATCTCGGAGGTGGGAGAAACTCCTGACGAACGAGTCTTCAGGGAAAGGAGGAATTCCCGTCGACGTGACCGTCGGCATGCTCAAGAGCAAGCCGAGCAGGAGGCCAGACAGCGTCGAGAGAACCCTCTCTTCGGACGAAACCTGAACCCCGACTTCACCCGAGCCATGAACACACCGAGCGAGGTCGGTGGAGTGTTGGCCCGGATAGCCGATGGCCTCCCCCGGACTCCAGACGCTGAGGGATATTGGTGGCTGCTCACTCGAGCGACTAATCATCTTCTACCCCTCGCTCATCCCCCGAGTGATCTACGACACGCCATTAGTAGTCGGAGGGACACGCGGAGTTCAATCAATGCTTCGCGCGAACGACGACACGAGAACAAGATCCGTCACTGAGAAGAGTATGACAGGATCATGGCGTCCCTACGTGAAGTCAGGCCACTAGGGTTGCGTCGGCAATGGCTTCAACCGGTGGCACAACCTAGGGATGGTCGAGGCAGCACGTCGTCAATTCCCCTCCCTGGGACTAACACCACAATCGTCGACAGGAGGACACATGTGGAGTATCAGCGCTCACTCCACGTCTCCGGGCCATTCAGTGGCCCCCAAACTTCAAGGTCTCCAACGTCGACAAGTACGAGCCTAAGTAGGACCCAGGAGGCTGGTTGGCTGTCTATGCCACCGTTGCCTGGGCCGCTGGGGCGATTGAAGATGTGATGACTGCGTACTTGCCCATCATTCTCGGACAAGATGCGCTGCAATGGCTACGACACCTACCCCAACACTGCATCGATGATTGGAGCGACTTCAGTCGGTGTTTCATCGCCAACTTCCTATCCCTCTCCGACAAGCCGGCGTAGCCATGGGACCTCAAATCCATCAGGCGCCAAGGGGATGAGACTCTTCGGTCGTACCTCAAAAGATTTTAGACCATGAGAAATCGTATTCTCAAAGTTGCAGAAGCAGCAGTGATCGAGGACTTCTACCGAGGATGTAATGACTCGGCTTTCGTCCGAGCCATACTACAAAAAGCGCTGACCACTTCCAAACAGCTGTTCTAGGAGGCGGACCTCTCCATCAACGCTGATGAACGTGCCTAGGACCTCATCGGAGGAACGAAGCCTGCTCCATCCGCACCATGGCGCGATACAAACCAGCAAATCGACAAGCGCTGGGAGAAGAGGCCTCGCGAAGAAGTCCATGCCACTAGACCACCCGTCTCTCGTGCCCGAGGGGCACCTCGCAGAGGCGAACAAACATTGGACGACATCCTCGACGCCTAATGCCCATACCACTAGGATATGCGTCATACTCTTCGGAACTGCAGAGATTTCAAGCACTCCGTCGGGAATGGCCAGCCCTTCCAACCTCTACCACCTCCCCCACCACGAGGAGGACCCGAAGAACCTCGACAACCTCAGCAGGAGGAAGGGGGAGGAGGCGGAGCTTTCCCGCGCGTCGATGGAGAGGTCAACGTCATCTTCGGTGGACATAGGTTGCAAGAGAACAAAAGGCAGCAAAAGCTCAACGATCGTCAGATACTAATGGCGGCCACCTGTGCTCCCGTCCCGTATCGATGGTCTGAGCACCTGATCACCTTCACTCGAGCGGATCAATGGCTCAACTTTGATCACCCGGGCAAGTACCCGCTCCTCGTCGATTCGATGATCCAAGAAAGCAGGGTAAAAAAGGTGTTGGTGGACGGGGGAAGCAGCATCAACGTCACTTTCCCCTGGACACTATTAGGCTTGGGAGTTGCACTCAAAGAGATCCACGAGTCAGACACTCCTTTCTTCGGCATTGTGCCGGCTGAAGGAGAATACCCACTCGGACACATCTACATGTCGGTCACCTTCGGAACTCTGGAAAACTACAGGACCGAGTTCCTGAGGTTCGAAGTAGCAAGCTTCAATTGCGGATACAACGCCATCATCGGTAGGCCAGGATTGGCAAAATTCATGGCCATTCCACACTATTCATACATGATATTGAAGATGCCGGGACCTCAAGGAATCATCACCGTACGTGCTGACTTCCAAGGCGCCGCAGAATGCTTCCGAGTGGCCATTCAAGCGGCCCTCACCACCAAACCACCGACGACTTCCTCCGCACAGGCGAACTCAAAGCCTAAGGAGGACCTCGCGATACCTGCGAATGAAGCTCAAGCTGTGACCTCTATGCGGCCGACTGAAGAAACAAAGAGAATCAACCTCGGGTTCGCTGACGAACGCAAGACCGCCATCATCAGCTCCAGCCTGGATGACAAATAGGAAGGCGCGCTCATCCAGTTTCTGTAAGATAATTGAGACGTATTCTCATGGCAACCTGCGGATATGCCGGGAGTCCCGAGAGAACTGGTCGAGCACAAACTAAAGGTCAATCCCCAGGCGAGGCCGATCCGACAAAAGTTGCGTCGTTTCATGCCTGACAAGAGAGAAGCTATTCGTGCCGAGCTAGCTTACTTAGTCACGGCAGGATTCATTAGAGAAGTACTGCATCCTGAGTGGTTAGCAAATCCTGTTCTTGTACTCAAAAAGAATAAAGTGTATTGGCACATGTGCGTCGGCTATACAGACCTCAACAAACGCTGTCCGAAGGATCCCTTCGGACTTCCCAGAATAGATCAGGTGGTAGATTCGACAGCCGGGTGTTCTATGTTGTCCTTCCTCTATTGCTACTCTGGATACCATTAGATCAGCCTAGCAAAAGAAGACGAGGAAAAACTGCATTCATTACCCCGTTTGGAGCTTTCTGCTATACCTCCATGTCGTTTGGCCTCAAGAACACTAGAGCGACTTACCAGAGAGCTATTCAAACATGCTTAGCCGATCACTGGGGCAAGCGGGTAGAAGCTTATGTTGATGATGTGGTGATTAAGACAGAAAACTTAGAAAACTTCATTGATGATTTGCAGCTGGTCTTCAACAGCCTGAGGCGGTACCGGTAGAAGCTTAATCCAAAAAAATGTGTCTTTGGAGTACCAGTAGGGAAGTTGCTCGGATTCATTGTCAGCCACCGAGTAATTGAAGCTAACTTGGAGAAAATCGAGGCTATCATAAGGATGGAAGCACCACGATCACAAAAAAAGTACAAAGGCTTAGTGGATGCATGGCAGCTTTAAGCAGGTTCATATCAAGTCTAGGAGAAAAAGGCCTACCATTCTACAAATTGCTCAAGAAGGCGGACAAGTTCTAGTGGACCTCAGAAGCTCAAGAAGCTCTTGATGCACTGAAGAAGTTCTTGACCATGCCACTAGTGCTAAAGCCGCCACGCCGAGCCATGCCAGATCAACCGGCGGAAGATCTGCTGTTATACATGTCCTGCACGACTCACGTGGTAAGCACCGCGTTAGTCGTCAAGCGGGCAGAGGAAGGACACACATATCCAATACAGCATCCCGTCTATTTCATTAGTGCAGTTCTAGGGCCCTCCAAAAAGAAATATCCTCAAGTTCAAAAACTATTGTACGCAGTACTTCTAACTGCTCGCAAGCTCCGTCACTACTTCGACGACCACAAAGTCATAGTAGTCACCGGGTTTCCAATAGGGGATATTCTTCACAACAAAGAAGCCATTGGAAGAATAGCCAAGTGGGCCTGCGAACTGGGAGCTCACGACATTGAGTTTTGGCCTCGCACTGGTGGTCATAAATACCAAGCAGCAAGTACCAGACAACCCAGAGGCTGCAGAAGTATGGCGAATGTATTTCGATGGCTCGCTAAAACTGCAGGGAGCGGGCGCAGGGATCCTCTTCATTGTCCCTGGAGGTGAACAACTCAAATATGCTCTCTAGTTGTTATTCTCAGCATCAAATAATGTAGTAGAATATGAAGCTCTGATCCACGGATTGAACATTGCCATATCACTGGGCATTAAGAGGTTGATGGTATACGGAGATTCACTGGTGGTCATAAGTCAGATAAATAAAGACTGGGATTACTCGAATGATTCCATGGGCAAGTATTGTACAACCGTCCAAAAACTGGAAGACAAATTCCAAGGGCTGGAATTTCATCATGTGGAAAGAGATTACAATGCAGCAGCAGACGCGTTGTCGAAACTAGGATCCAGTCGAGCTTAGGTCCCACTTGGAGTTTTCGTCCAGGAGGTGCCACACCCAAGCATTTCCTCAGATCAGGCAGAAGAGTGCAATGCTTTGAGCCAGCTAGAGTCAGATTCTAATGACTGGAGGGGCCCTATTATTAGGTATATAAAGAATGAAGAAGAACCGGATGATAAAGCCGCAGCAGAACGCCTCGCAAGACAGTCGGCCCACTACACCCTCATAGGGGACGCACTATACAGAAGGGGTGCAATAGGAGTCCTCATGAAGTGCATTTCCTTGGTTACTGGGAGACAACTGCTAGATGAGATTTATGCCGAACAGTGCGGAATACATGCAGCATCCAGAACTATGGTCGGGAAAGTCTTCAGGTTTGGTTTCTACTGGCCGACAGTAAAGAGTGATGCAACCGAGTTAGTCCAGCGATGTGAAGCTTGCCAATTCTTATCAAAGCAACAACATTTACCAGCACAGCAACTGCAGACCATACCCGTAACATGGCCATTTTCATGCTGGGGACTGGACATGATTGGACCCTTCAAGAAAGCTCAGGGAGGCTACACTCACGTGTTGGTCGCCATTGACAAATTCACCAAATGGATAGAATTCAAACCCATTACTTATCTAACTTCAGCCAAGGCAGTGGAATTCATACAAGATATAATATTCAGGTTTGGGATACCAAATAGCATCATAACCAACCTGGGATCCAATTTCACTAGCTTTGAATTCTTTGATTTCTGCGAACAACGGAGCATCCAGATCAAATATGCGTTAGTGGCACATCCAAGAGCTAATGGTCAGGTGGAAAGAGCTAATGGAATGATACTAGAAGCACTCAGGAAGAAAGTCTTCGACAATAATGAAAAGTTCGCAGGAAAGTGGGTCAGACATATGTGGTTTGGAGCCTAAGAACTCAACCCAGTTGAGCTCTACATGGAAACACCCCCTTCTTCATGGTCTATGGTTCAGAGGCAGTGCTACCTGCCGACCTCAGGTTTGGGGCACCAAGGCTGGTCTTCGAAAGCATAGCTGAAGCAGAAGCTACCAGGCTAGAAGATATTGATGTACTGGAAGAAGAGCGATTGAAGAAAGTAATTCAATCAGCTAGATACCAGCAAACCTTGAGGCGCTATCATGATAAGACTATACGACATCGATCCTTCGTATTGGGAGACTTGGTCCTTCACCGAATTCTAATAGCAGAAGGACGGCACAAATTATCACCGCTACGGGAAGGGCCATTCATGGTGTTGGAGGTCACTCAGCCAGGATCATATTGGCTTAATCAAATGGATGGCACAGAAGTGGGGAATTCATGGAATATAGAGCACCACAGGAAGTTTTACCCTTAGCGAGGGCTATTGGAGTAACGTTGTACTATGTAATTGGAAAATATGTCATCAATAAAAGTTTTCACTCTCAAAGGCATTCAAACTGTTGGTTATCCATTGACTCTGACTTGATTAAACTTGGAATCAACGCGCTTACTCGACTTAGGGTGACCACTATACCCTACTAATGGAGCAATCGGCTTAAGTCGGCAATTACTTAAGACGGTGCAACATGCTCACGCTTACTCGACTTAGGGTGACCACTATACCCTACTAACGGAGCAATCGACTTAAGTCGGCAATGACTTAAGACAGTGCAACATGCTCGCGCTGACTCGACTTAGGTTGACCACTATACCCTACTAACGGAGCAATCGACTTAAGTCGGCAATGAATTAAGACGGTGCAACATGCTCGCGCTTACTCGGCTTAGGGTGACCACTATACCCTACTAACGGAGCAATCGGCCTAAGTCAGCAATGACTTAAGACGGTGCAACATGCTCACGCTTACTTGACTTAGGGTAACCACTATACCCTACTATCAGAGCAATCGGCCTATGTCGGCAATGACTTAAGACGGTGCAACATACTCACAACTACTTGTCATAGGGCGACCTCTATGCCTTACCAGCTGATCAATTCGCATAAATTAGGAAAAGACTTCAAAACCAGCACGCCACACTTACTTCTGCAATCGTTCATGACGATTGTTGAATTCTAACAACAGAAACAAAATGTTATAGTTTTTAGCACCAAGAACACATTCTAGTACCCTATCCACCAAGTATCTGAGCACACTGATCACGCACACATTAGTTCGCGAATGCATTCAATATCTTCTAAATACATCACTGATGCGAAACATCTCTATTTGGTAATGTCTTTCTCAGGAGCAACTAAAGAAGAAGGGTGACTCGAGGCGTCAGGAGCAGCCTTGACGTCGGCAACTATATCATCAGGAACAACCACACTAGGTCTTCTCATCAGGATCCGCCTCGTGTGAATGGCCTTGTCCATAGCCTTGTCGCGCTAAGCTTTGAGAATGGCGCAGTTGTCCTCTGCAACTTTGGTAGCCAGTCGAACGGCCTCTAGCTCCTGGGTAACTAACTTCTTGGAGGAACGCAGGTCTTTAATGATGGAGTCCTTGCTTGACACTAGCTGTCTAAGCTGCAGGACCTCATCTTGGGACACTTGCAGTTCGCGGCGATGATGATCCAGATCTGACATAGTAAAACAATGGCTTCTCTCCAAGATGGTTAAGGAATTGTTGGCATCACAATACAACCTATCCAGATTGTCACGAGAAGCTGCAAGTGCTCATCTCTCCTCCTACAAACAAGAGTCAACTCTCAAGCATCCAGTAAACAGTAAGCACAGTGGAGCCAGTTAAGTAAGTTTACCTCGTGAGTCGCCCTTTCAGAGTCAAGCTGAGCATTGAGAGAAGAATTCAAAAAATGTGCATCATCCAAAGAAGCAGACACCCGAGCCAGGTCGGTCTGACCTTGGGAGTACTTCTCCTCAAGCTCGGAGTACCGTCGGGTTGAGTCGGCTTGATGTTGAAGATGTTTTTCCTTAAGCTCAGAGTACCGCCGGGTCATATCTGACAAAAAGCGGTCAAAGAAGGATACACGGTTAAAAATAAGTTGGTCAATCAGCCAAGGAAAAAACAAAGTTACCAACCAGCACTTGACGCTTTCAAATCAGCTATCTGTTTCTGAAGCAGCAATGGATTCGACTGTGAAAGAGACAGAGCTCCTTCTGGGATAGTGGCACCATGTGATCTCAATTGGGTAGACATCCCGTCAACCAAAGCCTGTTATTAAAGACAAATGAGTACAGAGAAAATGATTTACCAGGAGGAGCGACAGAACGAAAAGAGCTAAGTTACCTGAAGATTAGAAAAAAATAAGGGTAATCCCAAGTCATGAGAAGTTGTGTTGTAGCTCGGCGAAGGAAGATCAACTGAAACAATCTGAAGAGCATCATCGAGGGTTGATTCAGCTCCACTAGATGGTATTAGAATTCTGGCATCCGGCTTGCTGACCTCCAAGGCGACTCCCTCGCCCAAAGTTAAAGAAGCATGCATCGCTATCACTCCATCAGATCGTGGTGGAGACGATCCGACGTGGACTTCCATGGAAGTGTGCGAATGACAGCTCACTTGGATACCCTCGGGGGCTGGGTTGCAACTCGCGCTACCCGCCAGAGCTGGATCACTACTAGCAACACCCTCGGGGGCTTGGTTGCAGCTTGCGCTACCCACCCGAGCCAGATCATTACCGGCGAAACCCTCGAGGGCTGGGTAACCGCCAGCACTACCCTTAGGGGCTAGGTTTTCTGCAACTGCCACCTCTAGGACTGAAGGATCCTCAGTCACCTCCATGGGAGTCAGGCAATCCTGACCAACCTCTTGACACCGAAGACTGCCCTCCAAGGTCGACGATGCGCGAGATACTGCCCGGGACACCTCTAATCCCACGTCTGGAATGTCAAAGCGAACATCCATCATATCACCCTCAGTCGGTTCTGATAGCATATCTTTAGGAATGACATCCTCAAGGGCCTGATCAAAATCTATTATGGATAGTTCTTGAAGGCTAACAAGAGCAGACAGAGATAGAGAAGGAATATCGCTATCCCCCCTACTACCTCTGTAACGACAGTTATTCTTACGAATTAGCGGAATTTCTTCTTCCTCTTCCTCATCCTCATCAAAAATATGAACAACAGCTGGTGCACAATCACCCCCATTGGGTTCAGCTTCTACACAGTTACACCCATTGGGGTCAGCTTCAACAAGGTCATACCCATTGGGGTCAGCTGGTACAGGGTTACACCCATTGGAGTCAGCTTCAACTGGTACACCACCATTGGGATCAACCTCAGTAAAGACCTCTGCTGGTACTTCTTCACAAACAGGAGCAGAAGGGCTAGCATCCTAGTCCAAGCATGACAGTCGCCGAAGCCGTCCTTTCTTCTTCTTCTTCTCCTCAATAGGCACAGTTGGGCGGCTGACTTGGCGAGGACGCTTTGGATGAATACCCTCAGGCTTTTGGATGTCCACTGTTCTGTCAAGCTCTGGTATAACCGTAATAGCCATTGCTTTAGCAGGGGCCGAGTCAGCAGATTCTCCAGCCAGCATATCAAGCACAACATCTATTTCTGCATCATCCGGACTAGCTGGCATCTCAAAATGAACTTGCCTCTCATCATTGGGAAGATCACAAAGAGAAGCAACCAGGGCCTCAATATCTTCAGCAGAGGGTCGTACTCTAAGACCCAGACCACTATCACCAGCAGGAGGATTGGACACGAAATTGAAAAAGGACTTAGGAGGTGGTAGATTCCAAGCAGAGTAGGCAACAGGAGCACCAACATTTGACACTTTGCCTCTCAGAATCATGTCTAGTCGGCTCACCAGATCCTTAGCAGGAATTCTCCTATTGGTAACCCGAGTCAAGTCAGTAACACCACTGTACAAATAAGCTGGGTATGCTTTGTCTTTCAAGGGCTGGATATTCTTAAAAACAAAGTCAGCGACCACAACTTCGGCGGTTAAACCTCTCTCTTTCAGCAGACAGATTTCAGCAAGCAGAACCCTAGCTTCTGTTACCTCCAAGGTAGTAGGAGACTCAACCCAACTCGGAGTGTGCACATCTGGTTGTCTCCCCGACCGAGTGGGGAGTGACTTGCCGTGGTTTTCCACCATAAACCACTCAAGGCACCACAATTTAATGCTATCCTTGAGGGGAATGTCGAGGTATTCTATTTTCCTTTCATGGTGCATCTCTAGACTTGCACCACCCACGAGCTGGTGCTGCCCCCTAGCCATCCCAGGTCGACAGTGATACAAATACTTCCACAAACCAAAGTGAGGAAGAATTTCGAGGTAGGCCTCTATCACACCCGGTTTTGAAGGTAAACCAAATACGAACCATGTACGTGCCAGGATCATTAATTCACGTACACAGTGATTACATAAATGACTCATCATAGCACAATGCTTCAAATTATAATAAAGAGTAAGTAATAATATTACAGACTAGAGCCATTTACATAATATAAATCAAAGTACATAGAATCGAAACATAGCCAACGTAAACAACCCACCATAGGCAGCTGACTGTGGGAGGTCGGTAGCCTAATCCTCAAACTCGTCGAAGTCCTAGAACTCCTAGAGATCCACCTCGACACCTTCTTCTTTACCTGAGCATAGATTGCACCAAAGGCAACCTGGTGTTTTGTGAAAGCAAGGGTGAGTACACATCAACGTACTCAGCAAGTGTCCCGTTTGGTTGTAGTGCACTAGCTTTATGTGGGGTTAAGGTCAAGCAGTTGCTTTTAGTTGGTTAGGTAATTATTACTAGTAGAGAGCCGGGTTTTAACATTAACCCAAGTTGGTAACCCAAAAGTACTCTTTCCAAACAGAAAGAATACCTGAAACCATTACCATAATCAAAATCAATATTATTCTCATCATCACCTGTGAACAAAACACCTCTGATCAATGTATCTCTAATCAATGGAGCTCCCTTGGCCGCTCATAACCGCGAGCACGGCTGATATATCAGTTTCATAATACTCTGCAGAGGTTGCGCACTTTACCCACAAGCCGTGATTCTCTCTCTAGCTCGGGCTTGCAAGACCCTTATTCACTTTCGAGGTGAATGGCTAGGGATTCACTACGAAGCCTTTACAAAGATTCCCTGAGGTTGTAGCCGCCTGTTAGGTTTCCTAAATGTACCGCACTCCTCCCCTAGGGGCAAACCACCCTCAGTAGAGTGAGCCGCATACACCGAGCCCCATTAACGGTACGACGGCGAAGCGAACTACACCTCAGTTCCTCTAATTAATTAGCTAAGGGCGTCCCATATGACCCTCATGGTTGCACTATTTTCCCGGGTGGTCATCCAACGAACAGGTCCATACGGAGAGACACTCGAGAAACCGCTCGAGCCCCCTAAAGTATCACTAGTCCAACATAATAATAATAATGACAACATCGTATCATAAGTGTTCATATCATGTTCATTGATTAAAGTAAAGCAATAGCATAAAGCTAACCATAGTAACCCAAAAGGTAATCAAGGACAAGGTAAATACAAAGCTAGTCAATCCTTAGGTTGATCATGGTATGCGGGTTGATGAATTATAAAGTAAATGGGACATAATAGGTTAGAGGACACTTGGTTTCACCAAACAGATGCTCAGGATCTTCAGCGTTGTAGAACTCGAAGAGTTCGATCTCTTGGTCGCTAAGCTTGACTGTCGATTCCTCGAAGCGCGGAAACAAAACGCGATCTAATCACAACGTGAAGCGAAGACAAACCAGTACAACAAAGAAACATATATATGCATAAGAACATTACACCATACAAGATAAAACATTATAAAAATGTGCAGAATAAAATAGAGCACGCTTCTACGGCCACACGAGGGAAAGAAATGCGTCGGTCGGAGATACAGTCGACAAGTTATCGCGTTTACACTAAACGAATATGAACTAGGACATTTAATTCGGTGTTATCAAATATAAATTATAACTACTATTTAATAAAAGCGAGGGATTCTAAGTGAGGCGAATTTACGATGCGCGAAACAATATAGTAGCGTGTAGACGACGCTTTGACACATGCGACATAGTACACGAACGACGCACGAGACAGTGCGCGCGACGAGCGCGAACGACGCGTGAACCGGCACGCCACTGCGTGTGGGACAGCACACGCGACAGACGAGGAAAACAAAATAGGTGACGCATTTATACTAAACAAATATTAAATAATTACAAAGCAGTTAAGATAATACTGGTCATATTAATATTTATTATAAAAGCGCAGTTGAACAATACATATTTAATCTAATTGAAATATTAGTCTAAGAAATATTAGTCGAGCAAACATTAAGTTAATTATCTAAAATAAGTGACATGATGAATTAACACTATTAACATGAGTGTTTATAAGCGAAAATAATTTATTATCACGAGCAGACACTGCGCGACAAACGTGAACGACGCGTGACAACGCGTGCAAACAGCACGCGCGACACGCGTGAACGACAAGCGACGACGCGCGCGAAACAGCATTGCGGCACGCACACTGTGCTCGCACAGCATGACATCACGCACGAACGACACGCACAACACGCAAGAGCGCGCGCAACACACGTGAAACCACACGTGGGACACGCGCGAACGACACGTGACAATGCACGCAACAACACGCGGGACAGCACGCGGCACGCCAAACAACGCGCACGACAGCGCACGACACACGTGAGTTAACGCGACTACACGCGCGAACATCACGATGACGCGCAAATGATGCTGCACGCGAACAACAACGAACAATTAATTAATTTAAAGTATTTAACCTGGTATTAATCAAGTTAATTAACATTTATTTTTACAAAAGGACGAATTAAAACTATAGACTCATTCTAATTGAATTGTTATTTTAAATAACTAACAACTGAACAATAATTGACTAATTAGCGCCAGCGACAATAACGGAAATAATTAAATAACGTGCTGACAGCATGCGAGACACACGCGATCAACAAGAGACGACACACGTTGCAACACATTTATACTAACAAATATTAATTAGAAGGCATTCGATCAGGCGCAATCATATTAATATGTATCTATAGATGCGCAAATAAAACTAGAAGTTAGTTTAATTAAATCTCTATTTCAATTACCATCAGATAAGCAAACAATTAATTAATTAAAGCATAATAATGTTATTAACTTATTGACGACGCTAATATGAGCTAATATACTGGAACGGCCCAAATGAATTCAAAACGACGTGGCACAATGTAATTGGATGGGCTAAGCCACACAGTTGGCAATACGGAGCACATTTGCAGAGAATCCATGTGTTCTGGTGTGGGGACAGTTTTGCACATGCATTACATGCCTGCATGCATGGCAAGGTGGAGAGCTCGCTTGTGTGAGGGTGTGCATGCAAGTGGGGGCTGCAGGGTGGTTTTCTCTAACCTGAATTTGGGCGTGGAACTCGCGCGGTTTCCTAGTTCTTCTCTCCCACGCACGAACTGCAACAGCAAAGGGAGAAAAAAAGGATCGTGGGCGCCTGCGTGCAACGGGCTCATAGGCGGCTGAGGCCAGTGGCGGCGGCTTGCTAGGATTGGGGCGTGCGGCAGGGGCTCCATAGCGGGGGCGGGACTACTGGGTGCGTAACGCAGTGCAAGTGCCTGCGACTGCCATGGCTAAGCTCGCCGAGGACGGGGAAGAGGAGGAGGGCGTAGCAGGGTGGACCACGACCAAGGTTGCGGCTGCTCGGCTGAGACTCACGCGCACGGGGGAGCTCGCCCGGCCATGGGGTTGTGGTGGGGCTCGCCCACGCGAGGGAGGAGGGCGCTTGGCGCCTGGTTGCGTGGGCGCGCTGCCGCGCTAGCTGGCTGCCGCACAGGCACGCGATCACGCCGCCAGAGAGGCTCAGTCGTGCGCCAGTAGCGGCGAGGCAGAGACCAGGCGCGCTGCGCGGTGGCGGAGGCTGGGCACTGCGCGGAGCTACAGTAGCACGTAAGGGAGAAGCGCGCTACGCTGCCATGGCGCTGCGCTGGGCGGACAAGCGTCCACTGCGAGCGCAAGGGATGGGCGACGTCGGGGACGACGACCACCACGGTGGCTCTACAGATCTGGGTGTTGGTATAACAGACGAAGGGAGGACGAGGGAGCTGTGTACCTAGTAACTGTTGCTCGTGAGATCCGGATCCAGGGGAGAAGTTCGTATCTGTGTAGAGGGAAGGAGTTTTAGCGATAGAGAAATAGAAGAAGTAACGTGTGCGTATATAAATAGAGGTGGGGTGTGGCGTGGCGATTGCGCGTACAACACGCGGGGCGCTGCGCGATGAGGCGAGGCAAAACGAGGTGACCGCGACCGATTCTGAGTTGATACTCGCGTGTGAAACAGATAACAATTTAAGAAAAACTGATTTGACTCATGGGCCTGAGGTGTCAGCGAGAGGAGCATGTGAGACAGTTGTGTCTGCACGATACGATGAGGGCGGGGAGAAGGTTGCACGCATGAGCGTTGCGTGACAAGATGACGCGAGTTGAGATTGATGGAGGGTAGATTTAGACGGAGGGTAGACAGAGGGAATAGACGAAAGGTCGACGAGGTAGTCGGGGATAGCATATGCAAGCGACTTGCTATTCGTGAGGAGAAGCGGTTCGATGATCTCGTGAAAAAGAACACGAGATCCGGAATAGGCTCGATGAGAGGAAATATAAATATAAATATATATATTTATATTTGAGTTTCCAAAATTCTATAGTTTTTGCAAATACTAAATTTTAAGTACTTAATTGATATTATAAAAATTGAAATTCGTATTTCATACTCGAAGAAATGTTCCAAAGATTCCAAAAACTCTTGGGAACATCCTCGAGATATTTTAATCTGTTACGATAACATTTTGTACTCATAAACACTATGCATCGGCATGAATGCAACAATCAAAGTTCCTCTAAGATTCTATTTTACTAGGCTTATGCATAGATATAAATCAAAATAACTCTTCACTATTTAGGAAAAAGAAAAGAAAAGCAAGGAAGAGAGAGGGTAACACCTGAATTTGGTGAATATTAGAAAAGAAATTTTATACCCCCAAATTCAGGGTGTTACAAATCTAACCCCCTTAACAGGAATCTCGCCCCCGAGATTCAAGAAGAAACTAGCAAGAAAACAAGGTTATTTCATAGGTTGTTCACGACTTCCTTGAGTTGACTTTGAATCTGCAAGCTTAACTCGTGGATTGGTTCTGTTGGCCTTCAGATGTTCATGACCCACTGATGCAATTCTTGAGGATCTTCTGGACCTGTGGGTTAGGACCCACACACGCTTCCGCTGCACCACTTTAATCTTGTTGGTTGATGTTGGTCGCAACGTCTTCATTGGGGTTAGAGGCTAACCCCCTTAACAGGAGCGTTGATATGCACTTGGTGAAGATGCTGTCGACTCTGATCTTGACTGATTTGGAGGAGTTGGAGGTTGCCAAATGGACAGGTGCAAGAGGAAAGAATAGCGAGAAAAGGTAAATATAGACAGATTAATGAGAGAAAAGGGAGAGCACCCAACTACCTAACTCTATGGCACGCAACTAGTAAACAGATGCCATTGCGGACCAAGGGCCACAACACATCAACACTCATTCCAAAGAAACAAATCAGTCATAGCAGAAGGACAAACATCATGAGC
This sequence comes from Zea luxurians, assembly GCA_029449295.1. NCBI lineage: Eukaryota > Viridiplantae > Streptophyta > Magnoliopsida > Poales > Poaceae > Zea > Zea luxurians. Next base: position 31,987,329 of record JAOPSE010000033.1, read on the forward strand.
ACACAGTAACAAACATCTCATTGCTATACATTCCTTTTAATTAAATGGTGGTCTTTTCTTACAATGGGGGAAACTACTCTAAGGCCATCGAAAGATAATGGGAGCGATAAAACATGCAGGATAGGGGCATGCGCATAGTAAAGGATGGAGCTAAAGCAATGATTGTAACCGACAAGGGAGAGAATGCAACCAAGGTCAGGATAGGTAAAAAAAATTCTCAAATCGAGATGGGGAAGATGATAATTCAAAAGGTAGCCATAAGATAAGCATCATGGAAAGATCTAATGATTACATAGGTACAGGAGGTTACAGGCAAAAGCACACCAAAAGATCGAGTTAAGACAAGACTTGCAATGCGATAGAGGAAAAAGGGAACGAACAAGAGCGGGATAGGTAAGACATCACTCTTGAAAAGAAATGGGAGAGGAGGCTTTAAAATGCAGGTACAGGATAAGCATCATGGTAAAGATTCTAGGGATAACAAGGGTTAAGGTGATAACAGACAAACACAACCAAGGATGTATCTTACACAAAACTTGTGAGGCATCAAAGAAGGGGAAGCAATCAATGATGAAGTAGGTGAGGCATTATCCCCGAACAGGGATGGAAAAGAGGACGCTTCAAAGGGTAGGTTCAAGGTAAGCATGGAAGGCAAGGGCATATATCACGAGGGTTTTAAAGGTAATAATGGACATGGATGTAGGAGAGGAGGTAACTAGCCATAAGACAAAGGATATAAGTACCATAAAGGATGGAGTTAAGATAAGACCTAAAAATGGAAAATGAGAGGGTGCGTCCAAGGGCCAGATAGGTAAACTGCCACTCTCAAATTGAGGTAGAAGAGAGGGGATTTTTAAGAACTAGGAATAAAGATGAGTATCAAGGGTATGATCGATGTGACAAGGTGAGGGTGATAGCAAATAAAAAACAGCAAGGGATGGAATTAACACAAAACTTGTAAGGCGACAAGACGTGAAAAGAAATCAAGGGAGAGATGGGTAACTCGTAACTCTCAAATTGGGTTGAAAGAAACTGGAGGCTTTTAAAGGATAAGTTCAAGGTAAGCATTTATGTAGAAGGCCTCAATATCGCAAGGGTCAAAGGCGATAACAGTGAAGGGTATAAGAGAAAAGATGAAGGCATAGAAGAGCCAGTGGAATAACTACAACGAAGAATGGAGTTATGTCAAGGCTTACACGTGGTAAAGAAGAGGATGTGCCAAGGGTAAGATAAGTAAAACACCGCTCTCAGATTGGGATAGGAGATTGGAGATTTTCAATAACAGACATAATGTAATCACCAAGGTAAGATCGAGGGATGAGAAAGCTAAAGATAATAACAAACAAAAGTAGGCAAAGGACGAAGTTAAAAACTCGCAAGTGACAAAGAAGATGATACGTCTCAAAGAAAAATAGGTAAAACATACAACTCTCAAATTGAGATGAGAGAGAGGAGATTTTAAAGGGCAAGTATAAGATAAACCTCAATGTAAGATATAGAGATGTCAAAGGTGACAGTGATCATAATGAAAAGCATAACAAAGGATAGATTTGAGACATGACTCACGAAGTGGCGAAGTGGGGAAACAATCAAGGGTAAGATAGGTAGGGTTCCAACAGAAGAGTTGGAGTAAAAATTCATTACCAAAGGAAGTGACAAGGAATTAACGAGATCTCCAAGGATGTGCAAAATAAAATGGCCGCTCATGGGTCATTAAGAAACAAGGGTGGTCAAGATCATGTAGAATGAAATATCTTAAACAGATTTGGGGATATAAAGGTAAGCATAAAAAAGATGAGAGTATGGGAGATTTCAAGGAGATGAGCATACCAATACCAAGAGACAAGAAATTGCCGAAAGATAGCGACTTAACAATAGAAGAGGAAAGGGTCTCAAAAGACAGGAAGATCATGGACATATAAACTGAAATGTCTAAGTAGGTAGCAGAAATTTAGAGGCAAGTATTCGAAACAAGAGTATTAAAGGGATACAAGCATGTCAATACCAAAGAACTAGAGTTCGCCATATGATAGCAATTTAATGACGAAAGAAGAAAGAATCCCAAAAAGACAAGAAGGTTATGGTCAGGGGCATCTATAAAGATGTCGCAAGCACAAGAGTGAGATTAGATCTAATAGATTGAGAGAAGTATAGACCATACTATAATAAAATACTTTTTGGCAAGGGGGCATATAGGAGCACAACATAGAATTAGTCGAGGTGACTAATATTTTGAATCAAAATCAATGATGAGGTGAAGTAATAATCAATAAGTCCTTAAAACGGCCAATGCTACTCTAGGCTAGTGGTCCTACAGTCAGCACTGCTTTGATACCACTTATGTCACACCAGGTTTTGAAGGTAAACCGAATGTGTCGGTGTTTCGAAACCCGGGGGTCCCTGGACCGACGAGTGAAATGTCGCCGCGTGCCCCAGCCCAGATGGGTCGACGCAAGGCGGAACGCGAAGGGGGGAAAGGAAGCAGCCGGAGGGAGGCAGGCGTGAGAGAGTGGATCCCGCGGCCTTCGTGTTAGCCCCGCGCCTGAGTCGGGTGCGCTTGCAGTAGGGGGATACAAGCGTCCATGCGGGAGTGGGAGCGAGTGGCCTTGCGCGAGCGCCGTCTCGTCCTTCTCTGCGCGGGCCAACCCTCTGTAAGAGGGCCCTGGTCCTTCCTTTTATAAGCGTAAGGAGAGGATCCAGGTGTACAATGGGGGGTGTAGCAGAGTGCTACGTGTCTAGCGGAGGAGAGCTAGTGCCCTAAGTACATGCCGTCGTGGTAGCCGGAGATGTTTAAGCACCCGGTTCGTGTGGTGTCGTGGCCGTCGGAGGAGCGCTGGAGCCTGGCGAGAGGACAGCTGTTGGGGCTGTCGAGTCCTTGCTGTCGTCCTCTTGCTTCTGTAAGGGGGCCGAGAGCCGCCGTCGTCACGGAGTGTGCGGGGCGCCATCATTGCCTATCTGGCGGAGCGAGCCAGATGGGACGCCGGTCTTGTTCCCCGTAGCCTAAGTCGGCTCGGGGTAGAGTAATGATGGCGCCTCCTGTCGACGTGGTCGGTCCGTGCCCTAGGTTGGGCGATGTGGAGGCTCCTCCGAGGTCGAGGTCGAGTCTGTCTTCCGTGGCCGTGGTCGAGTCCGAGCCCTAGGTCGGGCGAGGCGGAGACCATCGGTTGAGGCCAGAGCTGAGTCCGAGCCCTGGGGTCGGACGAAGCGGAGTCCGTCGTCTTCCAGGGTTGAGCCCATGTCCAAGCCCTGGGTCGGGCGGAGCGGAGTTCGTCGTCTTCCGGGGCTGAGCCCATGTCCGAGCCCTAGGTCGGGCGGAGCGGAGTTCGCCGTCTTCCGGGGCTGAGCCCATGTCCGAGCCCTGGGTCGGGCGGAGCGGAGTTCACCGTCTTCCGGGGCTGAGCCCATATCTGAGCCCTGGGTCGGGCGGAGCGGAGTTCACCGTCTTCCGGGGCTGAGCCCATATCCGAGCCCAGGGTCGGGTGGAGCGGAGTTCGCCGTCTTCCATGCCGTCTTCCGGGGCTGAGCCCGAGACCGAGCCCTGGGTCGGGCGGAGCGGAGTTCGCCGTCTTCTGGGGTTGAGCCCGAGTCCGAGCCCTGGGGTCGGGCGAGGCGAAGTTTCCTATGACGCCCGAGGTCGGCCTTGGCTGCTGTCAGCCTCACTCTGTCGGGTAGCTCAGCAGTCGGAGCGGCGCATGCGGCGCTGTACTCTTGTCAGACCGGTCAGTAGAGCGGCGAAGTGACTGCGGTCACTTCGGCTCTGTCGACTAGAGGGCGTGCGTCAGGATAAAGGTGTTAGGCCACCTTTGCATTGAATGCCCCTGCGATTTAGTCGATCGGCGTGGCGATGTGGCCAAGGTTGCTTCTTGGTGAAGACTGGGCCTTGGACGAGCCGATAGTGTGCCTGTTGCTGGAGGGGGGTCCTCGGGCGAGACATAGGTTCTCCGGGGTCGGCTTCCCTTGCCCGAGGCTAGGCTCGGGCGAGGCACGATCATGTCCCTTGAATGGACCGATCCTTGGCTTAATCGCACCCATCAGGCCTTTGCAGCTTTGTGCTGATGGGGGTTACCAGCTAAGATTTAGGAGTCTTGAGGGTACCCCTAATTATGGTCCCCGACAGTAGCCCCCGAGCCTCCAAGGGAGTACTAATACTCGCTTGGAGGCTTTTGCCGCACTTTTTTGCAAGGGGACTAGCCTTTTTTGGTTGCATTCTGTTCCGGTGGGTGCGCGCGAGCGCACCTGCCGGGTGTAGCCCCCGAGGCCTCGGAGGAGTAGTTTTACTCCTTCGAGGTCTTAGTGCGCTTCGCAACACTTCAGCTGGTCTAGTTGTTCCCTCATGCGAGCTGGCCGTAGCCCAAGTGCACGGTCGGGTCCTATGTTCTCGGGCTGGTATGTTGACGCTGTCAACGGTTTGGCCGGAGCCGGGTTTGCGAGAGCAGCCCCCGAGCCTCTGCACAGGGCGAGAGGATGGTCAGGGACAGACTCGACTTTTTTACATACGCCCCTGCGTCGCCTTTCCGCAAGGAGGAGGGGGGAAAGTGCCATGTTGCCCTCAGGTGGCGCCGAACATGGTGTCTCCGGTGAGCTGCTGGCGGGTAATCCGAGCGGACGTCCGTGCCCCATTTGATAGGGGTCGGCTAGAGGCCCAGAGGCGCGCCCAAAAGTACCTGCGGGTGATCTGCCGGACCCGGTCCCCTGTCGACGGGGTCCTAGGGCTTGATGCCTCCCTCTGATGGGATTCCGTTACAAGATCGTTCCCGCTGGTCTCGGAAATGTCCTAGGGTACCTCGGGAGCGTAGCCCGAGCCTTGGTTATGTATCGAACGTACCCATGCTCATCCCTCGCTCTGTGTCAAAGGCGACTGTGAACCCTTCGAGGGCCAGCCTACGAACCCCTGATCAGTAGTGGGCGCGGAGCCCGAGTGGCCTGAGGCGGCCGTTGAACCCTTCGAGGGGCCGACCATCGAACCTCTCACCAGTAGTGGGTGTGGAGCCCACGTGCTCTAAGGCGGCTGTTGAACCCCTCCGAGGGGCCAGCCTTCGAACCTCTGATCAGTAGGGAGGCTCAGAGCCTGTTTCCTTCACGGAGAAGGGTCCTTTTTGGGGTATCCCCCTTTCCCGGTCCCTGTTGCAAGAGAGAGAAAGAGGAAAAAGAAAAGGATGCGAAGTCGAAAGACGTGGCGTACCTCTTTCGACACGGTCATTTTGGCGAGGGCGAAGCGTCGCTTGCTTTCTCCTACCAGGGACACCGCTTGTCCCGCCGTGGAGTTAATGCGACGGGGCGAGCGGTCCGCGGGGCGGCCGTTGCGCGTGCGCGAGCCGTTCGAGGAACGGATCACGGGCGCGTCGTCTTCACGCCGTGAGAGAGGGCTCCCCCGCTGCCCCTGGATGGGACGTGAGCTTGGCTGACGACGTGACCGCTGCTTCTGCCCGCCTGCCACCGCCATTACTGCCGGCCCAATTTTGACCGCATTTGACCGTCGCGCTTGGCTGGCACTGCAGGGTTGCCTCGAGTCGCGGTATTGACTCCGAAGTCGAGGAGGCGCGGTAGTGGCGCGAGTGGCGGTGCAGTTGTTCACACGTAGCAACCGACGCGCCGGTTACATGACGCGTGGGCCTGGATCTCCATGCTGGGCGCGTTGGAAGTCGGAGAGGTGCGCCCACTTGGCGCGGTTGCATGCCGCCTGCATGGCTGCCCGCCCTTTCGCCCGCTGGTCTGGGCAAAAGCGAAGGAGTGCTTGTAACCGCCGGGTGGTTGCATGCACCGCGCGCGCGTGGCGGTTTGGCTTCTTCTCCCCTGGACCGGCTTGCATGACGTGTGGGACCTAGCCCCCGCGCTGTGGGGGGGGGAGAATCTTGGAGCGTGTTGGAGAAGACTCGACCCGCAACGGTTGAGGGCGCAGGTAGGGAGAGCCACCTTTAAAAGGGGGGCGACCCCCTTGGAGGGCAACCCCCTTGGAGGGCAACCATGTCTTCGCGCTCCCCACATGCATCGTGTCTTTCCACCTTCCGAGCCCCCGGGCGGGGGACGCCCGGAGCCCTTCCGTCTTGTCGCCGGAGGAACGCAACTTCGTGGAAGTTGGTACCTTTCAGCCATCGTTCGGCTTCAAGGATTTTCATCATGCAACCCGGCTGCACCCCTTCGCCGGCGGTCACCCAAGACGGTGACCTCCAGTTCGATGGAGGGGGAAAGCGAGCCGGGCTGCGGCCTCTGCCCCTCCCTCAGCCTCAAGGATTTTCATCACTAGTGCTGGGGAGGGGAGAGTGCTGAGTTGGGGTCGGCCCCTGCGTGGGCGGTGGTCCGCTCCTTCCCTCAGTGATCGGGGGGAAGGGCGTACGCCGTTCACGGCATGGGCAGCTGCAGCGTGCCCGGCTCTCTGAGCTGAGCGGCTTCGGAGCCGCTCCCGGTGCCGCCTTCCGCCACGGCAGCTGGAAGAGATTCCGCCACCGACGAGCTTGCCGGCGCCACCCGCGGACCAACCTCCAACTCTACGGCCTTCTGCCCGTCCTTGCCTCTCAAGTTGGGGGCATGGGCGAGGGCCTCCTGGCAGCAGCATCCGCCCTGAGGTCATCGCTGCTGCTGTTCGGCCCCCCGGAGCAGAAGTCGTCGTCGTCGCCGCTGCTGGGGCGGGCGACGACAAGCCGTTCGTCGGTCTTCTGTTGCTCCGCAGGCCTCCCCAGTCACGTGGGGTTGTTCGTACCTGCGGAGGTGGAACCGGAGTTCCGTTTGTAATGGCACCTTGGATGCCAGTGTTTTTGTTCATTGCGGCTGTCGAGGCCTGAACATCTATGTATCTTTCGGCACGGAGCCGTGTTTTTTCTTCATTTCGAGCACTAAGACTCGCCTTGTTGATTATGTAAACCGCTTCACCGAGCGTGGGTTGCCTCGTGCAAAGGTGACGAGTGAGGTATCCGTATCCCGGAGGAGTAGGAGTCCCTTGGCTCGGTCGGCCTTGCTGTCCGAGGCCCCTCTTGCTTAGTTAAAGGAACCCCTCGGCCGCTCTTTGATGAGCCGAAGCCGGAGGTAGCGGTGTCAGCACGGACGGAGGTAGAGTTGGCTTCGAAAAGGAGGTGTGGTTGGCCAGAGCCTGGCCGGGTCGTCCACTGGCGGAGCCGACGCCGGAGTTGAGCTGCCGAGGCCACAAGCCGAGCTGATGTCTTTGGGGGTCAGCTGGCCGAGGCCTCGGGGTGGCTCTCCAGCCGCCTGCTCGGGTAGGATTCTCGAAGAAGACCCTAGCGACGATGACCCGGGCGTGGTGCTGATGTCGTCCTTCAGAGTAGGGGCCCTCCGACCTCGTCGCCGTCCGAGGCTAGGTCAGACCCCGCCGAAGGTGTAGTTGATGCCGAGGGTGCTGCTGCTCCCTTCGGCTGTCGACGTCCGAGCCTATAGGATCAGGTCGTCTTGTAGTGTGTGTGTATGTTTTCTGCGGCCGCCGAGGCCTAAACACACTGTCGCCGTGTTGTAAAGCTGCGTCTCTTTTCCTCTTGTTTCGAGTGTCCGGACTCATTTGTCAGTAACAGAATTGTTTGTGCGGGAGAGAGTTGCTTTTCACGGAAGGTGATGAGTGAGGTATCCGTATCCCAGAGGCGTAGTAGTCCCTCGGCTCGGTCAGCCTTGCCGCTTACGCGCGCTCTTACTCGTACATAGGGTTCTGTTACCGACGCAGTTGAGAAGGCCCGAAAAATCATTTCGGCAGAGGAGCTTCTCAAGCATGAAGACTTGTTCGGTCCGTGGAGTCACTTATCCGAGCGCGAGTTCCTTATCACAGAAGGTGATGATTGAGGTATCCGTATCCCGGAGGCGTAGGAGTCCCTCGGCTCGGTCAGCCTTGGCTGCTTACGTGTACTCCATCGTTTTCAGGATCCACTTTTGAAATAGTCGAAGAGCACGAAAGGCATTCTGGCAGAAAAGATTTTTTTCTTTTTTCGAGGAAAATTTTGACGCAGAGGGGGTTACCCCCTTCTAGCACCCGAGGGAGGGTCGGGCTTTGCCGAGGCAAGGCTGACCCTTCCTTGACGACTAGACTTGGTGTGTGAACGAAGTATACGAGCAACTTGAAAACATCTTAAGGGTAGAAGCGACGTAGCTGTTGGATGTTCCAAGTGTTGCTGTAGACCTCGCCTTGGCTGTTGGCCAGCTTGTACGTTCCGGGCTTCAGGACCTTGGCAATGACGAACGGCCCTTCCCAGGGAGGCGTGAGTTTGTGCCGCCCTCGGGCGTCTTGTCGCAGCCGAAGCACCAGGTCGCCCACCTGGAGGTCTCGGGACCTAACCCCTCGGGCGTGGTAGCGTCGCAGGGACTGCTGGTACCGCGCCGAGTGTAGTAAGGCCATGTCCCGAGCCTCCTCCAGCTGGTCCAGTGAGTCTTCTCGGTTAGCTCGGTTGCTTTGGTCGGTCTAGGCCCTCGCCCTCGGGGAACCGTATTCCAAGTCTGTGGGCAAGATGGCCTCGGCCCCATAGACTAGAAAGAACGGTGTGAAGCCCGTGGCTCGGCTCGGCGTTGTCCTCAGACTCCAGACCACCGAGGGGAGTTCCTTCGTCCACCGCTTGCCGAACTTGTTGAGGTCGTTGTAGATCCGGGGCTTGAGTCCTTGCAGGATCATGCCGTTGGCCCGCTCCACTTGCCCATTCATCATGGGGTGTGTCACGGCAGCCCAGTCCACTCGGATGTGGTGATCCTCACAGAAGTCCAGGAACTTCCTGTCGGTGAACTGGGTGCCGTTGTCGGTGATGATGGAGTTCGGGACCCCAAAACGATGGAAGATGTTGGTGAAGAACACCACCGCCTGTTCGGACCTGATGTTGTTTAGGGGTCGGACCTCGATCCACTTGGAGAATTTGTCGATGGCGACCAATAGGTGCGTGTAGCCCCCGGGTGCCTTCTGCAAGGGGCCAACGAGGTCCAGACCCCACACAGCAAACAGCCAGGTGATGGGTATGGTCTGTAGAGTCTGAGCGGGCAGGTGGGTCTGCCTCGCGTAGAATTGACACCCTTCGCAGGTGCGGACAATTCTAGTAGCGTCGGCCACCGCCGTCGGCCAGTAGAATCCTTGTCGGAAGGCGTTTCCAATGAGGGTTCGAGGTGCTCCGTGATGGCCGCAAGCCCCCGAGTGTATCTCTTGCAAGAGCTGCTGGCCTTCGGCGATGGAAATGCATCGCTGGAGGATGCCTGAGGGGCTGTGGTGGTAGAGCTCCTTCCTATCTCCCAGCAAGACGAAAGACTTGGCGCGCCGCACCAACCGCCGAGCCTCTGCTTGGTCGAGGGGCAGCTCTCCTCGGTGGAGATATTGCAGGTACGGGGTCTGCCAGTTTTGATTAGGCGTGACCTCGCCCGGCTCCCCCTCGACGCGCAGTGTCTCACCCTCGGGGGCCGAGGGTACCTCGGGCTGAGCCGAGGGTACCTCGGGCTCGGGCGTGTCCTCGGTCTTGACGGAGGGTTATTGCAGGTCTCGGGAGAATACGTCCGGGGGAACTGTTGTCCGTACCAAGGCTATTTTAGCCAGCTCGTCTGCAGTCTCATTGTAGCGTCGGGCTGTGTGGTTGAGCTCGAGCCCGTAGAACTTGTCTTCCAGGCGCCGAACCTCATCGCAGTAGGCTTCCATCTTCGGGTCACGGCAGTGGGAGTTCTTCATGACTTGGTCGATGACGAGCTGCGAGTCACCGCGAGCGTCGAGGCATCGGACCCTAGCTCGATGGCGATTCGCAACCCGTTTACCAGAGCCTCGTACTCAGCCACGTTGTTGGACGCCGGGAAGTGGAGGCGTAGCACGTAGAGTAGGTGCTTTCCGAGGGGCGAGACGAAGAGGAGGCCTGCGCCGGCCCCCGTCTTCATCAGCGACCCATCGAAAAACATGGTCCAGAGCTCCGGTTGGATCGGAGCCGTCGGGAGCTGGGTGTCGGCCCATTCAGCCACGAAGTCCGCCAGGACCTGGGACTTGATGGCCTTCCGAGGGGCGAAAGAGATAGTCTCGCCCATGATCTCCACCGCCCACTTCGCAATCCTACCCGAGGCCTCACGGGACTGGATGATCTCTCCCAGTGGAAGGATGACACCACAGTCACCGGATGAGACTCGAAGTAGTGTCGCAACTTCCGCCGTGTCCGGATCACCGCGTACAGCAGCTTCTAGATTTGTGGGTAGCAGATCTTGGTCTCGGACAGTACCTCACTGATGAAGTAGACTGGTCTCTGGACGGGCAATGCATGCCCTTCTTCTTGTCTCTCAACCACGATCGCGGTGCTAACCACCTCGGTGGTTGCGGCGATGTAGATCAAGAGGGCTTCTCCGGCAGCGGGGGGCACCAAGATGGGTGCGTTCGTGAGGAGCGCCTTCAGGTTCCCGAGGGATTCCTCGGCCTCGGGAGTCCAAGTGAAGCACTCAACTTTCCTTAAGAGGCAGTACAGAGGCAGACCTCTTTCGCCGAGGCGGGAGATGAAACGGCTTAGAGCCGCGAGACATCCCATGACCCTCTGTACGCCTTTCAAGTCCTTGATTGGCCCCATGCTGGTGATGGCTGCAATCTTCTCCGGGTTGGCTTCGATGCCCCGCTCGGAGACGATGAACCCCAAGAGCATGCCTCGGGGGACCCCGAAGACACACTTTTCGGGATTAAGCTTCACGCCTTTTGCCTTGAGACATCGAAATGTCTCTTCAAGGTCGGAAAGGAGGTCGGAGGCCTTCCTCGTCTTGACTACGATGTCATCGACGTGGGCCTCGACCGTTCGGCTGATGTGTTCGCCGAACACATGGTTCATGCATCACTGGTACGTCGCCCCCGCGTTCCTCAAACCAAACGGCATTGTAACATAGCAGTACATGCCGAAGGGTGTGATGAATGAAGTCGCGAGCTGGTCGGACTTTTTCATCTTGATCTGGTGATACCCGGAGTAGGCATCGAGGAAAGACAGGATTTCGCACCTAGAAGTGGAATCCACGATCTGATCGATGTGAGGCAGAGGGTAGGGAACCTTCGAACATGCTTTGTTTAGACCAGTGTAGTCTACACACATCCGCCATTTCCCCCTTTCTTTCTCACAAGCACAGGGTTGGCAAGCCATTCAGGATGGAATACCTCTTTGATGAACCCTGCCGCCAGTAGCTTGTGGATCTCCTCGCCTATGGCTCTGCGCTTTTCTTCGTCGAATCGGTGCAGAGGTTGCTTCACGGGTCGGGCCCTAGCTCGAGTATCCAGAGAGTGCTCGGCGACTTCCCTCGGTATGCCGGGCATGTCCGAGGGACTCCACGCGAAAACGTCGGCGTTCGCGCGGAGAAAGTCGACGAGCACTGCTTCATATTTGGGGTCGAGCTCGGAACCGATCCGGATCTGCTTGGAGGCGTCGTTGCTGGGGTCGAGAGGGACGGACTTGACCGTCTCCGCTGGTTCGAAGTTGCCAGCGTGGCGCTTCACGTCGGGCGCCTCCCTGGAGTGGCTCTCCAGGTCAGCGATGAGGGCCTCGGATTCGGCGAGGGCCTCGGCGTACTCCACGCACTCCACATCGCATTCGTATGTGTGTCGGTACGTGGGCCCGACGGTGATGACCCCGTTGGGGCCCGGCATCTTGAGCTTGAAGTAGGTGTAGTTGGGGACGACCATGAACTTGGCGTAGCATGGCCTTCCCAGCACTGTGTGGTAGGTTCCTCGAAACCCGACCACTTCGAACGTGAGGGTCTCCTTTGGAAAGTTGTAGGGCGTCCCGAAGCAGACGGGTAGGTCGAGTTGTCCGAGGGGATGAACGCGCTTCCCGGGGACGACCCCGTGGAAAGGCGCAGCGCCTGCCCGGACCGAGGACAGATCAATCCGCAGGAGCCCGAGGGTCTCGGTGTAAATGATGTTGAGGCTGTTGCCTCCGTCCATGAGGACCTTGGTGAGCCTGACGTTGCCGATGATGGGGTCGACGACGAGTGAGTATCTCCCCGGGCTCGGCACGTAGTCTGGATGGTCGGCCCGGTCAAAGGTGATGGGCTCGTCGGACCAGTCTAGGTAGACTGGCGCCGCCACCTTTACCGAGCAGACCTCCCGGTGCTCTTGCTTGCGGTGCCGAGCCGAGGCGTTCGCCACTTGCCCGCCGTAGATCATGAAGCAGTCGCGGATCTCGGGGAACCCTCCTGCCTTGTGATCTTCCTCCTTTGCGTCGTCGAGGGCCTTGCCACCCTCCGCGGGTGGCCCGGCCTTGTGGAAGTGTCGTCTAAGCATGGCACACTCCTCGAGGGTGTGCTTGACGGGCCCCTGATGATAGGGGCACGGCTCCTTGAGCATCTTGTCGAAGAGGTTGGCACCTCCAGGAGGTTTCCGAGGGTTCTTGTGTTTGGCGGTGGCGACAAGGTCCGCGTCGGCTGCGTCGCGCTTCGCTTGCGACTTCTTCTTGCCCTTCTTCTTGGCGCCGCGCTGAGTTGATGCCTCGGGAGCATCTTCCGGTGGGCGGCCCTAGGGCTGCTTGTCCTTGTGGAAAATGGCCTCAACCGCCTCCTGGCCAGAGGCGAACTTGGTGGCGACGTCCATCAGCTCGCTCGCCCTGGTGGGGGTCTTGCGACCCAGCTTGCTCACCAGGTCGCGGCAGGTGGTGCCGGCGAGGAACGCGCCGATGACATCTGCATTGGTGACGTTGGGCAGTTCCGTGCGCTGCTTCGAGAATCGCCGGATGTAGTCCCGAAGAGACTCTCCCGGCTGCTGGCGGCAGCTCCGAAGATCCCAGGAGTTCCCAGGGCGCACGTATGTGCCCTGGAAATTGCCAGCGAAAGCTTGGACCAGGTCGTCCCAGTTGGAGATCTGCCCCGGGGGCAGGTGCTCCAGCCAGGCTCGAGCGGTGTCGGAGAGGAACAGGGGGAGGTTGCGGATGATGAGGTTGTCATCGTCCGTTCCAACCAGTTGGCAGGCCAGCCGATAGTTCGCGAGCCATAGTTCCGGTCTCGTCTCCCCTGAGTACTTTGTGATAGTAGTCGGGGTTCGGAACCGGGTCGGGAACGGTGCCCGTCGTATGGCGCGGCTGAAAGCCTACGGACCGGGTGGTTCGAGCGAAGGACTCCGATCCTCCTCGCTGTCATAGCGTCCCCCACGCCTGGGGTGGTAGCCTCGGTGCGTCCTGTCGTCGAGGTGGGCCTGACGGCCGTGATGATGGCGCTCGTTGCCGAGGCGACTCGGGGCCGCAGGCGCCGTGTTGCGCGTGCGCCCGGAGTGGACCGAGGCTTCCCGCATGAATTGGGAAGTCGCGGCACGATGTTCTTGGTGGAACCCCTGCCTTTGGGAGGCAGAGCTTTCGGCCCGTCGGACCGCGACGTCCTCTAGGAGGTTCTTGAGCTCTCCTTGGATACGCCGCCCTTCAGTGGTTGATGGCTCCGGCATCGCACGGAGAAGCATTGCTGCTGCAGCCAGGTTTTGGCCGACTCCGCTGGAATCCGGCGGCGGCCTCACCCTGACGTCGTCGACGATGCGGTGCTGGATGTCCTGGGGGAGATGACGCGCTTCTCCGGCCGGGGGTTGGATCGCCCATTCCTGTCCGACGTCCCGGCGGATCGGCACAAGCGTTCCTGCTCCCTCGTCGAGCCTGGCCTGCCTCTCGCGGATTTGCTCGAGCTGTGGGTCAGGACCCCCCGCCGGGACGGGGACCACAACTAGCTCCCGAAGGATGTCAATGCGAGGCGCGGGCCTAGGGGGATCACCGTTTTCCGGCATACCAAGACGGTTGCCTTCGCCGGGACCCCCTAGATCGACGTGGAAACATTCACGACATGGGCCGCGGTCCTCGTCGTCGAGGCCGCGGCTGCCGTCGAAACAGTCGGAAAGGCAGTAGTCACATGCAGTCATGAAGTCCCACACGGCACTGGGGTTACCGAGTCCGGAGAAATCCCAACAGATGTCGGGCTCGCCATCTTCCTCGGACCTCGAGGGCTCGTAGGTCGAGTCAGCCGTCAATCGGCCCCAAGGCGACCGCACACGATACCCCCAGGGCTTTGGACTCGCCTCTATGAAAGTGCTCACCGAAGCGGAGTGGCTTGGTGGGTCGAGACCGAATCCAAAAGTCACGAGATGGGAATCGGTCGGTACCTTTCGGTTGACGGTCGGTGTCGAGGTCGTGTCTGGGACTGACTGCACCGTCGTCTCAGGTACGAGGGTGATGCCCAGCAAGTCCTTCGTGAGCATGCTGGCGTCGTGCGTTTGCTTGAGATTGGCGCGTTGCGGGGAGGTGGCGCTCGTCTTCGTCTCAGACGCGAGATCGATGCCCGACGCGCCCTCCGTTGGGGCGCCGGCGCAGTCGACTCGCTCGACAGCCGTCGAGGTGCCGCTTCCCGCATGGCCTTGGTTGCCCCGCCTACTCCTCCGTCAGCGGGGGAGGGGACGGGACAAGCCCGAATGTCGTCCTTCCACCACGTGGGGAAGGGGTCATCGATTTCCCCGCCGGCGAGCGGGTTGTCGACCGCCATTGTCGCTGTCGCATGGCGGGGGAAGGAGTATCATGTCGTAGCTGCCGTCGAGGGACATGAACTCAAGATTCCCGAAACGGAGCACCGTCCCAGGCTGGAAAGGTTGCTGGAGACTGCCCATCTGGAGCTTGACGGGAAGCTGTTCGTCAGCACGCAGCAGGCCCCTACCTGGCGCGCCAACTGTCGGTGTTTCGAAACCCGGGGGGTCCCTGGACCGACGAGTGAAATGTCGCCATGTGCCCCAGCCCAGATGGGTCAACGCAAGGTGGAACGCGAAGGGGGGAAGGAAGCAGCCGGAGGGAGGCAGGCGTGAGAGAGTGGATCCCGCGGCCTTCGTGTTAGCCCTGCGCCTGAGTCGGGTGCGCTTGCAGTAGGGGGATACAAGCGTCCACGCGGGAGTGGGAGCGAGCGGCCTTGCGCGAGCGCCATCTCGTCCTTCTCTGCGCGGGCCAACCCTCTGTAAGAGGGCCCTAGTCCTTCCTTTTATAAGCGTAAGGAGAGGATCCAGGTGTACAATGGGGGGCGTAGCAGAGTGCTACGTGTCTAGCGGAGGAGAGCTAGTGCCCTAAGTACATGCCGTCGTGGCAGCCGGAGAGGTTTAAGCACCCGGTTCGTGTGGTGTCGTGGCCGTCGGAGGAGCGCTGGAGCCTGGCGAGAGGACAGCTGTTGGGGCTGTCGAGTCCTTGCTGACGTCCTCTTGCTTCCGTAAGGGGGCCGAGAGCCGCCGTCATCACGGAGTGTGCGGGGCGCCATCATTGCCTATCTAGCGGAGCGTGCCAGATGGGACGCCGGTCTTGTTCCCCGTAGCCTGAGTCAGCTCAGGGTAGAGTAATGATGGCGCCTCCTGTCGACGTGGTCAGTCCGCGCCCTAGGTTGGGCGATGTGGAGGCTCCTCCGAGGTCGAGGTCGAGTCTGTGTTCCGTGGCCGTGGTCAAGTCCGAGCCCCTGGGTCGGGCGAGGCGGAGACCATCAGCTGAGGCTAGAGCTAAGTCCGAGCCCTGGGGTCGGACGAAGCGGAGTCAGTCGTCTTCCAGGGTTGAGCCCATGTCCGAGCCCTAGGTCGGGCGGAGCGGAGTTCACCGTCTTCCGGGGCTGAGCCCATGTCCGAGCCCTGGGTCGGGTGGAGCGGAGTTCGCCGTCTTCCGGGGCTGAGCCCATGTCCGAGCCCTGGGTCGGGCGGAGCGGAGTTCGCCGTCTTCCGGGGCTGAGCCCATATCCGAGCCCTGGGTCGGGTGGAGCGGAGTTCGCTGTGTTTCGGGGCTGAGCCCATATCCGAGCCCTGGGTCGGGCGGAGCGGAGTTCGCCGTCTTCCACGCCGTCTTCCGGGGCTGAGCCCGAGTTCGAGCCCTGGGTCGGGCGGAGCGGAGTTCGCCGTCTTCCGGGGCTGAGCCCGAGTCCGAGCCCTAGGGTCGGGCGAGGCAGAGTTTCCTATGACGCCCGAGGTCGGCCTTGGCTGCTGTAAGCCTCACTCTGTCGGGTGGCTCAGCAGTCGGAGCGGCGTAGGCGGCGCTGTACTCTTGTCAGACCGGTCAGTAGAGCGGCGAAGTGACTGCGGTCACTTCGGCTCTGTCGACTGGAGGGCGCGCATCAGGATAAAGGTGTCAGGCCACTTTTGCATTGAATGCCCCTGCGATTTGGTCGGTCGGCTTGGCGATGTGGCCAAGGTTGCTTCTTGGTGAAGACTGGGCCTCGGGCGAGCCGATAGTGTGCCCGTTGCTGGAGGGGGGTCCTCGGGCGAGACGTAGGTTCTCCGGGGTCGGCTTCCCTTGCCCGAGGCTAGGCTCGGGCGAGGCACGATCATGTCCCTTGAATGGACCGATCCTTGGCTTAATCGCATCCATCAGGCCTTTGCAGCTTTGTGCTGATGGGGGTTACCAGCTGAGATTTAGGAGTCTTGAGGGTACCCCTAATTATGGTCCCCGACAGAATGCGAACCATGTACGTGCCAGGATCATTAATTCACGTACACAGCGATTACATAAATGACTCATCATAGCACAATGCTTCGAATTATAATAAAGAGTAAGTAATAATATTACAGACTAGAGCCATTTACATAATATAAATCAAAGTACACAGAATCAAAACATAGCCAACGTAAATAACCCACCACAGGCAGCTGACTGGGGGAGGTCGGTAGCCTAATCCTTGAACTCGTCGAAGTCCTAGAACTCCTGGAGATCCATCTCGACACCTTCTTCTTTACCTGAGCATAGATTGCACCAAAGGCAACCTGGTGTTTTGTGAAAGCAAGGGTGAGTACACATCAACGTACTCAGCAAATGTCCCGTTTGGTTGTAGTGGACTAGCTTTATGTGGGGTTAAGGTCAAGCAGTTGCTTTTAGTTGGTTAGGTAATTATTACTAGTAGAGAGCCAGGTTTTAACATTAACCCAAGTTGGTAACCCAAAAGTACTCTTTCTAAACAGAAAGAATACCAGAAACCATTACCATAATTAAAACCAATATTATTCTCATCATCACCTGTGAACAAAACACCTCTATTCAATGTATCTCTAATCAATGGAGCTCCCTTGGCCGCTCATAACCACGAGCATGGCTGATATATCAATTTCATAATACTCTACAGAGGTTGCACACTTTACCCACAAGCCGTGATTCCCTTTCTAGCTCGGGCTTGCAAGACCCTTATTCACTTTCGAGGTGAATGGCTAGGGATTCACTACAAAGCCTTTACAAAGATTCCCTGAGGCTGTAGCTGCCTGTTAGGTTTCCTAAATGTACCGCACTCCTCCCCAAGGGGCAAACCACCCTCAGCAGAGTGAGCCGCATACACCGAGCCCCATTAACGGCACGACGACGAAGCGAACTACACCTCAGTTCCTCTAATTAATTAGCTAAGGGCGTCCCATATGACCCTCATGGTTGCACTATTTTCCCGGGCGGTCATCCAACGAACAGGTCCTTACGGAGAGACACTCGAGAAACCGCTCGAGCCCCCTAAAGTATCACCAGTCCAACATCATAATAATAATGACAACATCGTATCATAAGTGTTCACATCATGTTCATTGATTAAAGTAAAGCAATAGCATAAAGCTAACCATAGTAACCCAAAAGGTAATCAAGGATAAGGTAAATACAAAGCTAGTCAATCCTTAGGTTGATCATGGTATGCGGGTTGATGAATTATAAAGTAAATGGGACATAATAGGTCAGAGGACACTTGCCTTCACCAAAAAGATGCTCAGGATCTTCAGCCTTGTAGAACTCGAAGAGTTCGATCTCTTGGTCGCTAAGCTTTACTGTCGATTCCTCGAAGCGCGGAAACAAATCGCGATCTAATCGCAACGTGAAGTGAAGACGAACCAGTACAAGCAAAGAAACATATATATGCATAAGAACATTACACCATACAAGATAAAACATTATAAAAATGTGCAGAATAAAATAGAGTTCGCTTCTATGGCCACACGAGGGAAAGAAATGCGTCGGTCGGAGATACGGTCGACAAGTTATCGCGTTTACGCTAAACGAATATGAACTAGGACATTTAATTCGGTGTTATCAAATATAAATTATAACTACTATTTAGTTAAAGCGAGGGATTCTAAGCGAGGCGAATTTACGATGCGTGAAACAATACAGCAGCGTGCAGAGGAAGCGCAGACACATGCGACATAGTACACGAACGACGCACGAGACAGTGCACGCGACGAGCGCGAACGACGCGTGAACTAGCACGCCACCGCGTGCGGGACAGCACGCGCGACAGACGAGGAAAACTAAATAGGTGACGCGTTTATACTAAACAAATATTAAATAATTACAAAGCAGTTATGTTAATACTGGTCATATTAATATTTATTATAAAAGCTCAGTTGAACACTACGTATTTAATCTAATTGAAATATTAGTCTAATAAATATTAGTTGAGCAAACTTTAAGTTAATTATTTAAAATATGTGACATGATGAATTAACGCTATTAACATGAGTGTTTATAAGCGAAAACAATTTATTATCACGCGCAGACACTACGCGACAAACGTGAACGACGCGTGACAACGCGTGCAAACAGCACGCGCGACACGCGTGAACGACAAGCGACGAAGCGCGCGAAACAACATTGGGGCTCGCACACTGTGCGCGCACAGCATGACGTCGCGCACGAACGACATGCACAACACGCAAGAGCGCACGCAACACACGTGAAACCACACGTGCGACACGCACGAACGACACGTGAAAACGCACGCGACAACACGCGGGACAGCACGCGGCACGCCAAACAACGCGCACGACAGCGCGCGACACACGTGAGTTAACGCGACTACACGCGTGAACTTCACGATGACGCGCAAATGATGCCGCACGCAAACAACAACGAACAATTAATTAATTTAAAGTATTTAAGCTGGTATTAATCAAGTTAATTAACATTTATATTTACAAAAGGACAATTAAAACTATAGACTCGTTCTAATTGAATTGTTATTTTAAATAACTAACAACTGAACAATAATTGACTAATTAGCGCCAGCGATAATAACGGAAATAATTAAATAACGTGCTCACAGCATGCGAGACGCAAGCGATCAATAAGAGACGACGCACGTTGCAACACATTTATACTAACAAGTATTAATTCAAAGACATTCGATCAGGCGCAATCATATTAATATGTATCTATAAAACACAAATAAAACTAGAAGTTAGTTTAATTAAATCTCTATTTCAATTACCATCAGATAAGCAAACAATTAATTAATTAAAGCATAATAATGTTATTAACTTATTGACGACGCTAATATGAGCTAATACACTGGAACGGCCCAAACGGATTCAAAACGACGTGGCACAATGTAATTGGATGGGCTAAGCCACACATTTGGCAATACGGAGCACATTTGCAGAGAATCCATGTGTTATGGTGTGGGGACAGTTTTGCACATGCGTTGCATGCCTGCATGCATGGCAAGGTCGTGATCTCGCTTATGTGAGGGTGTGCATGCAAGTGGGGGCCGCAGAGTGGTTTTGTCTAACTAAATTTGGGTGTGGAACTCGCGCGGTTTCCTAGTTCTTCTCTCCCACGCACGAACTGCAACAACAAAGGGAGAAAAAATGGATCATGGGTGCCTGGCTGCAACGGGCTCGCAGGCGGCTCAAGCCAGCGGCAGCGGCAGCGACTTGCTAGGATTGGGGTGTGCGGCAGGGGCTCTGTAGCGGGAGCGGTACTGCTGGGTGCGCAACGCAGTGCAAGTGCCCGTGACGGCCATGGCTGAGCTCACCGAGGACTGGGAAGAGGAGGAGGGCCAAGAAGGGCCGACCACGACCGAGGTTGCAGCTGCTCGGCTGAGACTCACGCGCGCGGGGGAGCTCGCCCGGCCATGGGGTTGTGGTGGGGCTCGCCCGCGCGAGGGAGCAGGGCGCTTGGCGCCTGGTTGCGTGGGCGCGCTGCCGCGCTAGCTGGCTGCCGCACAGGCACGCGAGCACACCGCCAGAGAGGCTCAGTCGTGCACCAGTAGCTGCGAGGCAGAGACCAGGCGTGCTGCGCGGGTGGCTGGGGCTGGGCGCTGCGCGGAGCTGCAGTGGCACGTAAGGGAGAAGTGCGCTACGCTGCCGCGGCACTGCGCTGGGCGGACAAGCGTCCACCGCGAGCGCAAGGGATGGGCAGTGTCAGGGACGACGACCATCACGGTGGCTCTACAGATCTGGGTGTCGGTATAACAGACGAAGGGAGGACGAGGGAGCTGCGTACCTAGTAACTGCTGCTCATGAGATCCAGATCCAGGGGAGAAGTTCGTATCTGTGTAAAGGGAAGGAGTTTTAGCAATAGAGAAATAGAAGAAGGAACGTGTGCGTATATAAATAGATGTGGGGTGTGGCGAGGCGGTTGCGCGTACAACACGCGGGGCGCTGCGCGACGAGGCAAGGCAAAACAAGGTGACCGCGACCGATTCTGAGTTGATACTCGCGTGTGAAACAGATAACAATTTAAGAAAAACGGATTTGACTCATGGGCCTGAGGTGTCAGCGAGAGGACCATGTGAGACAGTTGTGTCTGAGCGATACGGCGAGGGCGGGGAGAAGGTTGCACGCATGAGCGTTGCGTGACAAGATGATGCAAGGTGAGATTGATGGAGGGTAGACTTAGACGGAGGGTAGACAGAGGGAATAGACGAAAGGTCGACAAGGTAGTTGGGGATAGCATATGCAAGCGACTTGCTGTTCGTGAGGAGAAGCGGTTCGATGATCTCGTGAAAAAGAACACGAGATCCGGAATAGGCTCGATGAGAGGAAATATATATATATATATATATTTATAATTGAGTTTCCAAAATTCTATAGTTTTTGCAAATACTAAATTTTAAGTATTTAATTAATATTATAAAAATTGAAATTCATATTTCATACTCGAAGAAACGTTCTGAAGATTCTAAAAACTCTTGGGAACATCCTCGAGATATTTTAATTTGTTACGATAACATTTTGTACTCATAAACACTATGCATCGGCATGAATGCAACAATCAAAGTTCCTCTAAGATTCTATTTTACTAGGCTTATGCATAGATGTAAAACAAAATAACTCTTCACTATTTAGGAAAAAGAAAAGAAAAGCAAGGAAAAGAGAGGGTAACACCTGAATTTGGTGAATATTAGAAAAGAAATTTTATACCCCCAAATTCAGGGTGTTACAACCTCACACAGATGTACAAAGATAGAAATTTGCAAGATGGAATTGGGATTCAGATGGGTCAGGTTTAGATTGTAAAAGTCAAGGAGACCATGAAAGAAGGGAGAAATGGGAAGAGCAAGGCCGCGGATGTGAAAAGGAACGTAAACAACGGACTCGTGGGTATCTTCTGTCGGAACAGTGACCCCACGACAAATCCGCTAAGAACAAAGCTCCTTTGAAGGAAGAACTCCGACATCGACAAGGCAGAGGAGATCTGATTCCGAAACAACAGACATATGGTTACCTGCGAATGGCAACTGGCTGTTGGGGTCGATGGGAGGAATGACTACCGCAACAGAATTCTGGTTCTTCCGCTTGGGCGCCATCGCAATCTCGCCGGTGGATTGAATAGAAGCGAAATCAGAGGGAAGCAGAGGAGTAGCTTGGGGCAGAAATACGAAGTTAGGGCTCAGAACTCAGAGGGGTGCGGTGACGTGATATAAATGGGGTTTTCCCAGGGTGGGCACCGTTTCTAAGAAGTGCCAAGTCATCACCCGGAAAACAAGATTTCCGACATAACTCGGTTGTTACCTCTAAAACTCTGACGTGGCCTAGCGTAACTCGGCTGTTGCCTCTAAAACACCGATAACATCAAGTACCACACGGATGTTACCTCTAAAGCGCTGCCAGTGTCTGTCCTAACTCGGCAGTTACCTCTAAAACGCCGATGTAGCCCAACGTAACTCGGCTGTTACCTCTGAAATGCTAATGTCATCAAGCACCACTCATCAGTTACTTCTAAAAAGGCGCCGGCAATGTCTATCATAACTTGGTTGTTTTCTCTAAGTAAATGCCGGTAGAACCAAATACGACTCAGCAATTACTATTCGTTACTCCGGCGTTATCTCTAAGAACACCAGCAGCGCTAGACATGAAGACAAACTATCGATTGACTATAAAAGAAGAACAATGGAAAAGCGAAAGGACGCCCAGAACAAGCTGAAATTTTCTTCAATATATGGAAGAGGGAAGTTTTTCCATAAACTTAAAGACCGACTCATTATGAGTCGACCTTTCTTCCCTTTCTTACTACATTACTTCATCCTACACTACACTAAATTACATTACCTTATACTACATCACTACACTACTTACACTACACTATACTATTAACTACTACTACATTATTCTACTACTACTTATCTATACTAATATTTAAACCAGTGGCACTTTGCCACTGGCCTTGCCGCTTTCACCCTTGCCGCTGCCGCTGTCGCCCTTACCGCCGCTGCCATCGCCCTTGCCATCACCGTCGCCCTTGCCGTCACTGTCATCGTCGCCGTCACCTCCGTCGCTGCAGTCGCCCTTGTCGTCGCCTTCACCGCCGCTCTCTCCTCGGACGAGTCGGAGGAGTTCTCCTTGTCTGAGGAGATCTCCAATTCATCCGAGCCCTCGAGCCCAGAGTGCTCGACGGCACGGATGTACGTCCACACCTCGGTGGCGATCCCCTGGGAATCGTCCGAGTCATCGTACGACACCGGGTGAGAGGCGTAGACCGACAACCCCTCGGACTCGGAGGAGAACCCCTCCTCCGAGTACTCGGAGTCGCCAAAGTCCTCTGATGGAGGACTTGGCTCGCGCTTCCGTTTGTCGCCAGAGTGGTGCGACAAACATCCGCCTTTCTTGCTCTTGCCCATGGCCGGTTGGAAGAGAAGAGAGAAGTGGAGTAATAAGCAACAAATGGTCAGGAGATGTCTAAAGACACCAGCGAGGCAAGCAGACTATTTATAGAGGCCGGAGGCAACCGCTCATCTCCTACCACGGTCACCGAACAGTCACAAGTATTCAATAAGCAATTCAAATCGTTTGGAAACAAGTCAAGCGGCAGACACCGTTTCACGTAACATGACACCATTTGGACTGAGGTCAACTGCATGGACGATATGATTACACCCCGCGGTCATGTCAAGTTACTACTCAAGGGCAGTTTGCTAAATGCTCAGCGAACCAAGCTGTCCCTTGGTTACACCCATTGGGGGCGGGGGGACGTCCAGGAATTTTCAATAGATTTTTCCAAGCAGTCACATCCATACAGTATACACAATGAATGTATCAAGATATCAATGGAGATCGGAGGAAAGCCAAATATAGCTACTAAAAGTACAAGTCTAATCAACAGAAGCATTGAAGCAGCAAGCGAAATGAAGACCAGCCAAGAGCCATCTACCAAACATCCAATCTATCGCCGATCAAATAAATTTCGAACCCAACAGGACATGGGCAGATCACGCTGATATTCTCTAAAGACAGAAAATGAAGGTAGCATGCTGATCTCTATAGCATAAGCTGATGATATAATGCTGAGTTCTAAGGCATGAGACGAAGATAAGATAATAACTTCTGAAAGCATGAGATGAAGATCTTTGAGTGGATTATTTTCAGTAATCCACTCAAAGCTCGGGGGCTACACCCATTGGGTGCACCTCTAGTGCACCCAATGAATCCTCAACCCTTAAAGACAGAATGCTGATCTCTAAAGCATGGACCGACGACGAAATGTTGATTTCTAAGGCACAAGACGAAGACCAACCAATGATTTCTGAAAAGCACAAGATGAAAACCTTTGAGTGGATTATTTTCAGTAATCCACTCAAAGCTCGGGGACTACACCCATTGGGTGCACCTCCGGTGCACCCAATAGATCCTCAACCCCTACAGACAAAATGCTAATCTCTAAAGCATAAGCCGGTAATCGAGCACTGGTTTCTGAAGTATAAAAACGAATACTGTTGGAGTATCTGAAGAAGGGTAACAGAAGCTTGTTTGTACTGGGATTATCAGAGTTTAGAAACAACAATTTGGAAGGTGTGCTTTCAAAGCACCCATTACCTAAAATCAAAACCGCAAGCTGGACCTATAATCTTTGGGCCGATTATTTCAAAATCAACTCAAAGGTTGGGGGCTTGTGGGGGACAGATATCCCCGGTCCACTAGAAGGCTAGAGGGCCAAGCGAAAGGATTTGGTCCCATTACTTCGCAAGGCCATCCCTTCGTGGGCCAGGGGAAGAATCGCTGGCAGAATGGATCGACGTAAGATTAGATAGACTCAAGCCCAGGCGGATCACTGGGTTTAAGCATTATCCACAGTATTGATTCGATTCTCCTGCGCGGCGCCCTCAAACGTCGAAACTAAATGAGGATAAGTCGGCAAGATAGTAGGAAGATAAGTTCAGTTGGTTCACTATTACTTAGGAGCACGTGGCTATCATACTCACATGTAACGCCCCATGGTCGAGTATATAAGGCCTAGGGGGCACCCCATCGAAGAACAAGTCACTCATTAGTCATATATCTCATTGTCTAGTATCCATCGTTCTAGGGAACCCCTCTGTAACCCACCACATATAAGATCCACACCAGGAAGTAGGGTGTTACGCCTCTCTAAGCGGCCCGAACCTGTATAAAATTGTCCATCGTCTCCCGTGTATCTAGCACGAACCATCGAGCTACAATCGGTAACATCGTCCTACCCAAAAGCACCTCGAGGGGTAACCCCGGGTGCGCGGTCGGGTCCCAACCACCGACAATACCCCAATAACCTGACCACTTAAAACTAAATCATACTTGACCCAAAAATGGCTATGTATACCACTAGAATTCCTCTGTAGGATTAAAATTTATATTATCAAATTAATCATTTTTATTACTACTACATTGCATATCATGGCATACATATATCTCACTCATTTCATTCATTATGTTGCAACCTCGCTGATGAAGAGTACGTGCTCGTTCTCGAGCAAGGAGCTATCCAAGAGGAAGTCTAGGAGCCAGCTCCTGAGCCTGCCACAGAGGATGTCCCTGCAGCCCAGCATTTGAAGGCAAGCCCCAGTTTTATGCATAACCAATTTATATATGCTACTTTACTACACTAAATTTTTGTAGGCTTGTAATATGCACTTAAGTGTAGGAGTTGCTTGAAACCCTTAGTTGCATGAACTCAAGATTCCTTTTTGAAACGAATACTAGTATGCTACGTCGAGTAGCTGCTTTGCTAATCAGGATCTCGATAGAAGTCGAGTGATTTTTCTAGCACTCGCGCGAGGTCAGGCATTGATTGTATTCATCTTGATAATGGGATCTATGATGGTCTATGGACTTGGATCAAGGGTGGATGCTTTGTCCATGAGATGGAATGGAATTAAGGATTAATGTGTGGATACCTAAGTCAAGCGTTTGAATGTACTAAGCATATGTCAAGAAATATGGTAACCGGTAAACTTAGTACCTGAGTGAAGCCGAGCATGGACTTTCCTTCTCACTTGTCCTGAGACTAGGTCTCCCATGCAAGCTATGGTGGGTACAAGTGCGGTCACTGCACGGCGGCAGCCGGGGTCAGTGGAGCATTGTATGCCAAGGCGGTGAGCTCAGGCGGCGAACGGGGAATCGATGGGGACAGTTGATGTGTGTGGGGATGGAGTGCCCCTACATGTCGTGTGTTTAGGATTACCTTGCAAGGTTTAAAAACTCGATTCGAATTGTCTCCTTCTAACAGCTAATGAGACTGCTTGACCCCTTGTACTGCATTGAGTAAAAAGTGGAATGAGGTTTTACTTGAGATAGCATGTTGATTGTGCTAAATGATTGTTACCATGTATGCTTAGAAAGGAGCAAACCTAGCTAAATTAATGATGTTAGAATTGGAAAAGCTAAAATAGATTTTAGACTCAGCTAGTGCTTTTGGCAAACCAAACCCCTCAGCCAAACAGCTGCATAGCCAAACACCGGGTAAGTCTAGCTGAGTATTAGTATACTCAGCCTTGCTTGTGGCACAATTTTTGCAGGTACGCTACAGGACATGGTTGATGGTGTGACTTGGCCTTCCACCCTGCCACCGGGTTGGACGGTTGAGTGGGATGCTGCTCCGGTAGGAGAGGAGCAGGAGGAGTAGTGGGCCAGGCCTTGCCCTATTCCTCAGCATTCGACGTTATCGATTTTCCGCTGCACTTTATTTATGAACTTGTTCCCTTTCATTTAAAGCTCCGATTTATGTAATAACTCTAGTACTTTACATTGTGGTTTCATGCTTTATTGTATTCTCTCTATGACTCACCTTCAAGTGAGCTAGTGGTATTTGATCCGGGGGAAGTGGCTTTATCAGACTAGATCTGAGGGACTGACGGGTTATTCCAATTTAAGTGTGTTGGTGCCTCTAAGGCGTGACTTGGGCAATTAAGCTGGAATAATTCGGGCAGTTCCGCCACATCTAGTATCGGAGCGAATACCACCACAGATAAATCAATAAGTCATGAATATCAACTTTCCAAAAAATAAAAATTTGCTTAGAAACCATTACTGGAATCGTCAGGACTAGAACGCTAGATGTAGGACGAAAGGCCTTAGGAATAGTGGGGAAAACAGGTGGCTAATTAAGTAGGCCATATGGGCCAGTTTTAGAGTTCTAAGGATGCCTTAAAAGCACCCTTCTGATCGGTGAGGAGACGTTCTATCCAGCATGCATGCAATATAAATCACGAAAGGATTAGAAATTAAAGGAAAGATGCATCTAGGAATAAATGTAGCAAATACAAATAATAATAAATAACATAAGGAGTAGAATCAAATCTAACCCACCTCCTTTTAACAACCCGGGCACATGTTTTTCCTTTCCACTACCGTAATGATTACGTCTAATCCTCTTTCACAGATGACTTCACCCACCTCACCAATGGAGGAGACACTCATTTCAGTTCCAATTTCCATTCCCACGAGGGTTTCCCTTCCATCCTGTGGGAGGTGCTCAGCTCCACCTGTTACCATACACTCCCTCTGTACAAGGTGCAGCTGTACGAGGAGCATTGGGTGCCACGTTGCCAAGTCTGGCTGACTCTGGAGGTTCACCCCCTACAGCCGGGTTGGCGTTCCCTTGACTCCGAGACTATTGGATTCAGGTCGGACGACACCACTGAGGCTATAGCTATAAAAACCCTAACAACTTTCTGCGGCTACCATCCCTTGGAGATGGTAATGCACCCATTGGGACTCTTCCCCGCTGAGACGAGGGATGACCCCATGTGGTGCAACCGAGTGAGCCATGTAAAAGACGTGTGGGCCATGCATCCCGACCAAGTTGGGAGGATCACTGTTCAGTGCATGAGCGCATTGTACCGCCTTCAGGCCCTGCAAAGTGACGCCATGGCACACCTCACTAACCTTGCTCAGACCACTAAGCTCACCCTCGACAGCTGAGAGGACTTCGTGGTCGACTTGTCTTCAGAATTGGTGGAGAAAGACCTATAGGTGGAACAGTTGAGCCAGCGCATCGCAACCCTGGAGCAGTAGGTGGAGATCTGGGACAACACCATTGATGTGGAGAACCAGCTCCGTGATGTGTAGGAGGAGCTTGAGGAAGCTAACGACCACCTGGAGATACACCACCAGGATATGGAGGAGAAAGAGGCCGAAAGCGAGGGAGAGGAGGCTCCTAATGAATTAGAACCAGCCCCTGGTACCAATGCAACTCCCTCCGGGATGCCCCCTTCGCCAGCATCTAGTGTCACTTCTACCACTCAGGGTAGATGTGTTAGCTTGATGCATTAGGAGAATAGAAACTCACACGAGCTTAGTTGGCATCAGATTTTGGACTAGGCTTATGGGTACTTTCCCCTAAATTGATGTAACCCAGGAAAACTTTTGTGAGTAATGAAGTGAATGCAATCATGATATCCTCGTCCAATTTGATGTCATCTTATGACATTTCCTTTCCGTATGATATAATAATATTGTTCAGAATCATGAATTGGGATAACAATGGCAACAATCTCTGTTTTCAGATGGCAGCTAGGCAGCGTCGCGAGCAAAACGAGCATATTCCCCTGCCACCTCCTCTAGCTCCCACGGTGCAGGAGCTGATGGCTTAGCAGAATGAGATTCTATGGTAGCTATTGCAGTGCCAGCCCCACCCTCAGCAGTATGGTGGAGGCCAATCGCAGCATCCTCCGGCCGCGGCAACCTATCAAGAGTTCTTGAGCACGCAGCCGCCCCTGTTCACCAAGGTAGAGGATCCGCTTGACGCCGATGTGTGGCTACAGGTCGTGGAGTCCAAGTTTCCCCTCCTCACGGGGCTTGCCCTGATGACACCAAGACTCGCTTCGCCGCACAGCAGCTTCGCGGACCTTCTTGGACATGGTGGGACCATTTCTGCGCCATGTTACCAGCTGATCATGAATTGACATGGGAGGAATTCAAGACTGCTTTTAGGGGACACCACATTCCAGCAGGGATTCTGGATCGCAAGCTGAATGAGTTTCTGGCATTAACTCAGGGAACCCGCACTGTGCTACAGTATGCCTAGGCCTTCAACGACCTGTGCCAGTATGCGGGCTATCACACAGATTCCGATGAGAAGAAGAGAGACTGATTCTACAGAGGTCTCAACACCAAGTTGTGTGAGCGTCTCAACAATGCTCGAGCTAACAGCTTCAATGAGTTGGTCAACCTGGCCATATCACAGGAAGACTGTATTGTAGCTCAACGGGCAGAGAAGAAGAGGAAAGCACCAATGTCAGGACCCTCAGCTCCACCCCAGAGGTTCCGGATTGCCTCCAGCAATCAGAGCAGAGGATTTCAGCAGCAGGTAGGAAGATGGGTTATCAGGCCGGCTCAGCAGCAACAAGCACTCAACCACTTTCCAGCTCCCACCCCAAGGAACAATCAACCCTAGCAATAGCAGCAGTTCCACCAGGGGAATGGAAACAAATGCTTCACATGTGGCAATGTGGGCCATTATGCCAAGGATTGCCCGAGGAATCAGCCGAGGCAGATGCCAGCATCAAACCAAGACAGAGGAAGAAAGCAGAAGGTGCAAGTTAGACAAGGGAAGCTCAATTTCACTACCCTGGAGGAGCTACCTGAAGGAGCCCCCATCATGACTGGTACCTTTATAGTTTTTAATCAACCTACATTGATTCTATTTGACTCTGGTGCATCACATAGCTTCATTAGCCAGAAGTTCAGCGTTAAATGCCAACTGCCTTTCTATCATACCAAAGGGTCTTCCATGATAGCAATGCCTGGGGGCAAAATTGCAACAAACCAATTAAATCGAAATGTGCCTATCTCACTGGGAAGTAAAATCTTCAAAACCACACTCCTGATTTTGGGATTATAGGGCATGGACATCATTCTCGGAGCTAACTGGATGACTCAACACCGGGTGGTGTTGGATGTAGCTGTCAGAGCTCTGGAAATCCGTTCTCCTACCTTGGGAGACCTTACGTTATATCTGCCTAGACAAGAACTCACCTAAACATGTGCTTTTGCTATGATAGAGTTACCCTAGAAGAAAACTCCAGTGGTCTGTGAGTATGCAGATGTTTTCCTAATGAGTTGCCAGGAATGCCGCCAGATCGGGATATTGAATTCGCCATCGAATTGCAACCGGGAACGGCATGTATTTCCAAGAGGCCCTACCGGATTCCACCCACTGAATTGGCAGAATTGAAGAAATAGCTGCAAGAATTGTTGGACAAGGGTTTCATCTGCCCGGTACTTCACCTTGGGGATGTCCAGCCTTGTTCGTAAAGAAGAAAGATGAAAGCTTGAGATTATGTATAGATTACCGCCCACTCAATGCGGTAACTATCAAGAACAAGTATCCTTTGCCTCGTATTGATGTTCTTTTCGACCAATTGGTTGGAGCTAAAGTGTTTTCCAAGATAGACCTTCGCTCTGGCTATCATCAGATCAAGATACGAGCAAGTGATATTCCAATGACTACCTTCTCAACCAGATACGAACTTTATGAGTATTTGGTGATGTCGTTTGGGTTAACTATTGCGCCAGCATACTTCATGTATCTAATGAATTCAGTCTTCATGCCTGAACTGGACAAGTTCATGGTAGTTTTCATCGATGATATCTTGGTGTACTCAAGGAATGAAGAAGAGCATGCTGGTCATTTGCATGTAGTGCTCCAACGTTTGAGAGAGCACCGTATTTATGCCAAACTGTCTAAATGTGATTTTTGGCTAAAAGAAATTAAATTCCTGGGTCACACTATCTCTCAAAATGGCATAACTGTTGATCCAGATAAAGTGCAAGAGGTGATGAATTGGAAGCCGCCAACAACTGTCTATCAGATTCAAAGTTTTCTGGGATTAGCCGGGTATTATCGAAGATTCATTCCAGACTTCTCTCGAATTGTGAAGCCCATGATTGAATTGTTGAAGAAGGGAGCAAAATTCAAATGGGGTCAGAAGTGCGAAAATGCTTTCCACGCCTTGAGGCAGCATCTGACCACAACACTAGTGTTAGCGCAACCCGACAACAACAAGCCATTTGATGTGTATTGTGATGCCTCTAGCACTGGACTGGGTTGTGTTTTGATGCAAGACAACCGAGTCATTGCCTACGCATCGAAAGCACTCAGGCCTCATGAGCAAAATTACCCCACTCATGACTTAGAGTTGGCAGTCGTGGTTCATGCATTAAAAATGTGGAGGCACTACTTGATGGGAACCCACTGCAACATCTATACAGATCACAAGAGCCTCAAGTACATCTTTACCTAGGCTGATCTCAACATGAGACAGAGAAGATGGCTAGAATTGATCAAGGACTATGACTTGGAAGTGCACTACCACCCGGGGAAAGCCAATGTGGTAGCTGATGCCTTGAGTCGGAAGTCACAATGCAACTGCATGATGATGGATTATCGCATCAATACCCTATGTGACGAGTTGAGCAAGATGAAGATCGAAGTAATTCCTTCTGGTACCTTGTCTCACATCTCGGTTGAGCCAACCTTGCAAGACTAGATAATTATAGCCCAGCTCAGTGACAAGGGAATGCAAATCATCAAGGAGAATCTTCATCAAAAAGTGGAAAAGTATAAGTGTTTTTGCCAAGACAGGAAGGGGATATTGTGGTTTGAAGACAGACTGGTGGTTCCTAAAAATAAAGACCTCAAGAAGAAAATCTTGGATGAGGCTCATCTCTCCAAATTCTCCATGCATCCAGGAAGCACCAAGATGTACCATGATCTGAAGCCTCTATATTGGTGGATCAGAATGAAGAGGGAAATAGCCCAATACGTATCGGAATGTGACACATGTCAGAGGATAAAGGCAAGCCACTTAAAATCAATTGGTTCCTTGCAACCCCTATCAATACCTTCATGGAAATGAGATGACATCAACATGGATTTCATTGTGAGCCTGCCCAACACCTCTCGGCATCATGATTCAATTTGGGTCATTATGGACCGATAGACGAAAGTGGCACATTTTCTTCCAGTGCACACCACTAATAAGGCTCAGAAGTATGCAGAATTGTATATTGACCGAATCGTGCATTTGCACGGGTTACCCCGGGCAATTGTCTCTGACCGAGGAGCCCAATTTGTTACCAGATTTTGGGAGCAATTAGAAGAGTCCTTGGGAACCAAGTGTAATATCCCAAAAAAATGTTACTAAATGTTGATCTTCGGTGTGTGGATGTGGGAAAAGGGTTGTGGTCCGTTGGATGCTAAGTCAGAGTCATCTGGGGTGTCCTTTCTTTTCTCCCGCAAAGAAACCCTAGTGGTGGCCCTTTCCCCCTTTTGCCCCTTCTTGGCCACCACCCCCCCTATCCCTCCACACTTGGCCGCCCCTCCCCCTTTCCCCTTGGCTGGACGCCCCTCTCCCCCCATGGCAGCCGCTCTCCATTGCTTCCTCCTCCCTAGATCTTCCCCAATGCAGCAAGGATCGAGAAGAGGAGGAGCACGTTGAATTGAAGAGGAAGAGAGGATCAAGGAGATGTTCTACCCCATCTCTTCTTGCAGATTTCCCTAGGGAAGCCCTAGGTAAGGATGAGATCCTTGTTCCTCCCTATAATTATGTGCTTTTGGAGGTTGTGGGTAATGGGGATAAAAGGATTAGAGGTTGGATTAGATGTGGGGTTAGGTTGTGATCTCGAATTTAGTTTCTGCAGAATGACAGATTCGATAGTTTCTGTTCATGCCAGTTTTCTGTGGTCTTAGAAGCCTCAAAAAAATAAAAAGGCTATATATGAGTCGTAGATAACTTGTAGATCTTTCCGTGGCCACGAAGAACACCTCAATCGGACATCAGATCGGAGAGTTATGGTAGTTTGATTATAGCAGTTTTTCTGTCTCATAATTCTGTGCAGAATCTGTTCTCTTAAGATTTACGCAATTTTATCAATAGAATTAAACCTTGGGTTTCGAATAAAAATTGTAGATAATTTCATAAGCTTTCTAGATTGTTAAAGAGTGCATTCATATGAATTATGAAACTCCAGTTATGTTTGTTTTACTGTGGCTGTTCCTATTTGCCTGACAAAAATGAGCGGGTCTGTTCACTGGTAGGTTTCATCAGGTAAATGGCCGAATTGGCTCTTCCATCTATGGAGACTTCTGTAGAGGGATAAAATTTATTACTGACAGCAGAATTTCATGATTTTTGGTTGAGTAGTTTATGAGATATCGAATTTTGAAGTTAACTATGCTGCTGTCTGAAACAGATTCAGCCAGTTATCTTGTCAGATGTTTTAGAACTTATAGATGACAGAATTTAATTATCCATTGAATACTAAAGTTGTAGAGTATTTTGTGTAGATACTCATAGAGTATTTGTTTGATATCACCACTGTTATAACTTTTAAGATACAAAATTAACAAACAGTGCTGCTGCTGTGTGGCATGTGGTTCAGGGTGGGAGGCTTTCCACGAGGTCTTGGTTTCATGTGTACGAGCGATTTGTTGATTATTGGCAAATGTCTGTGAAATATTTGTACTAAGTTTTATGCCTGCTAGCAGGTGGCTACACTCTAGATCATGCCTAGTATATTTTTCTTCTTCGATGAAGGCAAGTGAATGTAGCGGTGGTTGCTTCCATTCTGACCTGTTATTTCTATCGCCTACACTCTAATATTCAGAATTATTGGATTCTTTCATATTGTACTCTAAGGCGATGCTTTACTTGCTTGCATTATACTGATGCTCAATCATATCTTGATGATGATTATGATTCGAGTATGACTCATGCGATTAATTCACACCCTTGAAGGTAAATGAAGTATTATTTGAGGTTTGTATTGTATCTGAAGGTAAATGAAGTATTATTTGAGGTTTGTATTGTATGTGAAGGAAGTGTAGTACATTGATAAATGCAGCATGCCATATACATTGCATGATTCACTTGCATCTGAAGTTGTGTCATGACCTATGGTCCGACCATACCGGTACAACTTAGCATCGTACGTTGTCCGAGGAGGGGTACGATGCGGCTTCATACCCTTAGAGGTATGAAGGCAGAGGACATATGCATTGCATTCATATGCATTCATTGAAATGATATTTGCAGGTATTGTTGACGCAGGGAAGTGTTATACAACCTATTATGGTTGTTCGAGGAAATGAGATGGTATTGGTTATATTGGGACTACTGAGTTCTATATCTACAAGTATTTCTAATCTTAAGTGTGATTCTTTTAAAATGTTGATTAATTCAATTTGTGGTTTAAATATCTCATCAAAACAATTCACTTGCTGAGATATTTTATCTCACTCTTGCATTACTCAATGCAGGTGCTTGTTGCTCATCAAGGGGAGTGGGAAGTAGCAGCACATCCACCTTCACTCTCATAATAACGCTGCTTAGGCGTAGTCATGATTTAATTAGAAACTTCTTGTCAAAGGATGTTTGTTTCTAACTAGTTGTGTGCACTGCTTAATTCAGTTCATGTTGTTATGGTTGTCTTCCCATTGCTAGTAGATTATTAATGTCTATTATGTTTTCTTATCATGATATTTATTTATACTTTGTTGCTGCCCCGTTTATGCAATTTTCAAAGAAGATGCTGTCGAAATTTTATATATGAATGTTAGATGTGTAGTTTAGTAGCATTCTGGGGTGTTTGTGAATCCCGGGTTGTTACACCAAGCTAATAAGAAGTTCAGCTTACCACCCCAGACTGATGGTGAGACCAAAAGGGTAAATCAAATTCTTGAAGATATGCTAAGGGCTTGTGCGATCGATTGCGGCAAGAACTGGGATAAGTACATCTCTTTGACAGAGTTTGCTTCTAACAACAGTTATCAATCCAGCCTAAAATGGCACCCTTTGAAGCCCTATTTGGAAGAAGGTGTCGAACACCCCTCAATTAGTCTCAGCCTGGAGAAAGAGAAATCTTTGGACCTAACTTAGTGACTGAAGCCAAAAGGAAAGTCAAATTGATCAGGAAGAATCTAGAAGCTGCTCAGGCCAGGCAAAAGAGCTACCATGACAAGAGAAGAAAACCCCTCCAGTTTGAAGTGGGAGATTTTGTATATCTGAAAGTATCACCCACCAAAGGAGTGCAAAGGTTTGGGATCAAAGGCAAGTTAGCCCCTTGCTACATTGGACCTTATGAAATCGTGGAAGCATGTGGACCCGTGGCATACAAATTGAAGCTACCTCTGAAAATGTTTGTCATGCACAATGTGTTCCATGTATCCCAATTGAAGAAGTGTATCCGTTTGCCAACCGAGGTTATAGCAGAACCAGAAGTGGAGATAGAGCCAGATCTGTCATACCAAGAGTACCCTTCCAAGGTTCTAGATTGCAAAGAATGATCAACTCGTGCGAAGTCGATCAAAATGTATAAGATCCAATGGAGCAATCACTTAGAGGAAGAAGCTACTTGGGAGACTGAGGAATTTCTATGTTCGACTTACCCCGATTGTCTACCTAAGGGAATCGATATGTAACCATCCCCAGCCCCTCCTCCTACCCTTTGAATCTAAATATAAGAAGGATGATCTTAACATAAACTGAGTAAACTATAGAACCAACTCAAAAAGGACATCCTTCTGAAGTTACAAAGAGGATGACATTCGAAGAGCAATTTACTAAAGAACATTAATAAACAAACCCACAACTTACAAGCAAGCCATAGCCTTCTCTTCACCCTAGAGGACTTCGACCCAAATCTAGGGACGAGATTCCTTTAAGGGGGGAAGGCTGTAACACCCCAGTGTTACTTAGGGTTTCCCAGTATCCCAACTTGTGACCATTATCACATGTGGCTCTAATAATGCAAGAAACACCAAACTTAAAGGATTAAAAGCCTAAACAAAGTTTTTTTAAGCCCAAGAATGATGTTCTAGGCACATCATGCACCTTAAGTGAGAAAAACATCTAAAACCCTAACACCATTCAAATTGGCCATTGAGCACAAAAGGGAATTTGAGAAAAGACTTGGGAAAAATACAAAATTTTGATATAGACCAATTAACAAAGTTTTAGTGCATTAAATAAACTACAAAATGTAGTAAGGAAGATTGGTCATTTGGGTTTTTCAATATCCTCAAAAGAGCCCATGAAGTAAGCCTCTAGGGAAAATTTCAGAAATTCAGAAAACTAAATTTTAAACCTTTCCCAAAGTTCAAATGTGTTCCTTGTCTTCCAAAACTCGAATCCATGAAGTACAAATATCAAAGTGGCGCCAAAATACCCTAGGAACACTCTGGTGAAGTTTGAAATCAAACCAAAATCGTTTGACACGATTTGACATAGGCTTTGTCTCGGTTTGAATAGTGCCAACAGAACTATCTTCACGCCACAATATCTTCTCAACCAGGCCATATCTTCACTCGGGACTCACATACGACCGAAAGCCCTTGGCACAGGGAAGAGATGCTACATAGGATCCTTGGCAAGATATGCACGTTTAGGTCATCCAACAGGCGTTTGAACTTGGGCAGAATCACACTTCCACGTGTTCCATCGCGTGCTCAAGCGCTCGGCCGCACACTGGCTGCCCTCTGCGTGTGCCACGCACGGTCGGCGCCTGTCCCCCGTTCTTGCGTCCAGCCATGCCTGAGGGCACCTATAAGTACCTCTGGTGCACTACAGTCCACACTTCATGCCCCGAGCAAAAACTCCAACTCTGGCGAGCTCCTCACCGCTCGCCATCCCTGCCCGAGCACGGTGACGCATGGCCAGCCTTTCCCGACGATCGCCAGCCTCGCCCTAGCCCCTGGACGGCTTCCCCAAGAGGCAGAGAAGCTTTCCCAAGCTTGAGCCGAGGCATTGCCTCACCAGAGAAGCGAGCACGACCTCACCGGACTTTGGTCAACCGCCACCGCGCGTGGACCGGGTCACACAGTGAGTCATTCTCCAATTCCTTGCACCCACACCATCGCCGGACCTCTACCGTCACCGGTAAGCCGCGCCACCACTTTTCCTCCTCGGTTACTGTTCAGGTGAGAGAGGAGCTCGGGTTAGAGGGGATAAAAAGCTAGGGGGTTATGTGCTAAGTCAGTGACTCATGTGAATGGTTCTTTAGGGGCACAGTTTAAATGATTCAGATAGGAATAAGCCAGGGACCCCAATGCAAAGTCCTTTTCCTTTAACCTTTTGTATTTATTCTTTTCAAATGAGTAGAGAACTTGGAAAATTCATAACTTGAGTTTTATTCAAACAAATTTAGTCAAACCAATTTTGCTAGGACCTACATATTATAGACTATAAAGCAAAAATAGTAAACCCCATGGTTTCTGCAATACTTTTTAGAGTTTTGATTTAAATTAGGAAAATTCCCAAAACTTATTAATCCAGAGAAAAATAGAAATACTTCTATACTAGGCTGAAGAAAAATTGTAGAGATACATACCGAACATACACACTGTTTAAAAATACTAAGCACCCTAGTATACAAGAATAACCCAAGAATGTCCACTAAAAACTATTTCTGTCCAAAATATAGAAAAATAAGAAAGGTAATGGAAAATAATAACCAGAGGATGAATATATTTTTCCTAGAATACCTAAGTGATAAAGAACATAGGAAAATGCAGAGAACCCTAGTCCAGAGCTAATCCAAGATTATTTACTTTATTAGGCACTTAGAAATCAAGAAAATTCATGATTAAAATTATAAGGACCATTGCAAAAATGGCAAGAAAAATTCAGTAGACTCTTAACTGATAGAACACCACTACAAAAATGATAAACACCCCAACCCATCACAATAAGTGAGTTGAACAATTAAAACTTGAATTTGACGTATGTTTTAATTAAGATCATGAGAAAGCCTAAAATTGTGCAACAGTGGGTAAAATTTTTTTACCCAATTACTTATGACGTAAACCACCAGACAAAAATATAAAACCCAATGTAAGGTAACACACATTACCCCCTACCCCATGAAAAAGGCCATATATTCCAAAAATTTCTACCACCCTTTCCCCTAAGCAAAAAGTTGCCAATTTCTAGAATGATTGCTCGTGCACAAAGAAAGAAGATAGAAAAAATTAGGAAATCTGTTGTTTGATATTTTTCAAGTATAGTGGTAGTAGAAAGCACCCCTATGACCAAGAACTTCTAAAAAACACAATAAAATGACCAATAGGTATCAGTGGCTGAAACTTGGTACAAAGTCATATTATTGCACCTAAATGCCAGCAAAAATAATCCTTAGGGAATAATCCACTGTTAGAAGATAGTTATAGTTCAAAGCACCCCCTCTGCCCTAAAACTTGATAATTTTGTATAGAGTAAACCCTTAACTTTTTAAGCCTAAATTTTTGAGACTGAGAGTTATATACCAGTGAGAAGCTACTCTAATTGTTACAGAATTTTTGGAAATTTATAAGGCTATGTTGTAGTTCAAACCCACTTTAAAAAGCATAATAGAAAAAGGGAAAAGAGAGAATTAGTAAGAATAATGAATCTCACCCCCAATGAATTCAGCAGGGATCATAATAGACATTCACTAAGACATTAAAAGAAAACCAGTGGGATACCCCAACAACCTGACCACTTAAAACTAAATCAGACTTGACCCAAAAATGGCTAAGTATACCACTAGAATTCCTGTGGTAGGATTAAACTTTATCTTATCAAATTAATCATTTTTATTACTACTACATTGCATATCATGGCATACATATATCTCATTCATTGCATTATTTAGATTGCAACTTCGCTGACGGAGAGTACGTGCTCGTTCCCGAGCAAGGAGCTATCCAAGAGGAAGTCCAGGAGCCAGCTCCCGAGCCTGCCACTGAGGATCTCCCTGTAGCCCTAGCATTTGAAGGCAAGCCCCGGTTTTATGCATAACCAATTTATATATGCTACTTTACTACACTTAATGTTTGTAGGCTTGTAATGTGCACTTAAGTGTAGGAGTTGCTTGAAACCCTTACTTGCATAAACTCAGGATTACTTTTTGAGATGGATACTAGTATGCTAGGTCGTGTAGCTGCTTTGCTATTAGGATCTCGTTAGAAGTCAAGTGATTTTTCTAGCACTCACGCGAGGTCAGGCATTGATTGTATTCATCTTGATAATGGGATCTATGATAGTCTATGGACTTGGATCTAGGGTTGATGCCTTGTCCATGAGACGGAATGGAATTAAGGATTAATGTGTGGATACCTGAGTCAAGCATTTGAATGTACTAAGCACATGTCGGGAAATATGGTAACCAATAAACCTAGTACCTGAGTGATGCCGAGTGCGTACTTTCCTCCTCACTTGTCCTTAGACTGGGTCTCCCATGCTAACTATGGTGGGTACAAGTGTGGTCACTGCACGGCGGTAGCCAGGGTTAGTGGAGCATTGTATGCCAAGGCGGTGAGCCCTAGCCGCGAACGGGGAATCGATGGGCACGGTTGACTTGTGTGGGGACGGAGTTTCCCTACATGTCGTGTGTTTAGGTTTACCTTGTAAGGTTTAAAAACTCGATTCGAATCGTCTGCTTCTCGCAGCTAATGAGACTGCTTGACCCCTTGTACTACATTGAGAAAAAAGTGGAATGAGGTTTTACTTGAGATAAC
This sequence comes from Zea luxurians, assembly GCA_029449295.1. NCBI lineage: Eukaryota > Viridiplantae > Streptophyta > Magnoliopsida > Poales > Poaceae > Zea > Zea luxurians. Next base: position 32,026,208 of record JAOPSE010000033.1, read on the forward strand.
ATGTTGATTGTGCTAAATGATTGTTACCATGTATGCTTAGAAAGGAGAAAACCTAGGTAAATTAATGATGCTAGAATTGGAAAAGCTAAAATTGATTTTAGACTCAGCTAGTGCTTTTGGCAAACCAAACCCCTCAGTGAAACAGCTGCATGGTCTAGAGGTATAGGAGTAGCCTCTTCACACCAGGTATGTCTAGCTTAGTATTAGTATACTCAGCCTTGCTTGTGGCACAATTTTTGCAGGTACACTACAGGACATGGTTGATGGTGTGACTCGGCCTTCTACCCTGCCACCGGTAGGAGAGGAGCAGGAGGAATAGTGGGCTAGGCCTTGCCCTATTCCTCAGCATTCGACGTTATCGATTATCCGCTGCACTTTATTTATGAACTTGTTCCCTTTCATTTAAAACTCTGATTTATGTAATAACTCTACTACTTTAAATTGTGGTTTCATGCTTTATTGTATTCTCTCTGTGACTCAGCTTCGAGTGAGCTTGTGGTATTCGATCCCAGGGAAGTGGCTTTATCAGACTAGATTTGAGGGACTGACGGGTTATTCCAATTTAAGTGTGCTGCTGCCTCTAAGGCGTGACTTGGGCACTTAAGCTGGAATAATTTGGGCGGTTCTGCCACATTGTCTAACCTAGTTAAGATAACTGCCAACAAAGCAAGTAAAAAAGCTTAACTCGGGCTCAAACTTGACAAGTTCTAGCTTTTAAGCTTTTGGTACTTAAATTTCATTTACTACGCAATTGATGGATTTTGAGATATGCATGTGGTACTGCACTTAGGGGGAGTATTCACAACTCAATTCATACATGAAACCTCTAGTGCAATACCCAAATGCAAAATCCTACCATTTGCCTATTTTCTCAAAAAACTATCTAGCCTATGGCACAATATTTTGAAAAATATGAGAGAATATGTTAGGATACCAATACATGTCCCAACATGTGTTCTTTTGTGTGCTTATAAGTTGGGATTTTGTTTGGTTCAAAATTTCCTAGAAAATTCAAAATCCCCTCTTTCTGGGCTCACCGGACTGTCCTGTGTGCACCGGACACTGCAATGTGCAATGTTTGGTGCACCAGCTGGGCGCACGTAGATTTGCTATTGTGCTGCCCTGTCCGGTGGTTCACCGGACAACCACTATGCGCTGTCCGTTGTGCACCAGACAGGGACTATAGACTGTGTAGTGTGTCCATAACCGGGTTTTAAAAAACCTTCTCCGCTCGAGCCCGTGCCCAGGCTCTTTTCTCTCTATCGTTTAGCCAGGCCTCTGCTCTCTGTCTGCCAGGTGACTTCCTCCGCCCAGGCTCGCCGCCGGTGATCGTCGTTCTCCGGTTCTAGCAAGGTGCCCCTGCTCAAGCTTGTGCTCCCCTTTCCCCTGGTAAGCAGCTGCCTCCTCTTCTAGTATCTCTGTTCTTTGGCTATCATGGCACTTATCTCTCACACCCCCTCTCTATCTCAAATTCAATCAAATCCTGTGAAACCTTGTGAATTCAAGTGAATGTGAGTGTCCCTGGATGTATATTAAAGCTTTCCTGCAGGTTTCCCTCTCCCTTTGCGAGGTTTTAAACCCTAAAACAACCATTTCACCACCCATTCAAAACTCCGCGCACCAAATGCTCGGAGAAATGCCCAAACCAGTCAAAATAGCTTAAATCGACCCCAATTTTTTCCAGCACACTCCTACTACTACCAGTACCCCTCACGCCAAATTTCACGCCTATCCGATATCCTAGTGTGACACCCCAGGTGTCTATTTCGCGTTATGTCGGGAGCCTGTTAAAAACTTTTATTCTCGACGCGAATGCAAATTCTGTAATCAGTCCTGATTTTTTTAAAATCTCGTCTAAAGCTCATTTAATCAAAACTCTCGACTATTGTTAGTGGATCTGTGCCCAAATCCAATTTCTCGATACTCGATCTATGTGCAAAAATTAATCCGAGTCCGTACTCTCAAATGGAATACTCAATATGTCGTCCTCTAATCAATTTTATCCGACTCGGCCAAATATCTCTATGTCCGAACCGAATCCAAAAATCAACATCGGCAATGATTTTTATTAATCCGACTCGCTTTATCTCGATGTTGAATCCAAAGCCGATCGATCTCGATTCATTATATTTCTACTTATGCGCGAGAATTTAATTGCCAAGCAACACCCAAATAAAATGTCTCGGTTCATTTTATTCTGTGGCCTCTCGTTCATCCGTACGTTAGATCGCTCTGTTCCCTGCGTCGGTCTCAGCCAACGAGTGAGCGCTGCACAAATCGGCCGACAGATGACCATTCCTCTCCTACCAATAATTATCACCGTCCTGATAAACAACTCATACGGGAGCTCTTGTCTCAGAGAAATCAAATAAAAAATTGATTACCTCCTAAACAATCAAATAAAAAATTGATTACCTCCTAAACAATCATCTTTAAATAATCAACCAGCGGGCAGTCTGCCACTGCCAGACCCTGGCCAGTGGCTGGCCACCAAATTTTGCGCCAATGGCTGCAGCTGGCCAGTAGATGGCTGCCGCCCACGGTGACCAATGGGCTGCCAGTAGCTCCTGTTAAATCAGCCAGACGCCAGCTTCTCACGCACGCCAGCAGGCATTCTTCTTCCCCCATGCGCAGAGGCTCCCTGGCAGCCGCTCCCCTCAACTCCCTCAACGCCAGCGTCCTCTGCCCCAGGACCAAGCGCCCCTCCCCAACTCTCCTACACCCTCAAGTCGAGTGGGCTCTCTCCATGGATGAAGCTTAGGCGTCGATGCTCTCCTTCTCTGGTTCGGCATGTCAGCTTGGTGCCCTCTCTCCCATGGCCGAGCCTGAGGTCCCTGCCTCGACCTCCACATCGGCCTCCATGGCGCTCTTCTCCCTGGGCACCCAGACGTGTGCGCCCCCTTCCCTCCAAGCACCAGCCCTGGACGCCAGGCCATAGGCCATAGCTCCTGCGCGCTTGTCCGCAGCCAGGTTCATGTAGCCACCGTGGACCTCGATCAGCCTTCTTCCCCACCGTGTTGCGTCGGATCCGAGCTCCCCTGGTGCAGGCGCCCCTTCCCCCATCAGATCCATGGCGCCACGTCTCCGAGGTCGGCCTCCCCTTTTTTATTTTGTGCAGTTCGCCATCCCCTTGTAACACGCACTGTCTTCCTCTGCTCCTGTTCGGTTCCATGGAGGGCAGTCGAACCCTTTCTCCATGGCCGCCAATCGTCCTGCTCCTTTCCCCTGGTGTGCTCGACGCCTGGTGCTTCGACCTCGACGGCTTCCCCTGCGAGCGACACCTCTGCTCGGCTCCCTCTCCTGGCAGCGAGCTCCTCTGTCGGCGCCGACCCACAGCAGCAGGGAGCATCCCATGGCGTTTGTTTCCCCAACGCTCGCCCTGTCAACAGCCGTCGACCTCGTGCAGCAGCCGCGACGCCAGTTTGCGCAGCAGCTGCGACGCCAGTTCGCGCAGCCACGTGGATCTCCCTTGCATCATGCCCTCGGTGTGCTCGATGTAATGCCAAAGCAGCAGCAGCGACGCCCTCCGTTGCGTCGTGCTCGCTAGATCGGGCCTCACGTCGTCGATCTGCAGCGTCTGCGCGTCGTCGTCGAAACCTGCGGTGAGCTCCTCGCTGTCCCGTGTTCCCTGATTTTATAAAATAACTGAACTAATAAAGCTATGAAATAATTGTGTATGTCGTTAATCGCAGCCCCTTGTCGTCGTCACGCTTCGCGCGTCGTTTCTCGACAGGAAGCCAAACCGACATGCATGCATGCACAACTCCACTCGGGTTTCAGCCAGGTTGTTCGCTTTAAAAAAATTGTGGTTTTTGTTTTATTTACGATTCAGTCGATGGCGTGAATATGTGCGTGAAAATATAATTGTATGAATGGACGCGAGTAGAAAAGAAAATGAAGTAGAAAAGAACTCGGATGTTTTTATATTTTTATTTTGATCGGAAAATATGCGATGCGTTGTTTAATGTGAAAACTAAGTTACAAAATGCGGATTATGTTTTGGGAAATGCATCGATATGTGTTTATGTGAAAAGTATAATTGTTTTATGCAGTGTGATGGGATTTGTGATTATATCGGGAGTATATTTATTAATGTGACGAGTAGTTTAGAAAATGCTAGTTGCGTGGAGGATGTATTGTTAAGACATGAGTGTCGGAGTTCATATATTAGTGGTCGCGCCACATTGATCGAAGTGTCTCGAGTGCACGCCACAATATGGTTGTATGCGAGACCGGGTTATGTACCTGACGAGTTAGTAAAAATCCATCGGTGTCACTTGTGTTAAGTTGAGGTTTATTTGCGCGTGGAAAGTAATAATGTGCTTAATACCTAGAACTCTTAATCGATAGTAGAAATTGTTTTGGCTTATATAGAGAGGTGGTGACATGCCAAAGTAGTCGTCGCTTCTCTATATTTATGAGTCGAGTCGTAACAATGCGTATTATGCGTTCGTTCAATTATGCGTCGCGTATAGTGTATGATTGTGCTCACAATTTTGAGTAGACGCTTCGAGTAAGTCAAGTAGATACAAGTGTGTAATGGAGTTAGGGGGTGTTTGAATGCACTATAACTAATTGTTAGTTGGCTAAAAATTGTTAGTGAAATTAGCTAACTAACAAATAACTACATAACTATTAACTAATTTACCAAAAATAGCTAATAGTTCAGCTATTAGCTAGAGTGTTTGGATGCCTCAACTAATTTTAACCACTAACTATTAGTTTTAGTGCATTCAAACACCCTCTTAGTTGTCTTAGGATAAATATTGAATACTCGGTTCATATAATAAACATCTATGCGTTCATAACTCGGGAAGTAAATGCATGGTGATTGCGATCTGGAGATTAGTGGTTTACGATTCGTATAAATTGGTCAATGTGCGAAAATACTTGTGAATCTGTGTGTTTATAAAAATGTTGTAGCATATGTTGTGTCTCGGATTGCGACGATAATAGACAAGCCAACGTGTATGTTATTTAACGGCTATGTCGTTGCTCTAGTTAGCCAAATTGTTAGATGGTTTGGTTAAGCTCATAATCACGATGAATTGCTTGTTGTGGTCTAAATGCATATGGTTGTAGTCGCAGGTAAAAATTAGTAGTGCCCATGTGATGTCCAAGTTAAAATGCAAATTACTATGTGAAGAGCGCATCGATATATATATGTATGCCAGGTAAGATTATTGTGGTAGATGCGTTACTAATTGTGTATGGTAATTTTAGCGCACAAAATAACTAAATTAGTAAGTCTACTTATTGGTCCTAATTTGGTTGTTTTAACTCTAACAGATGGTAAAGTGTTAGAATAGTTCAGGTCTCTAGAACGCGGCAATTTTTGAAGTAAATAGGAGCTGAATTTTATTAGTTGTTGTTTTTGGCTGCACGCACTGTTTTCGTCGTGCTGTTTGTTTAATGAAACAAATAATATTTTCTGAAGAAAAGTCATATAGAAGAGTTGTAGATAACCTTATTATCTTGCTTGTGTTAAAATTTGACAGCCATAAGTCTAATCGTTTAGAAGCTATGCTTTTTACAAATTCAGGAACTGAATCTGTCCAAATTCTGTACAGATTTCAGAAACTGCATTGTTTGCCTAATTTAATTTTACAATCTGTTCATGGTCGTTATAAGAAAGTTGTAGATGCTTTTCGTATCTTGGTTGTGTTAAAATCTCACAACCATAGGCCTGACAGTTTAAGAGTTATGAATTTTACAAACTGGTTGTTGTGTTCTGTCCATTGTCAGAACAGATTTCGAAAACTGTATTGTTTGATTTAGTTAAACATGGAATCACTTCTTGGTGATTATAAAAGTTATGTATTGCTTTTGCTGAGCTTTGCAAAAAGCTTTGGATCACTCTTTTTGGTGACCTGAAGATTAAGTTATGGATGTTTAAAGTGTGAAGACTGAATCTATCCAGTTCTGGACAGCAAAGCCTTCTAATGTCTTTTATCCTAAATTGCATATTGAATAACCTTAATATGTTTATAAATGATGTGTAGACAATTTAATTAGCTTTTCAAAAAGTCTAGGATCACTTTATTTGGATATATAAATCTCGAGTTGTGAATTTTTGAAGTTGCAAGTCTGAATCTGTCCAAATCTCGACAGAGCTGCTGTGATTGCACGTTTTGACCTTGCTAAGTGTTGAATCATGTTGTGATGATAATAGCGAAGTTGTAGAGCACTTTTAAGCTTTCCAGAAAGTCTTAGTTTGCTATTTTTGGATTAATATTTGAAAGGTTATGATTAAAACAAGTAACTACTGTATTGCTGTCTAAAAATCTGCCAGTGCGCATTTGATTGTTTAGTTCACCTGTTGGCTAAAAATGCTTAGTTAGCACTTAGCAGACATAGACTTGTAATGTCTAAACTTAGTATAACATGCATTCCATGATTAATGTGCTTGCTTGAGTAGTTGGTTGTGGATAGGAATTCCTCCTCTGTTGAACTGGTGCTTGGAATGCTTTTGTGTGATAAATAGAAGAACTAATGAAAAGCCGTAGCAAGTTAAATAAATGCTCGTACTTATGGGGCCGTATTTGTGTTGTGTGAATATACAAAATGTTGTCGTCTTTTAGTGGTGTTAATGTTGTGCGCTCAATGATATGTAGTAGCTAACGCTAGTGTGTGGTTGCTTATGATGTCTCGCTACTTAGTGTCTAATTCGCTAACATGTACTTAAAGTATCGTGTACTATTTCATTATATTCATACATATGCATCTTGCATCTCATTTAGGACCGAGAGAGAATGATCGTGCAAGTGATGTGGTACCACCCATAAAATACAGTCGGTGGACGATCCAAGGAAGGATGGACATAACCAGTGGATGCTCGCCAAGCGAGTACCTCCCCCAGCAAACACTACCTAAGTGTTAAATTAAAGGCAAGCCCCGGTCTTATGCATAACCGTTTATATATGCTATTTTACTACACTTAATGCTTGTAATGTGCACTTAAGTGTAGGAGTTGCTTGAAACCTCTAGATGCATGAACTTAGGATTCCTTTTTGAGATGAATACTAGTATGCTAGGTCGAGTAGCTGCTTTGCTAATCAGGATCTCGGTAGAAGTCGAGTGATTTTTCTAGCACTCACACGAGGTCAGGAATTGATTGTATTCATCTTGATAACGGGATCTATGTTAGTCTATGGACTTGGATCCAGGGAGGATGCCTTGTCCATGAGACGGGAAAAAGGAATTAAGGATTAATGTGTGGATACCTGAGTCAAGCTTTTGAACGTACTAAGCACATGTCGGAAAATATGGTAACCGATAAACCTAGTACCTGAGTGAAGCCGGGCGCGGACTTTATCCCTCATGCGACCTGAGACTGGGTCTCCCATGCTAGCTATGGTGGGTACAAGTGCGGTCACTGCACGGCGGCAGCCGGGGTCAGTGGAGCCTTGTATGCCAAGGCGGTGAGGCCTGGACGCGAACGGGGAATCGATGGGGACGGTTGACATGTGTGGGGACGGAGTGCCCTGACATGTCGTGTGTTTAGGTTTACCTTGCAAGGATAAAAACTCGATTCGAATCGTCTGCTTCCCGTAGCTAATGAGACTGCTTGACCCCTTGTACTACATCGAGTAAGAAGTGAAATGAGGTTACATGAGACAATCTGTTGATTGAACTAAATGCTTGTTACCATGTATGCTTAGAAGGAGCAAATGTAGCTAAGATAATAATACTAGAATTTGAAAAGCTAAGAATTGATTTTAGAAATAGCTAGTGCTTTTGGCAAACCAAACCCCTCAGCCAAACAGCTGCATAGTCTAGAGGTAGAGGAGTAGATTCCTCACACCGGGTAAGTCTAGATGAGTATTAGTATACTCAGCCTTGCTTGTGGCACAATTTTTGCAGGTACCTCCTTGATTTGGTTGATGGTGTGACTTGGCCTTCATCCCTGCCACCGGGATAGATGGTCGAGAGGGTTACTGCTTCCGCAGGAGAGGACCAGGAGGAGTAGCGTGGCCAGGCTTCGCCATGTTACTTGGTTTTCTCTGTTATTTATTTCCGCTGCATTAAAATTTATGGTTATTATTTCTAAAACTCCAATAATGTAATCACTAATGACACTTCTTAAATTTGTGGTATTATGCTTTATTGTATTTCTCTATGCCTCACCTTCGAGTGAGCTAGTGGTATTCGATCCTGGATAAGTGGCTTTTTCGGACTAGATCCGAGGGACTAACGGGTTATTCCGATTTAAGTGTGTTGCTGCCTTTAAGGGTGCGACTTGGGCACTTAAGCTGGAATTATTCGGGCGGTTCCGCCACAGCTAGTTTCGGAGCGAATACTAGTACAGAGAAGTCAATAAGTCATGATTACCAACTTTTCTAAATTAAAACTTGCTAGAAACCAATGTTGGATAGATCGTCAGGACAATAAGTTAGACCTAGGACGTGAAGCCTTAGGAAATTGATGGGTAGCTAGGTGGCTATTTATATAGGCAATAAAGGCTACTACTACTATTAATAAGGATGGTGTAGAAGCATCCGAATAATTAGTTAGGTCTGAGAAGACGACTAGAATGAGCATGCATCATGATTGTCGCATAATTTTTTCTTGTGCATCAACATGCTTCTCTCACCTTTACTCCAATAATAAGAAATTGTGAATAATGTGATGTACTGCTATGTTAGAAATGCCTTACCTCGTGTCAGATGGGTATGTCTTGTTAGGTTGTGTTATGTGTTTCTCTTGCCTTGCCATCTAGGTAGCATTGTAATTGTTCAACCCTTTTTGCAAAAAAAAATTGTTGCTTGTTCTGTTCATAAAAAGACCCCCATCCAAACGACCTTGAGTTAGCAAGTGAACCCTCTTAATAAAAGGTTATGCTTGTGTTGGCGTTTTCTAGCCCTTGTGTGTTGCACTATTAAAATTGCACCTGCACAACTTGAAGACCCCATAGCTTGACCGCTAGACCAACCCAAGTCTCCTTGTGCACTTGTTGGGTCAAATTTTTTTTTATTTATTGTTGGTGTCTAGTTGCGCAAACCCTATCAAGGCCATGTTTTTTCCATAAATCCTTGCCCCTAAAACTACATAGTATTTCTGTTGATCATCCTAGCTGATCTTGTTGCCTACCTCTCCTTTCGCATGGATCTGGTGATCTTTTCCTTATGAATCATGTTGTGACTTTATCATCCGAATCTCTGGATCATTCATCGAGATCTACCCCGTCATCTTGTTATCTTCTATAACCCACTCTCAAGAATTAAATATGGATCAGTCTAATATCTCATTATGATCGTTCTCATACTCTTCTCTGAGGATCATGACGCTGTTTTATCGATTTTATCTCTAAACAGTGCATCCATTGGGTTCAATGGATTCCGTTGTTGTCTTTGGTTCTCTGATGTCTCTGGGTTTCTAATGTCTCTAAAAGCTCATCAATCCTGATCTCATGGTTGGTTCCTCCTCATATCAAATATCATACTAGTCTCTTGCCTAATAATCTCCATGTTGATCATAAAATAGTTCTCTGAGTTGAAGAAAATTCTCATGTGATGCTCTTTTTGCCAGCAATCTCTGCTCCAACTACGGTCACATTCTTATTTTGTGAGCTATACTCTCATGGGCTCCATCTATCTGTGCTATGTGAATTTCTTATTGGTTGCGTTTGGTAAGGATGTCATGACTAATGACTAATGGTGCCGCGACGAAACCGAGAGCCTACTATGGTGCACACATGGTTGAGCTGCTCGGCACACGTTGGTATCGTGGTTAATAGTCGTGATTCATTATGGTACTATACCGATGTGCTATCTTTTGTGGATGTTCTCTCGAAGTGATCCCTGCATTTTGTCTCAACATGTCGCGACATTCTATCAAAATCTATCTTTCGTATCTCGTCAAAATACAATCTCATGAGTTGGTATCTAATATCAGTTTAGGAGTTACATGCTTCTCCACCCTTAAAGATCCTCATTCGAATCTCGGGACGAGATTCTTTTAAGGGGGGAAGGCTGTGACACCCCAGGTGTCTATTTCGCGTTATGTCGGGAGATTTATCCTAATCTCGGATGCTCAGTGAAAATTTCTATTTCTCGCTCGCTTATGTCTCTGACTATCCAGACTATTCATTCTCATTTCACCGGATTCGAAGTTATTCAGTCTCATGGAAGGCCGAATTTGGAGCCTGTTAAAAACTTTTATTCTCGACGCGAATGCAAATTCTGTAATCAGTCCCGATTTTTTTAAAATCTCGTCTAAAGCTCGTTTAATCCAAAATCTCGACTATTGTTAGTGGATCTGTGCCCGAATCCAATTTCTCAATACTCGATCTATGTCCGAAAATTAATCCGAGTCCGTACTCTCAAACAGAATACTCAATATGTCGTCCTCTAATCAATTTTATCCAACTCGGCCAAATATCTCTATGTCCGAACCGAATCCAAAAATCAACGTCGGCAATGATTTTTATTAATCCGACTCGCTTTATCTCGATGCTGAATCCGAAGCCGATCGATCTCGATTCATTTTATTTCTACTTATGCGCGAGAATTTAATTGCCAAGCAACACCCAAATAAAATGTATCGGTTCATTTTATTCTGTGGCCTCTCGTTCATCCGTACGTCAGTTCGCTCTGTTCCCTACGTCGGTCTCAACCAACGAGTGAGCGCTGCACAAATCGGCCGACAGATGACCATTCCTCTCCTACCAATAATTGTCACCGTCCTAATAAACAACTCATACGGGAGCTCTTATCTCAAAGAAATCAAATAAAAAATTGATTACCTCCTAAACAATCATCTCTTTTTCTCTTTAAATAATCAACCAGCGGGCAGTCTGCCACTGCCAGCCCCTGGCCAGTGGCTGGCCACCAAATTTTGCGCCAATGGCTGCAGCTGGCCAGTAGATGGCTGCCGCCCACGGTGACCAATGGGCTGCCAGCAGCTCCTGTTAAATCAGCCAGACGCCAGCTTCTCACGCACGCCAGCAGGCATTCTTCTTCCCCCGTGCGCAGAGGCTCCCTGGCAGCCGCTCCCCTCAACTCCCTCAACGCCAGCGTCCTCTGCCCCAGGACCGAGCGCCCCTCCCCAACTCTCCTACACCCTCAAGTCGAGTGGGCTCTCTCCATGGATGAAGCTTAGGCGTCAATGGTCTCCTTCTCTGGTTTGGAATGTCAGCTTGGTGCCCTCTCTCCCAAGGCCGAGCCTGAGGTCCCTGCCTCGACCTCCACATCGGCCTCCATGGCGCTCTTCTCCCTAGGCACCCAGACGTGTGCGCCCTCTTCCCTGCTCTTGCCACGGCGAGTTCCTTCCCTCCAAGCACCAGCCCTGGACGCCAGGCCATAGGCCATAGCTCCTGCGCGCTTGTCCGCAGCCAGGTTCATGTAGCCACCGTGGATCTCGATCAGCCTCCTTCCCCACCGTGTTGCGTCGGATCCGAGCTCCCCTGGTGCAGGCGCCCCTTCCCCCATCAGATCCATGGCGCCACGTCTCCGAGGTCGGCCTCCCCTTTTTTATTTTGTGCAGTTCGCCATCCCCTTGTAACACGCACTGTCTTCCTCTGCTCCTGTTCGGTTCCATGGAGGGCAGTCGAACCCTTTCTCCATGGCAGCTAATCATCCTGCTCCTTTCCCCTGGTGTGCTCGACGCCTGGTGCTTCGACCTCGACGGCTTCCCCTGCGAGCGACACCTCTGCTCAGCTCCCTCTCCTGGCAGCGAGCTCCTCTGTTGGCGCCGACCCACAGCAGCAGGGAGCCTCCCATGGCGTTTGTTTCCCCAACACTCACCCTGTCAACAGCCGTCGACCTCGCGCAGCAGCCGCGACACTAGTTCGCGCAGCCACGTGGATCTCCCTTGCGTCGTGCCCTCGGTGTGCTCGATGTAATGCCAAAGCAGCAGCAGCAGCGACGCCCTCCGTTGCGTCATGCTCGCTAGATCGGGCCTCACGTCGTCGATCTGCAGCGTCTGCGCATCGTCGTCGAAACCCGCGGTGAGCTCCTCGCTGTCCCGTGTTCCCTAATTTTATAAAATAACTGAACTAATAAAACTGTAAAATAATTGTGTATGTCGTTAATCGCAGCCCCTTGTCGTCGTCACGCTTCGCGCGTCGTTTCTCGACAGGAAGCCAAACCGACATGCATGCATGCACAACTCCACTCGGGTTTCAGCCAGGTTGTTCGCTTTAGAAAAATTGTGGTTTTTGTTTTATTTACGATTCAGTCGATGCCGTGAATATGTGCGTGAAAATATAATTGTACGAATGGACGCGAGTAGAAAAGAAAATGAAGTAGAAAAGAACTCGGATGTTTTTATATTTTTATTTTGATCGGAAAATATGCGATGCGTTGTTTAATGTGAAAACTAAGTTACAAAATGCGGATTATGTTTTGGGAAATGCATCGATATGTGTTTATGTGAAAAGTATAATTGTTTTATGCAATGTGATGGGATTTGTGATTATATCGGGAGTATATTTATTAATGTGACGAGTAGTTTAGAAAATGCTAGTTGCGTGGAGGATGTATTGTTAAGACATGAGTGTCGAAGTTCATATATTAGTGGTCGTGCCATATTGATCGAAGTGTCTCGAGTGCACGCCACAATATGGTTGTATGCGAGACCGGGTTATGTGCCTGACGAGTTAGTAAAAATCCATCGGTGTCACTTGTGTTAAGTTGAGGTTTATTTGCGCGTGGAAAGTAATAATGTGCTTAATACCTAGAACTCTTAGTCGATAGTAGAAATTGTTTTGGCTTATATAGAGAGGTGGTGACATGCCAAAGTAGTCGTCGCTTCTCTATATTTATGAGTCGAGTCGTAACGATGCGTATTATGCGTTCGTTCAATTATGTGTCGCGTATAGTGTATGATTGTGCTCACAATTTTGAGTAGACGCTTCGAGTAAGTCAAGTAGATACAAGTGTGTAATGGAGTTAGTTGTCTTAGGATAAATATTGAATACTCGGTTCGTATGATAAACATCTATGCATTCATAATTCGGGAAGTAAATGCATGGTGATTACGATCTGGAGATTAGTGGTTTACGGTTCGTATAAATTGGTCGATGTGCGAAAATACTTGTGAATCTGTGTGTTTATAAAAATGTTGTAGTATATGTTGTGTCTCGGATTGCGACGTTAATAGGCAAGCCGACGTGTATGTTATTAAGTTGCTCTAGTTAGCCAAATTGTTAGATGGTTTTGTTAAGCTCATAATCACGATGAATTGCTTGTTGTGGTCCAAATGCATATGGTTGTGGTCGCAGGTAAAAATTAGTAGTGCCCATGTGATGTCCAAGTTAAAATTTAAATTACTATGTGAAGAGCGCATCGATATATATGTATGCCGGGTAAGATTATTGGGGTAGATGCATTACTAATTGTGTATGGTAATTTTGGAACACAAAATAACTAAATTAGTAAGTCTACTTATTGGTCCTAATTTGGTTGTTTTAACTCTAACAGATGGTAAAGTGTTAGAATAGTTCAGGTCTCTAGAACGCGGCAATTTTTGAAGTAAATAGGAGCTGAATTTTATTAGTTGTTGTTTTTGGCTGCACGCACTGTTTTCGTCGTGCTGTTTGTTTAATGAACCAAATAATATTTTCTGAAGAAAAGTCATATAGAAGAGTTGTAGATAACCTTATTATCTAGCTTGTGTTAAAATTTGACAGCCATAAGTCTAATCGTTTAGAAGCTATGCTTTTTACAAATTCAGGAACTGAATCTGTCCAAATTCTGTACAGATTTCAGAAACTGCATTGTTTACCTAATTTAATGTTACAATCTGTTCATGATCATTATAAGAAAGTTGTAGATGCTTTTCTTATCTTGGTTGTGTTAAAATCTCACAACCATAGGCCTGACAGTTTAAGAGTTATGAATTTTACAAACTGGTTGTTGTGTTCTGTCCACTGTCAGAACAGATTTCGAAAACTGTATTGTTTGATTTAGTTAAACATGGAATCACTTCTTGGTGATTATAAAAGTTATGTAGTGCTTTTGCTGAGCTTTCCAAAAAGCCTTGGATCACTCTTTTTGGTGATCTGAAGATTAAGTTATGGATGTTTAAAGTGTGAAGACTGAATCTGTGCAGTTCTGGACAGCAAAGCCTTCTAATGTCTTTTATCCTAAATTGCATATTGAATAACCTTAAGATGTTTATAAATGATGTGTAGACAATTTAATTAGCTTTCCAAAAAGTCTAGTATCACTTTATTTGGATATATAAATCTCTAGTTGTGAATTTTTGAAGTTGCAAGTCTGAATCTGTCCAAATCTGGACAGAGCTGCTGTGATTGCACGTTTTGACCTTGCTAAGTATTGAATCATGTTGTGATGATAATAGCGAAGTTGTAGAGCACATTTAAGCTTTCCAGAAAGTCCTAGTTTGCTATTTCTGGATTAATATTTGAAAGGTTATGATTAAAACAAGTAACTACTATATTGCTGTCTAAAAATCTGCCAGTGCGCATTTGATTGTTTAGTTCACATGTTGGCTAAAAATGCTTAGTTAGCACTTAGCGGACATAGACTTGTAATGTCTAAACTTAGAATAACATGCGTTCCAGGATTAATGTGCTTGCTTGAGTAGTTGGTTGTGGATAGGAATTCCTCCTCTGTTGAACTGGTGCTTGGAATGCTTTTGTGTGATAAATAGAAGAACTAACGAAAAGCCGTAGCAAGTTAAATAAATGCTCGTACTTATGGGGCCGTATTTGTGTTGCGTGAATATACAAAATGTTGCCGTCTTTTAGTGGTGTTAATGTTGTGCGCTCAATGTTATGTAGTAGCTAACGCTAGTGTGTGGTTGCTTATGATGTCTCGCTACTTAGTGTCTAATCTGCTAACATGTACTTAAAGTATCTTGTACTATTTCATTATATTCATACATATGCATCTTGCATCTCATTTAGGACCGAGAGAGAATGATCGTGCAAGTGATGTGGTGCCACCCACAAGATACAGTCGGTGGACGACCTAAGGAAGGATGGACATAACCAGTGGATGCTCGCCAAGCGAGTACCTCCCCCAGCAAACACTACCTAAGTGTTAAATTAAAGGCAAGCCCCGGTCTTATGCATAATCGTTTATATATGCTATTTTACTACACTTAATGTTTGTAGGTTTGTAATGTGCACTTAAGTGTAGGAGTTGCTTGAAACCTCTAGATGCATGAACTTAGGAATCCTTTTTGAGATGAATACTAGTATGCTAGGTCGAGTAGCTGCTTTGCTAATCAGGATCTCGGTAGAAGTCGAGTGATTTTTCTAGCACTCGCGCGAGGTCAGGAATTGATTGTATTCATCTTGATAATGGGATCTATGTTAGTCTATGGACTTGGATCCAGGGAGGATGCCTTGTCCATGAGATGGGAAAAAGGAATTAAGGATTAATGTGTGGATACCTGAGTCAAGCTTTTGAACGTACTAAGCACATGTCGGGAAATATGGTAACCGATAAACCTAGTACCTGAGTGAAGCCGGGCGCGGACTTTATCCCTCATGCGACCTGAGACTGGGACTCCCATGCTAGCTATGGTGGGTACAAGTGCGGTCACTGCACGGCGGCAGCCGGGATCAGTGGAGCATTGTATGCCAAGGCGGTGAGGCCTGGACGCGAACGGGGAATCGATGGGGACGGTTGACATGTGTGCGGACGGAGTGCCCTGACATGTCATGTGTTTAGGTTTACCTTGCAAGGATAAAAACTCGATTCGAATCGTCTGCTTCTCGCAGCTAATGAGACTGCTTGACCCCTTGTACTACATCGAGTAAGAAGTGAAATGAGGTTACATGAGACAATCTGTTGATTGAACTAAATGCTTGTTACCATGTATGCTTAGAAGGAGCAAATGTAGCTAAGATAATAATACTAGAATTTGAAAAGCTAAGAATTGATTTTAGAAACAGCTAGTGCTTTTGGCAAACCAAACCCCTCAGCCAAACAGCTGCATAGTCTAGAGGTAGAGGAGTAGATTCCTCACACCGGGTAAGTCTAGATGAGTATTAGTATACTCAGCCTTGCTTGTGGCACAATTTTTGCAGGTACCTCCTTGATTTGGTTGATGGTGTGACTTGGCCTTCTGTAACACCCAAAATCTTGTTTTGGGGATTAGTAGAAGAAATCAAAGTAAAATACCACTAATGGAAAACTATAATTTGGAATTCACCTTTCTAAAATAAATAGTAAAATTTAAAGCAATGAGAGTTAATATACATATATATAATAAAAGAATTACAATTTATTATCCCCTTCAAGAAATATATAAACTATTTCTCTTTTGAGTTAAAGTCACTTTTAGAATTCATATTAAATTCTTCGTAAATTAAAAGGGTAAGATATACATTCAATATAATGACTTCTTTAGGATAAGTGGATATGAAGCATCTTATCTAAATAAATAAAATAAATCTTTGCATCATTCTGGGACTATTTTGGTTGTTTCATATAAACTGGACTTTGAAATTCAAAACAGGTTTGAATTAGTGACTCATTTAAATTTAAAATAGTCAAAACAAATAGAAATTTAAATTAGAAAAAGAAAAAGGAGATGGAAACCTGCACCTGGGCCAAATCTCCACTGGCTTGGCCCATCTCTCCTTTTTTCCCCCTCAAACGCACGCCGGCCCAGCTGATTTTGGCGCCGACATGTGGGACCATCCGGTCATCCACCCTTCCGCACACACGTCCCACCACTGACGCGCGGGCCCCGCCCGTTAATCTCTCTGCGCGCGCGGCAGACATCGCCTCTGTGTGGTTGCGCTGGCAGCCTGGGGCCACTGGTCAGTCCATGCGGTCTCGCTTTGGGCCACTGACGTGTGGGGCCCATGTGACAGGTTCTCCTTCCTCGCTCGGCGCTCAACAGAACACCGATTCCGCCGAGAAGCTCGGCTTCTATCCGTGGCCCTCCCCCTCTCTAGTCGGACCCGCGGCGCACTCATCTCGCTGCCATCTGGGACCCGCTTGGCAGACCCGCCTTCTCCACGGACTCGGTCATCGCGGCGACGAAATCGCGGGCGCCGCCGTTGGGGAAAAAAAAGAGGGAACGCGAATCGCGGCGGTAAGCTCGGGTCGTACCCCGTTTCTTGACCCTCTCCTCTGTGCATAAGTAGCGCGCTGTTCGGAGCCTTGACCCATCAAACGAACCCAAGCCGAGTGCCTCCATCGCCTGCCAGATCCCGTCGAGGGAGACCTCCACGGCCGCCGCCAGCTTGGAGCTTACAAGGGCAACGAATCGACCGTCGCTGGGCGTTGGGGTGATCTCGGGCGACGGCTGAAGCTGGCCTGGGACCTCCTGGGCGAGGCAAGTCCCCGGGTGGTCACGAATTGCTCACCGGAGCGCTTCACCGCCGCCAAGCCGCCCCTCTGCCGTGGCCAAGGTCTTCCGCTCCGCGAATCCCTCGGTATGAAGCCCTTGTCGCGTTTACTTGTTCCTTAGCTACGCGTAGTACCGATTAGCTAGGGTTTGGGGCAGTGGGCGGCCATCGGGGGTTCGCCGGAGTCCTCTCCGCCGCGGGCGGAGGGAAACTCGTCGCCGTTACACGGCTGGGTGAGGGAGAACGTCATATGCCGTAGATGAGCAAACGGATGGCTGAGATTACATCTGGAATACCGGTTCGGCTGGATCGCATCAGTGCCGTTGGATCTCGATCGGATGAATCCAGGGTGGTGTGGGGTATTTAAGATTTGTGCCGTCGATCCGCGATCCAACGACCAATATTATGAGCGGGTTCATAAGTAAGCCGATCTAACCTGGGCGCCTCGTTTCTGATCGGACGGCCGATAGCAAACGATACCCCTTCGCGGCGCACGATTTTTAAAAGAGACCCTGGGAAATGGGGAAATAAACCCGCCGTCCCTTGCGACAGGATAATGAGTCTTAAGGATTCTTGCTCTGTTGCCCCTGAACTTCTCAGAATTAGTGTGCGCAGTCCAGGGAGCAGAGAAAATAAATAAATAATTATATGAAATGATTTTTAGTATATAAATAATTCTAGAAACTCATTTTATTCATAGAAAATTCATACTAACTCCTTTTTAGTCCATTCTAGTTCCTATAATTTTGTAATATTATGGTTTATCATATAGTACCACTATTTTCACATGAAAGTCACATTAAAATTTATATTCTAATTAATCTTATATCAAATACATAAAACCTTAGAAAAATCATAACTCCTTCGTTTTAACTCCGATTTGATCTGTTCAAGTTGCGTTAGTCTCGTATAAGCACGTAGATTATTATTATGCAATTTATTCTTATGTTTGGTGTGATGTTAATTTTTGCCTATACCATGTTTGTCTATATTGCTACGTTTAGCAGTGAGGACACGTGTCCTCTAAAGATCATCCTGGTACCTGGAATCTCAAGTCCCAGGCAAGTTGTGCCCTTGATCACTTCTTTTTACCCACTCATGTTCTAATTAATCATAATGATCTGCATAGGTTAAATTTGATGGGACCCAATAGGTTACCCTAGTTTGACTATCTTTATACCTTGCTCCCCACTGAATCTTTGGGTAGTACTTGCTATCGCTTTATGTGGTTTTGGGTATAGAGATACACATTACTATTCATGATTATACTTTTAATGTCAGTTGTTATTTACTGTCCATGTTAAGATCATTATGTTAATTGGAACATGGAGAACCACCCGGGAAAACAGTGCTACCACAAGGGTTTAATGGGACGCCCTTGGCTGATTAATTAGGAAAGCTAGTGGAAGACTACCTTACCCGAAAGGGGCAAGGGCAGTAGGGGAGTGGTCAGTGTAGGGAGGCCCTCGGGAGGATTTTGCTGCGTTGGCAGTCCTGCAAGGGATTCCTGCTAGGGAGGCCCTCGGGAGGATTTTGCTGCGATAGCGGTCCTGCAAGGGATTCCTGCATTGGAACTTCCTATAAACTGTAGCGGGTTTTCTGAAGCTAGTGGAACTTTGTAAAGGCCTCGTAGTGTTACCTTGCCTCGCCTCCTCGGTAGAGGTGTATGGGATTGGCCGTCTCTTGGCAGATGGGTAACACGACTTGTGGGTAAAGATGCGCAACCTCTGCAGAGTGTAAAACTGGTATACTAGCTGTGCTCACGGTCATGAGCAGCTCGGACCCTCACATGATTAAATTATGGAACTAAATTCAATTTGTCATATGCATTGCATCGCAGGTGAAGTTGCTACTTTTGTTCTACTACTTAATTGGGTTTGGTATTTACTTATACTTAGTAACTGCTAATAAAATTTTGACCAACATTAAAAGCAATGCTCAGCTCTAACCATCCTCTTTGGTAAGCCTTACACTTCACGTGAGCTCCCACCTTTGGCGAGTTCATTCACATTATTCCCCACAACTTGTTGAGCTATGAACGTATGTGAGCTCACTCTTGCTGTCTCACACCCCCCCCCACAGGTCAAGAACAGGTACCGCAGGATGAGGCGCTTGGAGGATGCTGAGATGTGTTCGCGAGAGGTCTAGGCCGTCGTCTCCCAGTCAACATTGGGTTGCTGGACCGTTGTCTCCTTATAATGTAATTATTTATTTTGTATAGAACTCCTGTTATATATAAAGATGTGACATTCGATCCTGTGCCACTATACATCATATGTGTGAGACTTGGTCCCAGCATACCTGGTGTTTATGTTCGCGCCCGGGTCTTGGTGCCCCCGAAACCCGGGTGTGACAGAAGTGGTATCAGAGGAATGTTGACTGTAGGACGAAACCTAGATAGAACTGGACAACCATTGTCTACTTACCTCTGCTACTCTGATTCTTTTCTAAACTTATCTTAATCTTTTCTCATCTAATTCCGCTTTACTTTGATTACTCTTTCACTTCTAAAGACAAAAGTGGATTTCATACTTCGAAATCCTGGGCCTAAAGTGACCTTTAGGACTAAGAGACCTAATCTTAGGAACAAAAACAAAACTATTTTTATAAATATAGGTGTGTTTTAATGCTTGTTCTTATGATACTTGTTTGATTTGGATCTTTGATTGAGTGTGATGAGTTGTGGAGTAATGTCCACAATTACATCTGCACAAACGTATAGGCATAAATAGAATTCATAAGATAACTAAACAACTTAGATTGTCCTCCATTAAAATGGATCTATCTCATAGAGATCCCTCTAATCTTAAAAGACTCCTCCATATCTTAATAGATTCTCTCATATCTTACTAGATCCACCTCATCTTAAAAGATTCTTCTTACCTTAATAAATTCATCTTATCTTGAAGAGATTCTATCTTATCATAACACATCTAACTAATCTCAAAAGATTCTAACATATCTTAATAATACATATTCTACCCTGTTGGACCTGTCTAACCTAAACTAGTCCAATCTAGTCATATCCAATCTAATCTAGATCTTATCTTACCTAATGTGACCTGATCTAGTGTGATCTAATGTTATCTAACCTAATGTGGTCCACTTAAACAGATTAATAATACTAGTAGAAGAAATTAGACCCTACCAGCCATATATTGACTTAGCTTAGCACATTGGATCAACTCAACCATGAGTTAATCCAACCCATAGAGCCTTGATGAATGGTATAACCTTTCTATTCCCACCTAACAACAAACAAACTTTTAACCTACATCTTGTATTCTATCTCACCCATATATATCTCTCATCTTGACAGATTCTATCTTACCCTTGGATATTCACCTTATACGACTGGTTACCCCAATCTGGACATAAAACAAAGATTAAGCCCTACTAAAGAATCTTCAGATTATAACCAGCTACTAGCTTATTCATTCCGCTTATTGAATAATTTCCTTTGCAAAACTATTACCATATGCCTCTAACTTTCATGGTCAATACCAGGAAAGGAAAGATTATCACGTAACAGCAAACAGAAATGAATCCTCCAAATCCTCCACCTGTTGAAATCGATCAAGTGGTTGCTGCCCAAAGACTGGTAATACAACAATTAACAGACCTAGTGACTGAGATGCAAAATCAGATAAGACAAGAACGCGAGGAAATACGTCAGGTCCGCCAAGAAATAAGGCAAGCGCGGTTGGAGAGAGAACAACAACAACAACCTCCACCACCACCACCAGCTCCACCAAGCTACATAAACATATATATAAATTACTACTATTTGTAAGATCTAGATATTACTTTAGTTAGTGGATGATATGATATTATTTTAAGAAGGAATAATAAGGTCTAATTGACCCCATATCTTGTTAATAAAGTATGCATAATGATGAGATTTTGTTTGTGCATATGTGTTGAGATAACATAGTTATACCTTTTTCTTAAAAATCTCGAGGACGAGATTATTTTTAAGGGGGGTAGGATTTGTAACACCCAAAATCTTGTTTTGGGGATTAGTAGAAGAAATCAAAGTAAAATATCACTAATGGAAAACTATAATTTGGAATTCACCTTTCTAAAATAAATAGTAAAATTTAAAGCAATGAGAGTTAATATACATATATATAATAAAAGAATTACAATTTATTATCCCCTTCAAGAAATATATAAACTATTTCTCTTTTGAGTTAAAGTCACTTTTAGAATTCATATTAAATTCTTCCTAAATTAAAAGGGTAAGATATACATTCAATATAATGACTTCTTTAGGATAAGTGGATATGAAGTATCTTATCTAAATAAATAAAATAAATCTTTGCATCATTCTGGGACTATTTTGGTTGTTTCATATAAACTGGACTTTGAAATTCAAAACAGGTTTGAATTAGTGACTCATTTAAATTTAAAATAGTCAAAACAAATAGAAATTTAAATTAGAAAAAGAAAAAGGAGATGGAAACCTGCACCTGGGCCAAATCTCCACTGGCTCGGCCCATCTCTCCTTTTTTCCCCCTCAAACGCACGCCGGCCCAGCTGATTTTGGCGCCGACATGTGGGACCATCCGGTCATCCACCCTTCCGCACACACGTCCCACCACTGACGCGCGGGCCCCGCCCGTTAATCTCTCTGCGCGCGCGGCAGACATCGCCTCTGTGTGGGGCCCATGTGACAGGTTCTCCTTCCTCGCTCGGCGCTCAACAGAACACCGATTCCGCCGGGAAGCTCGGCTTCTGTCCGTGGCCCTCCCCCTCTCTAGTCGGACCCGCGGCGCACTCATCTCGCTGCCATCCGGGACCCGCTTGGCGGACCCGCCTTCTCCACGGACTCGGTCATCGCGGCGACGAAATCGCGGGCGCCGCCATTGGGGAAAAAGAAAGAGGGAACGCGAATCGCGGCGGTAAGCTCGGGTCGTACCCCGTTTCTTGACCCTCTCCTCTGTGCATAAGTAGCGCGCTGTTCGGAGCCTTGACCCATCAAACGAACCCAAGCCGAGTGCCTCCATCGCCTGCCAGATCCCGTCGAGGGAGACCTCCACGGCCGCCGCCAGCTTGGAGCTTACAAGGGCAACGAATCGACCGTCGCTGGGCGTTGGGGTGATCTCGGGCGACGGCTGAAGCTGGCCTGGGACCTCCTGGGCGAGGCAAGTCCCCGGGTGGTCACGAATTGCTCACCGGAGCGCTTCACCGCCGCCAAGCCGCCCCTCTGCCGTGGCCAAGGTCTTCCACGCCGCGAATCCCTCGGTATGAAGCCCTTGCCGCGTTTACTTGTTCCTTAGCTACGCGTAGTACCGATTAGCTAGGGTTTGGGGCAGTGGGCGGCCATCGGGGGTTCGTCGGAGTCCTCTCCGCCGCGGGCGGAGGGAAACTCGTCGCCGTTACACGGCTGGGTGAGGGAGAACGTCATATGCCGTAGATGAGCAAACGGATGGCTGAGATTACATCTGGAATATCGGTTCGGCTGGATCGCATCAGTGCCGTTGGATCTCGATCGGATGAATCCAGGGTGGTGTGGGGTATTTAAGATCTGTGTCGTCGATCCGCGATCCAACGACCAATATTATGAGCGGGTTCATAAGTAAGCCGATCTAACCTGGGCGCCTCGTTTCTGATCGGACGGCCGATAGCACACGATACCCCTTCGCGGCGCACGATTTGTAAAAGAGACCCTGGGAAATGGGGAAATAAACCCGCCGTCCCTTGCGACAGGATAATGAGTCTTAAGGATTCTTGCTCTGTTGCCCCTAAACTTCTCAGAATTAGTGTGCGCAGTCCAGGGAGCACAGAAAATAAATAAATAATTATATGAAATGATTTTTAGTATATAAATAATTCTAGAAACTCATTTTATTCATAGAAAATTCATACTAACTCCTTTTTAGTCCATTCCAGTTCCTATAATTTTGTAATATTATGGTTTATCATATAGTACCACTATTTTCACATGAAAGTCACATTAAAATTTATATTCTAATTAATCTTATATCAAATACATAAAACCTTAGAAAAATCATAACTCCTTCGTTTTAACTCCGATTTGATCCGTTCAAGTTGCGTTAGTCTCGTATAAGCACGTAGATTATTATTATGCAATTTATTCTTATGTTTGGTGTGATGTTAATTTTTGCCTATACCATGTTTGTCTATATTGCTACGTTTAGCAGTGAGGACACGTGTCCTCTGAAGATCATCCTGGTACCTGGAATCTCAAGTCCCAGGCAAGTTGTGCCCTTGATCACTTCTTTTTACCCACTCATGTTCTAATTAATCATAATGATCTGCACAGGTTAAATTTGATGGGACCCAATAGGTTACCCTAGTTTGACTATCTTTATATCTTGCTCCCCACTGAATCTTTGGGTAGTACTTGCTATCGCTTTATGTGGTTTTGGGTATAGAGATACACATTACTATTCATGATTATACTTTTAATGTCAGTTGTTATTTACTGTCCATGTTAAGATCATTATGTTAATTGGAACATGGAGAACCACCCGGGAAAACAGTGCTACCACAAGGGTTTAATGGGACGCCCTTGGCTGATTAATTAGGAAAGCTAGTGGAAGACTACCATACCCGAAAGGGGCAAGGGCAGTAGGGGAGTGGTCAGTGTAGGGAGGCCCTCGGGAGGATTTTGCTGCGTTGGCAGTCCTGCAAGGGATTCCTGCTAGGGAGGCCCTCGGGAGGATTTTGCTGCGATAGCGGTCCTGCAAGGGATTCCTGCATTGGAACTTCCTATAAACTGTAGCGGGTTTTCTGAAGCTAGTGGAACTTTGTAAAGGCCTCGTAGTGTTACCTTGCCTCGCCTCCTCGGTAGAGGTGTATGGGATTGGCCGTCTCTTGGCAGATGGGTAACACGACTTGTGGGTAAAGATGCGCAACCTCTGTAGAGTGTAAAACTGGTATACTAGCCGTGCTCACGGTCATGAGCAGCTCGGACCCTCACATGATTAAATTATGGAACTAAATTCAATTTGTCATATGCATTGCATCACAGGTGAAGTTGTTACTTTTGTTCTACTACTTAATTGGGTTTGGTATTTACTTATACTTAGTAACTGCTAATAAAATTTTGACCAACATTAAAAGCAATGCTCAGCTCTAACCATCCTCTTTGGTAAGCCTTACACTTCACGTGAGCTCCCACCTTTGGCGAGTTCATGCACATTATTCCCCACAACTTGTTGAGCTATGAACGTATGTGAGCTCACTCTTGCTGTCTCACACCCCCCCCCCACAGGTCAAGAACAGGTACCGCAGGATGAGGCGCTTGGAGGATGCTGAGATGTGTTCGCGAGAGGTCTAGGCCGTCGTCTCCCAGTCAACATTGGGTTGCTGGACCGTTGTCTCCTTATAATGTAATTATTTATTTTGTATAGAACTCTTGTTATATATAAAGATGTGACATTCGATCCTGTGCCACTATACATCATATGTGTGAGACTTGGTCCCAGCATACCTGGTGTTTATGTTCGCGCCCGGGTCTTGGTGCCCCCGAAACCCGGGTGTGACACCTTCATCCCTGCCACCGGGATAGATGGTCGAGAGGGTTACTGCTTCCACAGGAGAGGACCAGGAGGAGTAGCGTGGCCAGGCTTCGCCATGTTACTCGGTTTTCTCCATTATTTATTTCCACTGCATTAAAATTTATGGTTATTATTTCTGAAACTCCGATAATGTAATCACTAATGACACTTCTTAAATTTGTGGTATTATGCTTTATTGTATTTCTCTATGCCTCACCTTCAAGTGAGCTAGTGGTATTCGATCCTGGATAAGTGGCTTTATCGGACTAGATCCGAGGGACTAACGGGTTATTCCGATTTAAGTGTGTTGCTGCCTTTAAGGGTGCGACTTGGGCACTTAAGCTGGAATAATTCGGGCGGTTCCGCCACACCTAGACACCTGTTTCACAACTTGTTTACCTTTATGCGATCCATTTTGAGCCGAGTGCCTAAAATATTTTTCCTTTGCCAAACTTCAAACCAAGCACCCACTTCACTCATTTTCATACATATATACCTATCCGTGAAGTATCGGCTCAATTCCCAGTCATTTCATGCCTCATTTCGAATTTCAAACTCTCTATGGCACAATTCACCGTTCAAACGTTGTTCTCGCCATTTGACCTCTGTTTCTTCAAATCACTCTGTTTTTGTGGCATAACTCTATGTCTTTGTATTTATTCACATTTCATATACTTATGATTATGTGACTTATATGTGCTCACCTCTTCTGTGATTTCAGTGATTTTGCCTACACATCTCCTGTCCTGTATAGTTCTTTTCTCTCTCGAGAAGTTCCCAGGTAGCTATCACTCTGATCAGGCCTTACCTACTGCTCTCTTCTCTCGCTTATCTTTTCTCCTTATCTTGCAGCAGTCAGTTTAGGATGGTGAGGATGAAGAATGTCACACCGTCCGTAGGAGGAGATGACGAGGACCCTCCTCGCCCCTTCAGACAGGTCAAGGGCAAGATTGTCTATCTTGAGCAGCAAGAGGGCAGAAAGAAGAGGTGTCTAGACAGAGCCACTCGTGCAGCACTTGCAGGAACAACAGTAGTTCAGGTTGAGCAGGGCGGGCAGTTGAGGATTTCCTCTGATCAGATCGCCTACCGAGTTCGCCGCCTCGCGTCTCGGGCTCGCTCCTCCACTGCTCGCTCCACTCCTTCTGACCCAGTCTCCACTCCACCTCCAACTTCGCCAGCTACTACCGCACTCAAGCCATCCACCACTCCAACTGCTTCCACCACCTCCACTAATCCTGCTTCCACTGCTCCTGCTCCCACTTTCGCTCCACCTATTCCTCCACCTTGCTTCCGGGAGCGTGATGAGACCGAGGTGAGACCGCTTGCTGCTGATCCTCACCTACTTGATCTTCAGTGAGCCACAGCTGCCCAGGTATGTCGGTTCAGACATGTACCCGTGGATTCTTGGTAGCCGGCTCAGAGAGACCCAACTGCTGCGCCACTCTTCAGCACTAGGACCCAAGAGTCCTTCAGGGCATAGTTGTCTGCTCAGATTGCCCTACGAGCACATTGGCTTTTGGATCTTCCTCCTTTCTGTCAGCTGCCGGTGCGAAGTTAGAGGGTCATATATCCTCTTCTGACCTTTGGTGGTAGATATATTGAGGAGTGGGTTAGAGTCTTTTATGCCACAATATGGATAGATCTAGATCATCAGTGGCTGAGGTTTAGGTTTGAAAGAGAGAGAGGATGTGACTTTTCATGCAACTCAGCTCAGAGAGCTATTTGGATTTCCTGAGTCGTCGACGAGGCTCCACAGCTTGTGCTATGGCACGTCAGATCCTCCTCGTCTCCCTCACGACAGAGTTGCTCCTGCCACTGCTCATGTCGTCGCCTTGTTCTGACCTCCGTTCGTAGATGGGTCGCGGCGTTCTCCAGCCGACTTCAACCCAGTAGTAAAGTTCTTATATGAGCTCAGGAGGCGCACTTTGCTACCTAGGATGGGATACAGAGAGGCCACCACGCATATCCAACTCTGGCTACTCAGTGACTTGATCTCTCACTCGGAGTTTGACGTGGTTGATTTTCTAATCTGTGAGATTGAGGACACAGTATTGGCTGGTCTCTGTGCTCGGTGTCAGCTGCCGTATGCTCACTATCTTTGTCACATTTTTGCTCAGCTAATCTGGCCTCCTTAGTCCTAGGCCACCCTCGAGGCCTCTCGACTTCAGTTCGGCTTCTATCGCCTAGCTCCTGAGGACACAGTTCTAGCTCTAGCTCCAACATCAGACATCAAGGTTGAGGACGAGGCCATCCGACAGTTTGAGGATCAGGGTGTCGTTGCAGATACTTCTTCCGATGGTGATGATCCGATGAAGAGGAGGATCTAGGGATTCCACCACCACCTGCTGTGCCACCTTGTTCCCATGATCACTAGGCTGGTAGCTCCAATGGTGCTCTAGCTGCCCCTCCAGCAATTGACCCTGCTTTGGTTGCTATTCTTCAGTCGCTTACGCAACAGCAGGCTCATATGGCCGTAGAGTAGGCCAGGCAGGCCGCTATCCAGCTACAGTTGTCCAAGCAGATGCTCTTGATGTTCTAGACCATTCAGGACCGCTAGGACACCCTACAGCAATAGCTCCTAGCAGACAAGGCAGAGCACTAGGCGTTCATGACTCACATTCTCTAGCATACCGGTGTTTAGCTCCCTCTAGTGCAATCTGCTCCTCCTCCAGTTCTTCAGGCTGCTGTTGTGCCAGCTATTCAGTTAAGACCCCAGCTCCACTCTTTTGGTCCTTTCATCTCTCCGCTCATGCTCGTCACCCTGGATTTCTCGACCTAGGTCGTCGGACCTGTTAGTGCTCAGCCACCAGTGCCACTAGTGTCTGTTGTTACCACTGTGTCGTGGTTGTTTCTGTGACTGCTCTAGCTCCGGTAGATCCTGTACCGCAGCCAGCGTCAGAGTCAACACCATCTCTAGCCTCTACTGCAGATCCTAGATTCGAGACTAACTTTGATACTCAGCTCGTGTTTGCTCTTCTGCCTCGACCGTGACCTAATGTGCCTTCACCTCCGCCTTCTTCTGGACTATAGGTTTGGGTCACCCTTTTGGTGTTTGATGCCAAAGGGGGAGAGATGTGAGTTGTGAGAGCTAGGGGGGTTAGGCAGTTAGTTGAGAGAGCTTTTGATCTTTTGATGTAATATATATGCATGATATTCTCTGTACTAGCTCCACTTTTGTATGATGCTTAACTCACAAACTCTATGATATGCTCTTGATGTTTGTTAATGACTGTGTGTATTATGTTTTCACCTATGATGTTGTCACTAGTCATTCAGTTCTTGTTCATGGATTTCATTTCATACTTATATGAACAAGAAACTTATGTTGTGTATGTGCTTATACTTACAATTTTATTACACAACTTTTTTCTGTCAAAATTGTTGAATAATTAACCATCTTCTCTATAGACAGAAAAGCAAACAAACTACTCTCACTCTTGTAGGATTGTCATCAATCGCCAAAAGGGGGTGATTGAAAGCATCTAGGCCCCTAGTTAGTTTTAGTGATTAATGACAACATAAGATTATATGTGTCTAACGTGTGTTTTGCAGAGCAAATGGTAAGTTAGGTCGCATTACAGGAAGTTGCGTTGCAATGGTGAAAACAATCCATGAGATGGGAACTTGAAGCGACGACTGAAAAAGGCGAAACAAAAGATGAAGGTCTTCATATTCCGAGTGTCGAAGGAGTTGCGGATACTTGGTATAGAACTAGGTCTTCTATTTTTATTTTAGCCGTACTGTAAAGAGGGGTTGTGGATGATTAGTTTGACCAAGAGATTTCTAGTGTAGTGTTGGTGCATATTCACACTCACATCTAGTGCTAGGTGTCACTCTATAACAAACTAACAAGTTAGAACGAAAACGGTTTAGAAAAACCTAAGGATTAGAATCTGGGTTGCCTGTCTTAGGGGCACCGGACTATCCGGTGCACCCTCTGATAGTGGGGCCAGCCAGCCCCAAGAAAATTGATTTTTAAACCCGAGAGCAACGAGTTCACGAAGTTGATTTTTAGCGGTCACACCGGACTGTCCGATGTGCACTAGACAACCACTATTCACTGTTCGGTGCACTTTCAGTCCAACGGCTAGCTGTCAGAACTAGCCGTTGGAGCTGACCGTTGGCGCATCGGACTGTCCGGTGCGCCCATGCACAGTGAGCTATAGCAACGGCTAGTTTGGTGGTTAGGGCTATTTATACCCCTCCATCTACCTCATTTAGTGTCTTGTTGCCCACATTCAAGTCCATTCATTGCTAGAGCATTGCAAGCACCACAAAACCTAGTGAGGTGATTAGAAAATCATAATCATGTGTTAGGACCTCATTAGTGCAAATGAGAGCCACTTAGAGCACACACCACATGCATTAGGCTTCTCTTGGTCAAGTGAAAGTCTATGGCTTGTTACTCTTGGTGATCGGCATCACCTAGACGGCTTGGTGGCGATTGGAGCGCGCTGATCACCTCGGAGGATTTGTTGGTGACCCGGCTCAAGTTTGTACACAGTCGTGAGGGATCCACCGCGCCGGAGTGGCAAAGGATCACTTCATCTTGAGCATTTGGTTCTTGCGAGGACCATGTTGGAGCGATACGCTTGCGCGGGTGCTCCAACAAGGACTAGGGAAGAGTGCCGACTCTTCAATACCTCGGCAAAAAATTGGAGGAGTCTTCTTACCCTTGCTTTATGTTCCGCATTTACTTTGAGCATTTCATTTTGTTCAATTTCTTAGCAAGTATTTGAAGTAATGACTTAGGGTTGTTGTTTTTCTAGTAGTATTTATTTGTTGCTACTAGTTGGGTGAAGTTTGGCTCTTGCTTAGGGTTTAATATTTGTGGAATTTTTTAGAAAAGCCCAATTCACCCCCTCCCCTCTTGGGCATCATGATCCTTTCACAGGTTTTTGCAGCTGTCCCACTATGCTTCTGAAGATGTCAACACAGATGCCAAGAGGCAGTATCGTTTCCTGAGATGCTTGGTTGATCCCCAGCACTTATTAGCTGATGAATCATACCTTCCCCACCTTTTAGCACATGATCGACAGAGCAATCATAATAGAGAAGAAGCACAAGGAGATGGAGGATCAAAAGCGTAAGATTGGTGGGTCTCAGCTTAGGAGCAACAATCACCCTCATTTCTCAGGTAATCCACCTCAACAGTTCAAGCAGAGTCACCCTCAGGGATATCCGCAACAGACTCAACGTCCTCCTCAGTAGCAGTTCCAGAGGCAGTACCCTCAACATCAGTAGTAGTACCACCAAAATAGCTATCCACGAGGAAGTCAGTTATAGAGGCAGAATAATCAGGCACCTCGTCTTCCTGCCCTAGCAACCAACTAGAGCAGTCAAGCAGCCCCATTGCAAGGAGGAGGCAGAGGATGTTTTCATTGTGGAGAGCAAGGCCATTGGGCTATGCATTGTCCGAAGAAGATGGCTCAGTAGCAGTTAGCCCCCAATGCCCCAGCGAGGTAGAATGTACCTCAGCAATGAGCAGGCAATCATGTTCAAATGCGCTACAACCATGGGAGGTTGAACCATCTAGAGGCCGAAGCAGTTCAAGAAACACCAGGCATGATAGTAGGTACATTCCCAGTCGAGTCCCATCTTGCAGAAGTGTTATTTGATACTGGAGCAATGCATTCTTTATTACTGCATCATGGGTAGAAGCGCATAATCTCCCAATAACCATGTCACACCCGAATTTAAGGGACAAAGCCGAGTGCATCTCATATATGCGCCAAAGAAGACAACACATATAATAACAGAGTGTATAGACATAAATGTCACAAGAACATCAGATTACTTATTACATTGCAGGAGTCTTACAAAATAAAAGATAAATATAAAATGAACTAAAGTCCATCCTTGGTGCCATAAAGTCAACTGGGAGACGCCACCTAGATCAAGTAGAACTCCTCGTCATGTGGCTCCTCTTGAACCACCTGTTCTTCTCCTGTGGGGGGTGTGAGACAGCAAGGGTGAGCTCACACATGTTCATTGCTCAACAAGTTGTGGGGAATAATGTGCATGAACTCACCAAAGGTGGGAGTTCATGTGATGTGTAAGGCTGATCAACAATAGGGGTTAAAGCTGAGCATTGCTTTTAATAAGTTGGTCAAATTTTATTAGAAGTTACTAAATGTAAGTAGATACCAAACCATAATAAGAATAGAACATAATTATTAAATAATCCCATGCAATGCAAATGACAAATTGAATTTAATTCCATAGTTTAATAGTTTAATCGTGAGCTCGGCTAGTATACCAGTTTTACACTCTGCAGAGGTTGTACCCTGTACCCATAAGTCATGTTACCCATTTGCCAAGAAAAGGCCACTCCCATACACCTCTACCGAGGAGGCAAGGCAGGATAACAATATGAGGCCTTTACAAAGTTCCACTAGCTTCCAAAAACCCGCTATAGTTTCTGGGAAGAGCAATTGTAGGAATCCCCTGTCTGGCCACCATCGCAGCAAAATCAACCCGAGAACCTCCCTACATGCCTACTCCCCTACTGCCCTTGCCCCTTTTGGGTAGGATAGCCTTCCACTAGCTTTCCTAATTAGTCAGCCAAGGGCGTCCCATTCCACATTTGTGGTGGCACATGTTCCTCAAGTTAAGCTCCATGTTCCAATTAAAGATAATGATCTTGACATGAACATAAATAAAAAATAACAGAATAATTGAAACATGGAAATAATGAAATATTAACCCAAAACCATATAAAGCAATAGCAAAACTACCCAAATGATTCAGGGGTAAACAAGGTAAA
Organism: Zea luxurians; assembly: GCA_029449295.1. Classification (NCBI taxonomy): domain Eukaryota; kingdom Viridiplantae; phylum Streptophyta; class Magnoliopsida; order Poales; family Poaceae; genus Zea; species Zea luxurians. The sequence goes on from JAOPSE010000033.1 coordinate 32,057,778, forward strand.
AGATAATTAGACTAGGGTGACCTGGGTCCCATCAAAATTAAACCTATGCATGAATAAGTGGTATTAAAGAACATTATTGTGTAATAAAAGTGGTCAAGGGCACAACTTGCCTTTAATGAGCTCCTGCTCAGCAACTTCTACCTGCTGAACACCGACATCCTCAGCCACTGGCTCTTCTACTCGCCACAATACAAACAAGCACAATACAAAGAGGAAATTAACATCACACCAAACATTTATAGAAATACATATTATTAATCTACATATTAAAATAAGATCATAAGAACATGAATCATTAATTTTGGAGTTATAGATCTTAATTTATGAATTTCCAAAGATTGTATGTGTTTGATACAAGATTAATTAGGATATAAATTTCAATGCGGCTTTCATGTCAAAACAGTGGCACTATTTGATAAATAATAATATTATAAAATTATAGAAACCGGAATGAATTAATTTGGACTTAATATGATTTTTTATAAATTAAACAAGTTCTAGCATTTATTTTTACACTAAAAATCAATTTCTATAACATTTTCCCTGATTACTAACTTCCTCGACTGGGCGCACAAAACTAGAGAACAGCAGGGGCCTCTGCGCATTATTTCCTAGACTCAGTACACAGTTCCTGTGGACCATGGGTTATTATCCTAAAATTTCAAGGTCTCTTTAGCAAATCTGACCCACGAAGGGTATGCATCTATCCTGGCCGCCTGATCTCTAATCGACGCATAGGATTAGATTATCAATATCCAAACCGGTATCAAATCACACCCGTAGGATGAAAGATCTATGGCCCACGAACGACCGGCCAAAAGGGTATACTACATCTGATCTCGACCGCCATCCCAGAATCCAACGGTGCGGATTTAAAGAACCGCAACAGGCCCTCGTCCATCCGATCCCCAATCTATGGACCAGATCAAGATACGCAGAGAGTTATTCCTAGACTAATCCGGGTCGCACATTCAAGAATCAACGTCCCACAACGTCTCTTCCTAACCGAAGCGCCCAGGCAGCAATGCTCCACCCAATCTCCGGTGAGCTCACCGGAGTTGAACGGTTCTCCCCCTACCGGCGACCCGCTACACTGGCAACCAGTCCTGACTAACGCGACGGCGATATCGAAATAGAGGAACATCGTTTTACCTTGGTTCGCGGTGGTGACGACCTATTCCACGGTACAGGGCGGCGCAGACGGCGATGGGGATTCCGGTGAAGAATTCTCGGGGTTGCAGAGGTCAATCCCGAACACGATACTATGGAGGTCCTTCCCCCGGTCCTAGTGGAGGCCACGAACACCTCACGAGGCACGGATGATGGCTTAGCTGAGAGTTCCACCGCGGCGGCACCCTTCTTCTCTCGTCAACCCCCCCCCCCCCCCCCTCAGCTACTGGTCGGTATGGCGGCGCTTGGCGATTCTCACGCGCGGATAGGTAGGAGTGGGCGGATGCTCCCTTGGGCCTTATATCCAGGTCGTGGGGAGGAAAACCTCAACCCAATTCCCCGGTCAAAGCGGCAAGGGGATTACAACGGCGTGCCCGCCATGCGCGCGGAGAGGTGGAGCACGACGGCTTGTGCTCCGGACCCACAGGTCAGTCACACGCCCAGGCGAAGAGTGTCTGACGGATGGGTCCCGCCCGTTGGCGCGGACGCACGGTGGCTGCGCGGTGATATGTTGGTAGCTGGGTCGGGCGCGCGCGGGTTAGTGGGACGAGCAGACTGAATTCGGCCCAAGCGAGTTCTTTTCCCATTTCTTATTTCTTTTTCTTTTCTTTTGTATTTTTATTCTTCTCTCTTCTCTTCTCTTTCAAATTTAAATTTCTCATTTAATTCTATATGTGTGAAGTTCAAACTCAGGTTAAATGTCTACATTTACATTACAATATGAACTGAATTTTACTTCATTTATATTTTTATTTTATCCTATTTGTATAGTGTTTTCTTCTCTTTTCTCAATTCTAGAATTTATTTTAGATCTTAAATTCCACTTTGGACTTTAATATATTTCTTTTTACATTATTTTTATATTGTCACATAATGCACACAAAATAAAACCTCAGCATGAAGCATATTCCATTTTAGTATCATTTATTTTAATTAATCACTCTTAATTTTTTTAGGTATGCTCTTGTTATGATGAACATATGGCACACAAAAATAAGGAGATTAACTATATACTCATTGTATACATTTTTGGGTATTACAAATCCTACCCCGTTAACAAGAATCTCGTCCTCGAGATTTAGGAAGGACTATGGAAAAGATGGGGAAATTCTATCCAAAGCTCTTCTTCTCTCTCCCAAGTAGCTTCATCTTCTCCATGGTGACTCCATTGCACTTTACACATCTTTATCACTTTATTTCTTATAACTCGAGTCAAAGTGTCAAGAATCATGGTAGGATATTCTGTATAAGTCAAATCACCCTAAACACTGAGCTCTTCCATTGGTAACTGTTCCTCAGGGACACAGAGACACTTCCTAAGTTGAGACACGTGGAATACATCATGCACATCAGATAGATTATCAGGTAGCTCGAGTTGATATGCCATCTCCCCAACTCGCCTGAAGATTCTAAATGGTCCAATAAAGCGAGGGGATAATTTGCCTTTGATTTTAAATCTCCTCACTCCACGAAGTGGTGACACCTTGAGGTATACATGGTCATCTTCCTCAAACTCCAGTGGTCTTCTTCTATTATCAGCGTAGCTCTTTTTCCTAGTCTAAGCTACCCTCAAATTCTCCCGGATAATACGGACTTGTTCTTCTGCCTCTTGAATAAGTTCAGGCCCAAAAAACTATCTTTCTCCAGTCTGATCCCAATATAGAGGAGTCCTGCACTTCCTGCCATATAAAGCCTCGAACGGTGACATCTTCAGACCGGCCTGGTAACTATTATTATATGAAAACTCAAGATATGGTAGACTTTTATCCCAACTTCCTCCATGTTGAAGGGCACAAGCTCTCAACATATCCTCCAGTACTTGATTAGTCCTTTCAGTCTGTCCATCAGTCTGAGGGTGATAGGCCAAATTGAAGTTCAACTTCGTATCCATATTCTCATGAAAGCTTTTCCAAAATCTGGAGGTAAACTGTGATCCTCTATTAGATATGATCCTCTTTGGTACACCGTGCAAACATACAATATGAGCCATATATAACTCTGCTAGCTGAAAGCATTTATAAGTAGTCTTGACCGGAATGAAGTGAGCAACTTTGGTCAATCTACCCACAATCACCCATATGGAATCATAACCTTTCGAGGTGTGAGGCAATCCAGTAATGAAATCCATGCCAATTTCTTCCCACTTCCATTCGGGTATCTTCAACGGATGTAGTAGTCCCGCTGGTCTTTGATGTTTGGCCTTGACTCTTTGACACACATCACACATAGCCACATGTGCAGCCACATCTCTCTTCAGCCCATACCACCAGTACTTTTGCTTCAAATCTTGGTACATCTTAGTGCTACCAGGATGTATGGAGTAATTAGAATCATGGGTTTCCTTCAGTGTAGTCTCACGAAGGCTGTCAACTTCAGGAACACATATCCGGTCCTTGATGTGACACCCCAGGTGTCTGTTTCGTGTTATGTTGGGAGATTTATCCTAATCTTGGATGCTCAGTGAAAATTTCTATTTCTTGATTGCATCTATCTCTATTCATCAAGTTACTCATGAAAGTTTCACCAAATTTGGAGTTATTTGATCTCGAGAAATGCAAAATTTGGATCCTGTTAAAACTTTTTGTTTCTTAAAGCAAACGCAAATTCGAAAGTCAATCTCGTCTCACAACTCCCATCCAGACTCATTTATTCGAACTCTCGATAGTTGCTATGTTATCCAATCAGTGTCTGAATCCATTTTCTCGATAGTCGGTCTATGTCCAAATACGTTGTCCGAATCCGTATTCTCTAATGGAATCCCTATTGTGTCAACCTCTAATTATTTTTATGCAAATCAGCTTGTTATCTTTATGTCACAATTCATATCTATCTATCATGTGTATTCTAAAGATTTCTCAAAGGTTCAACCAAATATTTGTATGAAATTATAAATCATACACTTGCTTGAAACTTCTCGTCTAAACAAATGCAAAGTTTGAAATTCAACCAAACCTTATCATCTTGCTCAAACGACTCTATATGAACTCTACAACAAAAGTTATTAAGGATTCATGTTGAGAAAATGTCAAGAAAATGCCTCCTTTGGCCTAAAACTTCAGTTTTGAGCTTTATAATGATAATACCTTGACCAAAGTGGAATTTCAATTTCTAGCCAAGATATAAGGTTTGACCTTTAATAAAAGTTGGAGAACATGTGTTATACAACAAATATTATATTTAAACCAAGCCTTGATTCATTCTCTAAGTATTTCAAATAGTGCCATCAAGACAGAATAAAAATCTGATTTCATGATTCAAATTCTTCTTAGTCTGAAATCAGTGTCGTTCGGGTCGACGTCTTGCGTTCCCAAATTTTTATTGAACAAATCAAGTTTCACCAAATATAAAATTTGTTAATTACTAATAGAGGCACAACATTTTAAATGATGGCATTCATCCGATTCTGTTTGACATATTTTGACATTCCGTTTTCACAAATTTCCACTGATTTCTAAGCCACTGACAAATCAATTTTCGTGGGTCTATAACTCTCTAACCAGTGACCCAATCACCTCAAGCCCTGTACAAGATTTGTATAGTGTACATCAAGGAAGATATCTTCTACAACAACTAGGGTCCGATTCCAAAAGGAAAATGCCAAAAACATCCGTCCAAAGTTGCTCTGCCACCTGCTGCAGCTGACTGATGTGATCAGAGCTCTGCAGCATGCCGCCCATCTCGCTCAATGGCTGCCAGCGACGTCTCTTTAAATCAAGTAGCAGCCATTCCTCCTCTCCTAGCCATTTTTCATTTTTGTTCTCCCTCTTCTCCCCACACGGCTCCTCTCTATTTGAAGCGCAGGAGCAGGGAGCTCTCTCCCCATGGCGCTCGGCAGTGGCCTCCCTCTGCTTGGTGCATGGCGCCTCTCCACATCCTCCCATGGAAATGCAGGCCCCCGCTCTCCACTACATCTTCCATCTCCACGCCATCTCCCAAGCAGCTCCATGGATGTCCCCTACTCACTGCGCCAGTAGCCCCCATGGCTGAGGAACTGGACGCTTGCTATTCATGTGAGAAACCAAGGTAGAAGAAGACCCCTTTGGGTCTATGGCAGGTGGGCCCAGGTCAGATGCATGTTTCTAAAGTTACAGATTTTGTGTTATTTTCCAAAAATCGTATCTCATGTTTGATAGCTCCAAAAACAGTGAAACTTGTTTTGTTAGCTTCCTTATAAAATGCTCTACCTATTGGATCTATAATATGACATGTATTTGTAGAGGATTTCTGCTGTGCAAATTAAATCTTGAAAAGAGGTTTAGAAAATAAATGAACTTACTTCTCTCCATAGTTTTAATTATAAAAATCCAAAAATGATGAAACTTGTTTTGTTAGTTAGATGCTGTCATACTCTAGCTAAGAAAAATATAAAACTTATATGTTGTTCACTGTTTTTTATTGGTGTGTTAATTAAAACATGTTAAATAGGAAAAAGATGATTGATTTGCTTGTTATTTTTGGATATGTAGCTCTAGTACTCCAAATGGATTGAAATTTTGGCAGTAGCACTACAAAATGGCACCCCCTTTAGCAATGCATATATGTGTTGGTACAAGCCTATATAAGCGTTGCTAGGGTCTATACCAACGCATAATTATGTGTTGCCTATACTGTCGTTGCTAGGGGCTACTGCAACGCTTGTACATACGTTGGTAAGTCATATAAAATAAGCGTTGGTAAACTGCAACAGATTTTTATAAGATACAACAACACTTACATGTGTTGGTGCCGCCCAAGACCAGCTCGTTTATCATAGGATGCTACAACGTTTAGTTTCGAGTTGTAGCAACATTTTTATCCGTTGCAAGCAATAAACCAATAAAAAATATTTGAATATTTTATTTTGAGGTTAAGATTACAACAAGCTGAACAATGCACATTTGATATTTCAGGAATCATCCACACACACATGGCAAATAAGCAAAATATATATATTTAAAATCAATAGTTGCATTACAAAAAGTGCCGCAACATGGGAGCGCCAGGTTTATTACAAAGAAAGTTCGAAGTATATATTCATGCATCCTTAAATCTTTCGCTGCCACTGTGTTTTGCGCTGATGAAAATTCAGAAACTACAGTCTTTCAGTTTCAGTTTAATGCTCCTGATGAAGCAATCCAAGACCCAACTACATCTGATCAAGTTGGTGAGAATTCAGGGGGGGAATCATCTGCCACCTCCCTCACCACTGACTCCACAGGTGCAGCCTTCAACATCAGCTTCAAGTTCAGATGCAAACAACCTTCAAATCATCACTATATATATATCAGTAAACAACAAAATTATTGCAGCAGAATAAATTCAAAAAAGAGGAAAAATTATTCACCAATCTCCAGTCATCCAAATGTGTTGGACAGCAGAGGCTTCTACTGTGTACGTCGAGGCAATGTCATCCACACTCATCAGACCATGGTGGTCAGTCGACATCCCTTGGTACAGTTGGATTATCTAGCTTTTGAATGTGCTGGACGTTCAGAACCTGATAGTAGCAAAAACAAGAATAGTCGGAAAAAATCCCCATAGTAGGGCACGTGACTGTAATCAAGTCAGTTATATAAAACATAGTTTAAATACTTATAATTATAACCATTGCGATACTAAAATCCTATCCACATACTTACATGTTCTGTAAACCAATGAGGGAATTCTTTATTCTGTAGTTGTTCAATTGCTTTTGGAGTTAGGCGACGTTGGCGTCTTTTCCTTTTCAGATGACTTGCATGCTCCCTACTTAGTATTTAACACAAAATTACAATAAAAAATATGGAATAAATCAAACAGTAAGTATAGTATCTTACTTGAGGTAAGGAATCGTAGCTTCACAATTAAAAAGTACATATCTATGCACTTGCAATTTCTCAACCTCAGATAAAATGAAATTTGATGATTTTCCTAAAGCTTTCCCAGTAGGAGGAAACAAAGAAGAAGCATGTCCAAACAAGTTGGAAGCAAACTCATCTATTGTATCATCATTCCTTGATGGTTTGTTATGTTTAGTCGAGAAACCATCAATGTACCTAGAACAAAACACCATGCATTCATCTGCCAAAAATGAATTTGCAATACAAGCTTCTGGATAAGTTTTATTACGAACATATGACTTTAGCTTTCCTAAGTACCTACAACACAAACAAAATAACTAAATTATTAGATTGAACAACCAAAATATTTGTATAACGAATATTGTTACCATAGCTCATTAGTACCTCTCAATATAATACATCCATCGATAATTGACTGGTCCAGCAATCTTACATTCAGCCACAAGATGAACTATTAAATGAACCATCACCGTGAAAAAACCAGGAGGAAAAACCATCTCCATTTTGCATAGAGTAATAATAATAGATTTTTCCAAATGGTCCAACTCATCGACACGGAGAACTTTTGAACATATCCCTCGAAAGAATGCAGACAACTCAAACAGTAGTGCTGTAATATCATCTGGAAGAATCCCCCTGGAAGCAATAGGCATAAGTTGTTGCATCATGACATGACAATCATGAGTTTTTAGACCAACAATTTTCCCTTCTGCAACATTAACACATGTCGCTATATTCCTACAATACCCATCAGGAACTGTTATTCCTCGAAGTACTTTACAGAATGCTTGCCTCTCACTTTTATTCATAGCATATCTTGCTGGTGGCAAATACCATTTGCCGGAAGGTTTCTCTTGGGGGTGCAGGTCTTGTCTAATGTTCATGTCTTATAAATCTAGACGAGATTTGAGATTATCTTTTGTCTTTCCATCTAAATTGAACAGTGTACCATGTAGATTATCAAAAACATTCTTCTCAATATGCATCACATCAAGATTGTATCTCAGAATATTATTGTTGGGGACTTGTTCTCAAATGCTTCGGGTTAAGAACAAGGCAACACGAAAAGTGTTAGGTGTAAAAATCCTTCGTCCTTCGAGACATTATGCCCCTTCGGGAATAATGAGTTTCGGACGAAGGTCACAAAAAACATACCTTCGTAAATATAACAAGTAACGACGAGGGGTGCATATAAAGCATGAAATGTAATTTAGACATCATCATAGAATCATTTCTATTTTATTAACATGAGAAAATAGAAATGATTACAAATTACAAATGTACCTTCGGTCCTGAGAGAAGGTATAAAGTGCAAGCGTGACGCAAAAGCGAATGCCCAGTCAGCGTGAACAGTACGGGAGTACTGTTCATCTATTTATAGACGTGGGACGCAGCCCACGTAAAATTACATCCATGTCCACTACATTTGTTAATGACTTATGGAAATCTGTCGAGGCCCATGCAGTCTTTTCATCTTTAAGTCGGTTCCCTTTTCTGCTATCGTGACGAAGCTTCCCCGCACACAGCTTCGGCTGCGCTCGTGCTTCGTCTGGTTCAGGCTTCGTCCTGGCCGTGCTTCGTATTCATAATTCTGAATCCGAGAATACCTGTTCACATAATCCACTTGGAAAACATTGTCAAATCATGTTTTTGAGGACCTTCGGAGGACGAAGGCCCCCAACAATTATGATCCCAATATGGCAATGTGAACAGGCTACTTACAGACTTGTAAGTTTTAGAATTCTTAAAATCCCCTAGTGAAATTATGTTAGGCAAAATCGAACGATCATAATAGGTCATAGGAGCTGATCTTAGCTCTGTTGTTCCATCAAATGAATCTGCATCAAAACGATAAGGATGGTCTTCATCAAGCCATTGACGGTGTCCCATAAAAGATGACTTACGACCGTGCTTTAGACGTTTGGTCCATGCATTGTCACCACATGGCGGGCAAGCAAATTCGCCATGAACCATATGTGATGAGAGCATTCCTAAACCTGGCAAGTCACTTGTCGTCATTAAAACAGCCCCTCGCAAATTAAATAGTTCATCTCTCGATGCGTCATATGTGGACATGCCATTCTGAAATATATCTTTCAGGTCCTCCAATAGTGGTTCCAAGAACACATGAATTTTGTCTCCAGGACTTTTAGGACCAGGAATCAATAAGGACAACATAAGATTATGATCTTTCATGCATAACCACGGAGGTAGGTTATATACTGTTAAAACTACTGGCCAACAACTATGAGTACTGCTCAACATCCCAAATGGATTAAACCCATCTGTAGCCAACCCAAAACGAATATTGCGAGAGTCTGATGCAAAAAATGGGAACTTTTCATCGAACCTGGTCCATATGGGTGCATCTGCTGGATGACGTAATGCACCATCCTTTATGCGCTCTTCATCATGCCACCTTATGAGAGGTGCTATATCCTTGCACATAAACAATCTTTTTAGCCTATCTTTAATAGGAAAGTATCGCAACACTTTGCAAGGACTAGCTTTCCTTCTTTGTTTCTTTATTAAAACCGACTCAGGTTGCATACCCTTCCACCGTGAGGCCTTACAGGTAGAGCAGAAATCATCATCTTTTTTTCCCTTCCAAATTAGTTGGCAATTATTTGGACAAGCATGAATGTCCTCATACCCTAATCCAAATTTTGAAATAATTTTTTTGGCTTCATAAAAATTCTTGGGGAGTTGTTGTCCATTTGGAATAGCCATACGAAGAATGTCAAGAAGATCACCAAAAGATTTATCCGTCCATTTGTTCATTGATTTTATATTAAATAGAAGCACCAATAAAGTCAGAATTGTCAACTCACATCCTGTCCATAGCAGCTTATTGGATTCCTCAATCATCTTATAAAACTTTGCTGCATCCAAACAGGACCCTTTCGTAGGAGCATTGCCATCAACCATAAGTGTGTCATCATACATGTGTTGTATTGTATCATGAATCATTTGCGTCATATTAACTTGTCTTTCGTTACTACAACTATTTTGACCCATATTATTATTTCCATGCCCAGAAGTATCTCCATGAAAATCCCATTGGTCATAATTCTCAAGTATCCCATTGCACACCAAATGCTCAAACATAACATCACTTGGCTGCACAGTAGTGTGCACGCATGACTTACAAGGGCAATAATTCTTGCTTCCTTCAGGTTTATCTTTGAATGCAAATTCTAAGAAGCCTTTTACACCGGCTACATATTGAGCCGAGCCTTTAGAACATTGCAAAAGAAGCTTCACCACCTCTAAATCCATTATGAAACTATAAAAAATACTGATGTTAATTCTACTATAAAAAATCTAAAACTTATTTCTCAATTGTATTAGTATATTGATTTCTAGATGTCTACAAGTAACACAATAATAGCTCAAAATTATATTTACCCAGCTAGTCTATACATAAACAAATATCATGTTTTAGATATGTTCAGAAAATTTTCCATACCTTACTCTTCTGATTGTTAGAAAGTCGATAAATAATGGTACTAGTTCAACCTTTCATGCACTCCCTAAGAAACTGAGACCCGGCTACTGGTTCCAAGCGCATCCCTAGTGTTCGTCGATCGGAGGCAACAAGAAGAGGAAATCAAGAAACGTACCGGATGATGATTGGCTTCTCCCCCTCTGACTTATGCCGTTGTGCTGCTAGGAACTATGCAGGGAACTATCCAGAATATCCACGCCACCAGGGAATTCGATGAAGGGAAGAGGAGCTATGGCACACAGAGACGAAGAGAAGATGAGCGAGGGCGCACAGAGACAAAGGGAATAGCGACGGCGCACTGACCTCCCTAAGATCTGCAACGGTGCACAGGACTTTTGCCTGACTCTATGGCAACGGGGAAGAAACCACAAGCGGCGAGGAATCCAATGGGGAGACGAGCAGAGCGGGAAGAAGGAAGATCTCAGGTGGAACCCTAGCGTACCTCCGGTGTGGGACCTGGATCCACCGCGTTCAGAAGATAGAATAAGTAAATTATAAACACTTTCCTATCACAACTCGTCAATAGCTCATTTGGTTACTAAAGCACAGATTATGGTATGCCCATAGGTTAGGTTGTAGGATCAAATACCAGGGTATACTATTTTGTTTTTTGCAATATCAGTTTTCTATAAATTTTTACGGTGTACATAAAACAATTGCGTAAATTTGTACAGTATGTACAATTACAATAGTAATTTTCTACAGTAGTTATACTTAAAATACTTTATGGATTACCTTGCAACATATATAAATCATGCCTATGGTGGCTACAAATCTAATCACTTAATGGTTTAATTGCAACATACAATAACTACACCGATGATATTTGCAACACATAATAAGTGTTGCTCTATGCTCGTTAGCAACACATAACACTTGCAACACATAATATGTGTTGCTTTGTGCTCCTAAGCAACACATAACACTTGCAACACATAATAAGTGTTGTTATATGCTTCCTTGCAACATATAAAACCATGCGTTGCTAGACATGCGTAGCTACAGGGTTGTTCTGTTGTAGTGTAGACCCTCTGTGTGATGCTTAGTGACTGGTAAAAAGTTCATGAATTGTGGTGCATGTATGATTAAGTTAGTGATTTAACTTGTTTAATGCACCTTAAGTAGTTTTAAATGGTTTATAAATAATATATATAGATATAAAAATGGAAAATAGTATTCCACTGTCCTTGCATGATATTATAGTAGCCTAAGAAAACTTAATATGGTCATGCTTCCACAGAAAATAATTAATTTTAGATTTAACTTGCTCTCACATGCTTTATTGCATCAATAATTTGTTATTTTTGTAGTAAACACCATATAAAATCTGAGCATGTGAAATTTATACATTATTCATAATTTGTCATTACCTATGCCTCATAAAAATTTCAGCCCCAAATTAGATAGTTTCATATGGTGCTAAAATAACACCCATTTTATAATTATAAGAGTTAGTGAAAAAATAGAAGTAAACAAAATCATGCATGTTTCATGGAATGCTTGAGTTATACCTTAAAACCAATTAGAGGTTAAATGGTTATGTCATGGTGGTCTAAAGCTAAATATTAGTAGTCCTTCATCATAATTTTATGTACTGTCGGACATGTGTGCCGAAGTGCATTATTATATGGTGGATGCGTTAGGTTTGAACGAAGTGTCTCGAGTGCACGCCACAACATGGTTGTATACGAGACAGGAAAGTACAAATGTTGCGCGATATGAAGTTTTAATTGGTGTAGTTAATAATGGTTTGGTTTGTATAGAGCAATGGTGACATGACAAAGTAGTCATCACTTCATCTATGTTCGTGAGGCGGATCAATGCACTTTACATGTTCATTGAACTGCGCTTCTGATATAGTGTATGGGTGTGATCATAGAGGAGAAGTAGACGAATCGTCCTTGTTTGGTGAAGTGTAGATAAGATGCGAGATTAGGCGAGGAATGTTTAGTAAATGCACATGTGAGATGTGATGAGCTAGTCTATGTTTATGAAATGTGGAGTAGTAGTAATGCGAGAATGTGGAAGTCTTTTGCAAGGAATGTCTTGGTAGATGTATAGGCCATAGAAGCATAAGTGAATGGACTTTATGTTGTAGAATATAGCTCATTGGGAGTGATGCTCATGCTACTACTATTGTCTTCATAATCTCTCTTGAGTCTAGTGTTTATGCATTTTAGACATCTTGTTTCTAAAAGTGCAATGATAGAATCATGCAATTTCTAGTAATACTCTATTTGCTAAATCAAAGATGGTGACATTTCTATATAGTTACTATGTTGCTAGACTGATAAAATACATGGCCGAATTAGTTACATAAAGAACATGTTTACTTGTTGATGTTAGGACTGCATGTACAGTTTTGGGTTTATAATTAATCTAGTAAAGTAAATTATGTTTTCTGTGGATATGTTCTATATAAAAGTTGTAGTTCACTTGTGTATCTAGCTTGTCCTAAAATTGCATAAGCTAAGAATTAATGGTTTAATTAGAAGCTATGCTTTTCACAAGTTCAGTAACTAAATCTGTCCAATTCCTATATAGATTTCAGAGATCGCATTGTTTGCTTAAATTCAGTTTAGAATCAGTCCATGTCAATTATAAGAAAGTTATAGATACTTTTCTTATCTTTCTTGTGTTAAAATTTCATAACCATAGGCTTGATATTTTAAGAGTTATGAATTTTATAAGATGATTGTTGTATTCTGTCCACTGTCTGAACAGATTTCGAAAACTGTATTGTTTGATTTGGTTAAACATAGAATCACTTCTTGGTGATTATAAGTTATGTAGTACTTTTACTTAGCTTTCCAAAAAGTCTTGGATCACTCTTTTTGGTGATCTGAAGATTAAGTTATAGGTGTTTAAAGTGTGAAGACTGAATCTGTCTAAATCTGGACAGCAAAGCCTTCTAGTGTCTTTTATCCTTAATTGCATATTGAATCACCTTGAGATATTTATAAATGTTCTGTTGGAAATTTCATTGTCTTTCTATAAAATCTAGGATCACCTGAATTGGGTGCATGAATCTCTAGTTATGGATTTTTAAAGTCGCAAGTCTGAATCTGTCCAAATCTGGACAGAGCTGTCGTGTTAGCACTTTTTGACCTTGCTAAGTATTGAATCGTGTTGAGGTGAAAATACCAAAGTTGTAGAGCACTTTTTATGCTTTCCAGAAAGTCCTAGTTTGCTATTTTTGGATTAATATTTGAAGAGTTATGATTAAAACAAATAACTGCTGCGTTGTTGTCCAAAAATCTGCAATTGCTCATTTGATTGTTTAGTTCACCCTTTTTGCTAAAAATATTTGGTTAGCACTTAATTAATGTAGACTTGCCATGACTAAGCTTAATATTGCATGTATGTCATGTTTTATATGTTTTTTCTCTAGTTGATTGTGATATAAGAGTTCCAAAGACATTGATGCCCATGTCCTCTATTGAACTTGTGTTGTCTGGGATGCTTTAATCAACAAAAGAACTAATGAAAAGCCGTATCCAATTAAATAAATGCTTGTACTCGTGATGTCGTGTTTGTGGTAGCTATGTATATGATAGTGTTTGTCGGTTTCTTAGTAGTGTTAAATTCGTAGGTCGATAACGTATGGCTAATTAGCACCTACGTATGATCGTTGGCGGTACCATGTCTTACGCCTTATATCTAGCTCTCTACCGTGTGTCTTTGTATATCTTGTGATATTTTTTATTATATTCATACATATGCATCTTGCATCTCATTTAGGACCGAGAGATGATGATCGTGCAAGTGATGTGGTGCCAATCACAAGATGCAGTTGGTGGACGACCCAAAGAAGGATGGACTTAACCAGTGGATGCTCGCCAAGCGAGTGTCATCTAGCAAACACTATCTAGTGTTGAATTCCAGGCAAGCACCGGTTTTATGCATAACCGTTTATGTATGCTATTTTACTACACTTAATGTTTGTAGGCTTGTACCATGCACTTAAGTGTAGGAGTTGCTTGAAACCCTAGTTGCATGAACTCAAGATTCCTTTTTGAGATGGATACTAGTATGCTAGGTCAAGTAGCTGCTATGCTAAATCAGGATCTCGGTAGAAGTCGAGTGATTTTTCTAGCACTCGCGCGAGGTCAGGAATTGGTTGTATCCATTTTGATAACAGAATGATGATGGTCTGTGGACATGGATCCATGGGGATGCGTTGTCTACGAGACGAAATTAGAATAAGGATTAACGTGCGGATACCTTGTCAAGCGTTTGAACGTACTAAACACATGTCAGAAATATGGTAACCGATAAGCCTAGTACCTGATTGAACCTACCCACAGACTTTACCCCTTAGTGGACCTGAGACGGAGTCTCCCATGCCGGATTATGGTGGGTACAAGTGCGGCTGATGCACGTCGGCGGCCAAGGACAATTTGAGCATTGTACGCCAAGGCCGTGAGCCTTGTTCTGTTGCCAGGGAATCAATGGGGATGGTTGACGTGTGTGGGGACAGAGTGCCCCTACATGTCGTGTGTTTAGGTTTACCTTGCAAGGTTAAAACTCAATTCGAATTGTCTGCTTCTCGCAGCTAATGGGACTGCTTGATCCATTGTACTGCATTGAGTAATAAGTGGAAATGAGGTTACTAGCAAAAGATGTTGATTGACTAAATTGCTTGATACCATGTATGGATAGTCAGGTGCTCATCTAGTCTAAAATTTTTATTCTAGAACTAGAAAAGCTAAAACTTGATTTTAGACTTAGCTAGTGCTTTTGGCAAACCAAACCCCTCAGCCAAACAGCTTCATGGTCTAGAGGTAGAGGAGTAGACTCCTCACACCGGGTAAGTCTAGCTGAGTATTAGTATACTCAGCCTTGCTTGTGGCATAATTTTTGCAGGTACCTCCTTGTTCTGGTTGATGGTGTGACTTGGCCTCAGTCCCCACCACCGAGATAGAAGGTCGAGTGGGTTATTGCTTCTGCAAGAGAGGACTAGGAGGAGTAGCGTGGCCAGGCTTCGCCATGTTACTTGGTTTTCTTCGTTAGTTATTTCCGCTGCATTAAAAATTATGGTTACTATTTCTAAAACTCCAATAATGTAATCACTACTGATACTTCTTAAATTTGTGGTATTATGCTTTATTGTATTTCTTTGTGCCTCACCTTCGAGTGAGCTAGTGGTATTCGATCCTTGGTAAGTGGCTTTATCAGACTAGATTTGAGGGACTGACGGGTTATTCCGGTTTAAGTGTGTTGCTGCCGTTAAGGGTACGACTTGGGCACTTAAGCTGGAATAATCTGGGCGGTTCCGCCACACTTGAACCATACGGTGCCTTGCTCATCCTCCGTGAATTCTGGACCTCTACCTTCAGCAATCAGATCCTTGATCTCTTATGTTTTAGCATCACCAACCTAACCTTTATAGATTTCTTGCTCCAAGGTAGGTTCCACATAAATCATGACACCTTCAGTGTGTGCCACAATTCCCAGGTTGAGTCTCCTGAAATCCTCAACAATCTCATTGGGTAGCTAAGCAACAATAGCTGAATGAACGTGCTCCTTTTGACTCAAGGCATCTACAACCAGATTCGCCTTGCCCGGGTGATAATGTATCTCCAAATCATAATCTTTAATGAGTTCCAACCATCGGCGTTGCCTAAGGTTGAGATCCTTCTGAGTGAATATGTAGTTCAAACTCTTGTGATCGGTGTACACTTGGCATTTAGTTCCCATAATATAATGTCTCCATTGAACGCATGCACTACGGCTTCCAGTTCTAATTCATGAGTGGGATAGTTGAACTTATGTTTCCGCAATTGACGAGATGCGTAGGCAATCACGTGTCCTTCTTGCATAAGCACACATCCCAAGCCTTGGCCGCATGCATCACAATAAATATCAAATCCCTTCTGTAGATCTAGCCTAACGAACACTGGGGTGACATCAATCTCATCTTTAATTGACCAAAGCTATCTTGGCACTTCGAGTCCCACTTGAACTCTCTCCCCTTCTCCGGAAGTGAGGTCATAGGCTTAGCAATCTTAGTGAACCCTTCAATAAATTGTCAATAATATCCTGCAAGTCCCAAGGAACTCTGGACCTCAGTAACTGTAGTGGGTATGCTCCACGCCATTATCTCCTTGACTTTAGCAGGATCCACTGATATCCCACCATTAGAAATTATATATCCAAGGAATGGTACTTCATCAATCCAGAACTCGCATTTGCTGTACTTGGCGTAGAATTATTATCCCGTAGCTTTTGTAGCACCAATCTTAGATGTTCCTCGTGATCACTATCATTCTTGGAATAAATAAGTATATCGTCGATGAACACCACGATGAATCTGTCAAGATACTCCATAAACACCTTATTCATCAGATTCATAAAACAGGCTGGTGCATTAGTTAGTCCAAATGACATAACTGTGAATTCATATAAACCATATTGGGTCGAGAAAGCCATCTTGGGAATATCAGATGGCCTAATCATCATTTGATGGTAACCCGATCGGAGGTCAATCTTCTAGAATACCCTTGCACCTCTCATCTGATCAAATAAATCCTCAATGCGGGGTAACGGATACTTGTTCTTCACAGTAACATCATTAAGGGATCTATAATCCACACACATCCTTTGTGATCCGTCTTTCTTCTGTACAAACAGAATCGGTGCTCCCCAAGGTGAGGAAATCGGACGAATGTACCCAGCCTCCTGTAATTCCGTTAACTGCTCCTTAAGTTCTTTGAGTTCTTCTATGGACATCCTGTATGGCTGTTTAGAAATAGGAGCAGTCCTAGGTAAGAGATCAATGACAAACTCAACTTCCCTTTCTGGTGGCATCCCTGGTAACTCCTCTGGAAAGACATCTGGAAAATCCCTAACAACACGGATGTTGTCACCAACAAACTTCCCATCTATTAAGAATACGACAAGTCTGGTAGTGGTAGTTACTGTGATTTCAACTTCAAATCTTTCTCCTTTAGGGCTGGTGAGTTCTACAGTACCCCTACCACATTGTATAACAGCCTTTGCCTTTCTTAACCATGACATACCAAGGATCAGATCTATACTGCTTTCCTCTAATATTATAGGGTAGCCCAGAATTCTCTTCCCATAATTGTCAATGTCAATCTATGTGTCACATAATTTGCCTCAACAGGCCCTTTAGGTGTAATTACTATCATTTGTGTTGGCATATCGAGCAGACATAAATGAATGTGTAGCACCAGAATCAATTAATATTGTTGCAGGAATTGCATTAATATAAAATATACCAAGTGCGATGTCAACTCCTTCAGCAGTAGCATCAGCGCTGACTTGATTAACCCTGGCAATAGAGAATCCCTTGCCAGATCCTAGAGTCTGCTGCTTGTTCTGCACAGGTGTAGTAGCAATCCTCTGCGGACAAACATTAGCATAATGATTAGTCTTACCACACTTATAGCATGTGGTACCAGCACTTTGTCCTGAGAATTTCGCTGGGGAGCCAATGGGGGCATTCTAACGAGTCGGTGGTGTCCCCTGAGGTGTGTACTGAGCTGGACGCTAGCCTCCTCTAGTGCGAACTGGTGTACCCTAGGGTGGAACGTAGCGAGGATGAACACTGCTGCTTCCCTGACCCTGGGATATCACCTTCCTCTTCAAATCTCCCAGCTGAACACGCTTGTGTTCAATAGCTAGGGCCTTGTCAAGCAGCCTCTGGAACGACGGAAATGCGTGAGCCACCAAAGCATACTGCAGAGGTCCATTGAGTCCTTCAATAAAGTGCTCTTGCTTCTTCTCATCCTCAGCAACTTCATCTGGTGCATATCTAGAGAGCTGAATGAACTTGTCGCGGTACTTGCTGACTGACATGCTTCCCAACTTCAGCGACAGAAACTCTTTCTTCTTAATCTTCATCAGTCTAGTAGGTATGTGGTAGTTCCTGAACTGAGTAGCAAACTCCACCCAAGTGATAGTATCAGCAGCATCGTGGGCACCAGTTTAGGAATCCCACCAATCAGCAGCAAGACCAGTAAAACGACCAGAAGCATAGAGAACCTTCTCCCGGTCAGAGCATTGGGTAATAATCAACATCTTCTGTACAGACTTCAGCCAATCATCAGCGTGTAGATGATCAAGATAGCTGGCGAACGTCGATGGCTTGTGGCTCATGAACTCCTGGTGCTTGTCCCAGGGTGGAACTGGTGGTGGAGGTGGTGGTGGTAGTGGTGCTTGCTGCTGTTGCACCCTTTGCTCCTGGCGCATCTCCTCCCTCTCTTGGTGCATCTCCTGACGCTCCTGTCGCATCTGTGCATGCATATCTGCCATAGTGTCAGCGATCTGTTGCATTATCCGCATCTGGGCTGCAACTGCGAGGTCAGCTCCGGCTGGTGGAGGATTTGGAGGATCCATCTCTGCTTGTTGTTGTTGTGGTTGTCTAAATATCCTCCGACTGTGTCTATTGGATGGTAGATCAATTCCACCACCCTTCCTGGTATTGACCATCTGAGTTAGAAACATACAGCAAGAAATAATTGTAGACAAGGCAAGTAATTACGAAGCAGGTTACTTTGGGGATTAATTAGCTAAGTAGATTAGTGTGTTACATACTAAAGCTAATACATTACTTTATGGTGGTACATGCTAAGATGCTCGGCTATACTATTTCAATCGGTCAAAGAAGCAAATCAGGCATTTATCATTAGAACAATCAACCAACATTTTTTTAAATAGAGAAAATATTTTTAATTTTGTCTTAGGTCTCCTATCTCTTAGAAAGGTCATAAATGTAGGTTTCCAAGGTGTGAAATTTATCTTGTCTTAGAATAGAAAAGGTAAGAATAATCAGAGTAGAACAGTAGAAGGTAGACAGGATCAAGAAAAGTATAGAAAGACTCAAAGAAAGGTAAGTAGGTAAGGGTTTGTCCATTTCTATCTAGGTTTCGTCCTACAATCAACATTTCCTCTGATACCACTTTTGTCACACCCGGATTTAAGGGACAAAGTCGGGTGCATCTCATATATGCGCCAAAGAAGACAACACATATAATAACAGAGTGTATAGAGATAAATGTCACAATAACATCAGAGTGCTTATTACATTGCAGGAGTCTTAAAAAATAAAAGATAAATATAAAACGAACTAAAGTCCATCCTTGGCACCATAAAGTCAACTAGGAGACGCCACCTAGATCAAGTCGAACTCCTCATTGTGTGGCACAATTTGAACCACCTGTTCTTCTCCTGTGGGGGGTGTGAGAAAGGAAGGGCGAGCTCACACATGTTCATCGCTCAACAAGTTGTGGGAATAATGTGCATAAACTCACCAAAGGTGGGAGTTCATGTGATGTTTAAGGCTGATCAACAATAGGGGTTAAAGCTGAGCATTGATTTTAATAAGTTGGTCAAATTTTATTAGCAGTTACTAAATGTAAGTAGATACCAAACCATAATAAGAATAGAACATAATTATTAAATAATCCCATGCAATGCAAATGACAAATTGAATTTAATTCCATAGTTTAATCGTGCGAGAGTCCTGAGCTGCTCATGACAGTGAGCGCGGCTAGTATACCAGTTTTACACTCTGCAGAGGTTGTACCCTGTACCATAAGTCATATTTACAATTTGCCAAGAAAAGGCCACTCCCATACACCTCTACCGAGGAGGCAAGGCAGGATAACACTACGAGGCCTTTACAAAGTTCCACTAGCTTCCAAAAACCCGCTACAGTTTCTGGGAAGAGCAATTGTAGGAATCCCCTGTCTGACCGCCATCGCAGCATAATCAACCCGAGAACCTCCCTACATGCCTACTCCCCTACTGCCCTTGCCCCTTTCGGGTAGGATAGTCTTCCACTAGCTTTCCTAATTAGTCAGCCAAGGGCATCCCATTCCACCATTGTGGTGGCACGTGTTTCTCAAGTTAAGCTCCATGTTCCAATTAAAGATAATGATCTTGATATGAACATAAATAAAAATAACAGAATAATTGGAACACGGATATTATGAAATATTAACCCAAAACCATATAAAGCAATAGCAAAACTACCCAAATGATTCAGGGGTAAACAAGGTAAAAGATAATCAGACTATGGTGACCTATTGGGTCCTATCAAAATTAAACCTATGCATGAATAAGTGGTATTAAAGAACATTATTGGGTAATAAAAGTGGTCAAGGGCACAACTTACCTTCAATGAGCTCCTACTCAGCAACTTCTACCTGCTGAACACCGAGATCCTCATCCACTGGCTCTTCTACTCACCACAATACAAACGAGCACAATACAAAGAGGAAATTAACATCACACCAAACATGTATACAAAATACATATTATTAATCTACATATTAAAATAAGATCATAGGAACATAAATCATTAATTTTGGAGTTATAGATTTTAAGTTATGAATTTCTAAAGATTTTATGTGTTTGATTCAAGATTAATTAGGATATAAATTTTAATGTGGCTTTCATGTCAAAACAGTGGCACTATTTGATAAACAATAATATTATAAAATTATAGAAAATGGAATGAATTAATTTGGACTTAATATGAATTTTCTATAAATTAATTAAGTTCTAGCATTTATTTTTACACTAAAAATCAAATTTCTATAACATTTTCCCTGATTTACTAACTCCCTGGAATGGGTGCACAAAACCAGAGAACAGCAGGGGCCTCTGCACATATTTCCTAGACTCAGTACACATTTCCTGTGGACCGCGGGTTATTATCCTATAATAACAAGGTCTCTTTAGCAAATCTGACTCGCGAAGGGGTATGCATCTATCCTGGTCACCCGATCTCTAATCGACGCAAAGGATTAGATTATCAATATCCAAACCGGTATCAAATCACGCCGGTGGGATGAAAGATCTACGGCCCACGAACGACTAGCTGAAAGGGTACACTACATCTGATCTTGACCGTCACCCCGGAATCCAAAGGTGTGGATTTAAAGAACTGCAACAGGCTCGTGTCCGTCCGATCCCCAATCTATGGACCAGATCAAGATACGCGGAGAGTTATTCCTAGACTAATCTGGGCCACACATTCACGAATCAACGTCCCACGACGTCTCTTCCTAGCCGAAGCGCCCAGGCGGCAATGCTCTGCCCAATCATCGGTGGGCTCGCCGGAGTTGAGCGATTCTCCGCCTACCGGCGACCCACTACACCGGCAACCAGTCCTGACTAACGTGACGGAGATAGAGAAACAGAGGAACGTCGTTTTACCTTGGTTCGCGGTGGTGACGACGTGTTCGACGGTACAGGGCGGCAGGGATGGCGATAGGGATTCTGGTGAAGAATTCTCGGGGTTGCAGAGGTCAATCCCGAACGCGATACTACGGAGGTCCTTCCCTTGGCCTAGTGGAGGCCACGAACACCTCACGAGGCACAGACGGCGGCTTAGCTGAGAGTTCCACCGCGGCGGCATCCTTCTTCTCTCCTGAACCCCCCCCCCCTCGGCTGCTAGTCGGTATGGCGGCGCTCGGCGATTCTCACATGCAGATAGTTAGGAGTGGACGGATGCTCCCTGGGGCCATATATCCAGGTCGAGGAGAGGAAAAACCTCAACCTAATTCCCCGGTCAAAGCGGCAAGGGGGTTACAACGGCGTGCCCGCCATGCGCACGGAGAGGTGGAGCACGATGCCCTGTGCTCCGGACCCACAGGTGAGTCACGCGCCCAGGCGAAGAGTGTCTGACGGATGGGTCCCAACCGTCGGCGCGTACGCATGGTGGCTGCGCAGTGATATGTTGGTAGCTGGACCGGGCGCGCGCGGGTTAGTGGGCCGAGCGGACTGAACTCAGCCCAAGCGAGTTTTTTCCCATTTCTTATTTCGTTTTCTTTTCTTTTGTATTTTCTTTTCTTCTCTCTTCTCTTCTCTTTCAAATTTAAATTTCACATTTAAATCTATATGTGTGAAGTTCAAACTCAGGTTAAATGTCTACATTTACATAACAATATGAACTGAATTTTAATTCATTTATTTTTTATTTTATCCTATATTTATAGTGTTTTCTTCTCTTTTCTCAATTCTAGAATTTCTTTTAGATCTTAAATTCCACTTTGGACTTTAATATATTTCTTTTTACATTATTTTTATATTGTCACATAATGCACACAAAATGAAACCTCGGCATGATGCATATTCCATTTTAGTATCATTTATTTTAATTAATCACTCTTAATTTTTTAGGTATGCTCTTGTTATGATGAACATATGGCACACAAAAATAAGGAGATCAACTATATACTCATTGTATACATTTTTGGGTATTACAAACCACCATGACAACACCAATTCAAATCGACTCAGCCGGTGGAGAAGTCTGAGACGATAGTTATGCTTGAATGTAAGAAAAAGGGGGATAGTGTTTCTTGCTAACCTGATAGTGATGGGTACTTAGGGAATAGATGTTATCCTAGGGATAAATTGGCTAGATAAGTACCAAGCAGTTATCAGCTGTGATAAGGGGACAGTGAAGTTGGTGTCCTCACTAGGAGAGGAAGTGGTGACTGAGCTAGTCTCACCCGAGCCAAAGAAAATAGGTTGTCACCAGATGGCTATTGATAGCAAAGAGGCCTACCACTCGAGGCTATCAAGGTTGTGTCAGAATTTCTGGATGTGTTCCATAAAGATCCACTAGGGATGCCACATGAGCGAAAAGTTGAGTTTGCCATAGACCTTATTCCAGGCACCGCCCCTATTTCTAAAAGAGCCTACAGGGTATCTGAACCAGAATTAGTGAAGCTCAAGAAGCATATAGACGAGTTGTCAGAGAAAGGTTACATGAGACCAAGTACCTCACCTTAGGCTGCTCCTGTCATGTTCGTGGAAAAGAAAGATGCACCAAGAGGATGTGCATCGATTACAGAGCTCTGAATGATGTCACAATCTAGAACAAGTACCCTCTGCCTAGAATAGAAGATCTGTTCGACCAGCTGAGAGGAGCCAGCATGTTCTCGAAGATAGATTTGAGGTCGGTCGAGTTATCATCACCTTAGGATCCGACCTTCGGACATCTCGAAGACAGCTTACCAAGTATGGGTTGTATGAGTACACAGTTATGTCTTTTGGTCTGACGAATGACCAGTCTTCTTCATGAATCTGATGAACAGTGTGTTCCTGGATTATCTAGACAAGTTTGTGGTGGTGTTTATTGATGACATTTTCATATATTCTCAAAGTGAGGAGGAGCATGTGGATCATTTGAAGATGGTATTGTAGAGATTGCGAGAGCACCAGCTGTATGCAAGGTTGACCAAGTGCGAGTTCTGGATTGATGAAGTCATGTTCTTGGGTCACATTATAAATAGAGTTGGATTGACTGTGAATCCAAAGAAAGTGGTAGACATTCTGAACTAGAAAGCGCCAACCGATGTTCGAGAAATCAAGAGCTTCATTGGAATGGCCGGATATTATCGACGATTCATTAAGGATTTTTGAAGATTGTGAGACCTATGACAACCCTATTAGAAAGCAAAGTTGAGTTCAAGTGGACCCAGAAGTGCCAAGAGGCCTTTGAAGCGTTGAAAGAGAAGTTGACTACAACGCCTGTCTTAATTTTGTCTGATGTGCAAAGCCATTTTTGGTGTATTGCGATGCTTCCTACACTGGCTTGTGATGTTTTTTTATGCAAGAGAGAACAGTTGTGGCATACTCGTCCCGACAGCCGAAGGTTCATGAGAAGAATTATCCAATCCATGACCTAGAGTTAGCAGTATTGGTTCATGCACTAAAGACTTGGAGGCACTATCTGTATAGGCATAAGTGCGATGTTTATACATACCACAAGGGTCTAATGTACATATTCACCCAGTCAGAGCTGAATATGAGACAACGAAGATGGTTAGAGTTGATCAATGACTATGAATTGGAAATTCACTGCCATCCAGGCAAAGCGAACATGGTGGTAGATGCTTTAAGCAGAAAAAGTCAAGTCAACATGATGGCCGTTCACCCGATGTCTTATGAGATGGCCAAAGAATTTGGTAGACTAAGCCTCAGATTTTTGAACAACAAGCTCAGAGCCCACCTTACAACGGGAAATCAAAGAAGTGCAAAAGAATGATGAAAATATCAATGAAATCCGATAGATGATTCTAGAAGGAAGAGGCAAAGATTTTTGGGAAGATGCAAAAGGTGTGGTATGGTTATAGGACCATTTGTGTGTTCCCAATGTCCAATCTTTTTGGGAGTTGATCCTCAAGGAAGCTCATGAGACATCCTGTTCCATACATCCGGGAAGTGAGAAGATGTATCAAGATCTGAAGAAGAAATTCTAGTGGTACGGAATGAAAAGGGAGATCACAGAGCACATGGCTATATGTGACAGTTGTCAGAGAATCAAAGCAGAGAATCAGAGACCCATAGGTTTGTTGTAGTCATTGCAGATTCCTTAATGGAAATGGGATGAGATCGGAATAGACTTCATAGTTGGGTTGCCTCACACTCGAGCCGGCTACTATTCCATTTGGGTAGTAGTGGACCGCTTGACCAAGTCAGTCTACTATATACCTGTAAAGACTAGCTACAGTAGTGCAATATTGGTAGTGTTATACATGTCCCGAATCATTTGTCTCCATGGTGTGCCAAAGAAGAGAGTGTCAGACCGAGGAACGCAGTTCACCTCTCATTTCTGGTAGCAGCTGCATGAAGCTTTGGGTACACATTTGAATTTTAGTTCAGCTTATCACCCGTAGATAAACGGTCAGACTGAAAGAACTAACCAGGTCCTAGAAGATATGTTGAGAGTCTGTGCGTTGCAAGATAAGTATGGATGGGACAAGAGACTACCTTATACAGAATTCTCCTATAACAATAGTTACAAGGCCAGTTTGAAGATGTCACCGTTCCAGGCGCTTTATGGAAGGAGTTGCAGAACTCCGTTGCATTGGGATCACCCTGGAGAAAAGCAAGTGTTTGGGCTCGACATTTTGCTCGAAATCGAAGAGGACATCAAGATGGTTCGGGAGAATCTGAAGATAACGCAGTCAAGACAATGAAGTTATGCAGACACAAAAAGAAGAGAGCTGAGTTTTGAAGTCGGAGATTTTGTCTAAACTGAAGGTATCACCTATCAGAGGAGTCAGAAGGTTCGGAGTCAAAAGGCAAGCTAGCACCCCGATATGTTGGTCCGTTTCAGATTCTCGTGAAGCGTGGAGAAGTGGCCTATCGGCTCAGTTTGCCGGAAGATTTGTCAGTGGTGCATGATGTCTTTCATGTGTCTAAGTTGAAGAAGTGTCTACGTGTTAGGACTAGGCATAAAACCCGAGCCCGAAGCCCGTTACCCAAAACACCCGAATCCATACCCGTTTAGCCCGATGCCCATTACCCGAACAATTCCAACGGGTAACAAAACTGAATACCCGAACTAAGTTTGGGCCTAATCAGGTATTCACCCGCTGTACCCGAAGTACCCATTCTACCCAAAATTAGGCAGGCTGAGCGCTAGCCGCTAGGCAGCCCAACAGCGCAGCGGCACAGCCCATGGCCAGGCCCAGTTCTGCTTCTGCCTACTCCCTGTCCCTAATGCTGATGTCACAAACTTGCTACCGGCACTCCGGCAAGCGGCAGCAACTCGGAAGTCGAAACCCTAGTCCCTACCCTAGCTCTCAGGCGGTCGACGGGCCAACGGCGTCCTCCTCCTCCCAGGCTCCCAGTCCCAGGTCCTAGCAACCAAGGCTCCACGTCCGTGGCACCGCGCACGCGGCCACTCGCACTCCTCTGTCCTCTCCTCTTCCAGTCGGCCAGTCCCAGGCGGCAGTATGGCACCGCGGCACCGCGCGCGCAGTCGGCCAGTGAGCTAGTCCCAAGCTGCAGACTCCCAGCACTAGCAGGCCAGCAGGCACACGCGCCCGGCGCACCATGCCACCGCGGCCCCGTGCACGCGCAGTCAGCCTCGGCCAGTCCCAGCAGGCGCACAGCCAACTCCCAGGCGGCTAGGCAGCACAGTAGTCCGCAGCAGCCAGGAACAGGAAGGAAGGTACACAACACAACTACACATTCTTGAATCTTATACCTGTAGATTAATATTAGTTAGTAGTGTAATTGTGTAAGTATGTAACTCTAGTATTTTGTGATTCCATTGTCATATAGATGCTAGAAATTGAGGAACACACAGATATGGAGGTTGAATCAGTTGCACTTTGTACTGAAACATCACATATTCATAATGTAGTTGCACCAGCATCTCAGTCACAAGATGTAATAGCTAGACAAGTGGAACCTGAGTTGACTAAGGATGGGAGTAGGAAGGAAATAGCACCGAGGTCAGATGTATGGCAACATTTTATTAAGATAAAAGATGATAAAGACATCGTTAGGCATGCTAAGTAGCAGTGAACATGAAAAGGAGATGGAGAAGGGGAGGGGGAAGGCAAAGGAGAAGGAGAACTTGAATTTACTAATTTTTATTGCTGGTTTTCTTGATCTAAGATACAAGCTATCTTTGTATACCAAGATAACCATTGAAGAGATATTTGGCGAGGAAAGGGGACAACTAGTTTGGGAAGCAATTAACACTTGCCTTCATGAGTTGTTCGAAGAGTATATGAAAATGTATTCTTCAAGTGAGGATACAACCAATGTAAGTGACCCAATAACATCAAAGCAAGGTAGAGGTAGATGAGGGAAGCTGAAGGAAATTGTTGCTAAGAAGATGAGGCTAGGCATTGGTTCAAGCAACAACACTAAGTCTGAACTTGACAAATATCTTTCTGAAGAAACTGAGGACACAGAAATGAAGCATGATCTCCTATTATGGTGGAAGGCATCTGAGCAGAGATTTCCAATACTGGCCAAGATGGCCCATGATGTGCTTGCTATACCAATCTCAACTGTAGCATCAGAGTCAGCATTTAGCACAAGTGAGCGCATTTTAGATGACTTCCTCAGCTCCCTTACTTCATTCATGCTTGAAGCTCTAGTATGTGCACAAGATTGGTTGAGGTGGTCAATACCTATTGATATTGAAGAAAACCTTGAAGAATTAACCATGCTAGAAAAAGGTCTATCATTCCTTATTTTTTTCATTATTATTCAATGGTTCATTGCATATCAACATATGTTAACCAGACAATGCTGCATCTCATTGCAGAACTAAAAGAAGAATTTGGCAATAAACGAAAAGGAAAACAAGAAGCAACAACAACAATAGGAACAAGAACAGGAAGCAACACCATCCCTGGAACATCTACATCTTAGTTCATGCTGCTGGCAGCTGGTATAGTGTTTACTTCATTTGTTTTTTGGTTGCTGCCTTGCTAGTTGTCCTGCTGGCAGCTGGTAAAGTGTTCATGTTTAATTATGGGTTTTTTACTTATTTTACTTATTCACTGCTAATCTGCTACTCTGCTATAGCTGGTATTTTACTTTTTTTACTTATTCACTGCTAATCTGCTACTGCTTTAATTCAATGCTTCATATAGCTGATTAGCTAGTGTATACTGCTTTAGTTTGGTTAATCTCTCTAGTGGCCCACAGTCTGCTACTCTGCTTCATATAGCTGCTTTAGCTGGTGTTTACTTATTCTCTAATGCTTTAATTTCTACTGCTTTAGTGCAGACTGCAGGCCTTGCGCCTAGCGACTAGCGTTGGTGCGTTGCTGTTGCTGGCTTGCTGCCTTGGAGGCTTGGAGCCTGGTGAGCTGCATAGTGCTGGTTAATTGGTTGAGTGGTTGTTGTTTGTGCTTTTGTTAAAGTACTAAAGTGTGAACTGTGGAGTTGGACTGCAATTTATGTAACAATAGTACTTTGTCTCAGTTTTCTTGTGTGCATTGTGGACTTGTGCAAGTTATTAAACTCTAGTATTTTGTGATTCCATTGTCATATAGATGTCTTGTGTATGATTTATAATAGCCGGTACCCGAATTTTACCCAAACCCAAACCCGAAATTGCGGGTACCCGAAATTGTGGGTACCTGAAAGTTCGGGTACGAGTACGGGTTCTACTGTTGGAAACCCGAAATATAAAAAACCCAAAAAACCCGACCCAAAATTTCGGGTAAACCCGAACGCCCAGTCCTACTACGTGTGTCAGAGGAGCAGTTGCCAGTGGAAGGTCTAGAAGTCCAAGAAGACTTGACCTACATTGAGAAGCTGACACAGATTCTAGAGACTATAGACAGGGTCACCTAGAGGAACACTATCAGGATGTGCAAAGTCAGATGGGGTCACCACTTTGAGGAAGAAGCAACTTGGGAGCGTGAAGATGATTTGATGGCCAAGTATCTCAAGCTCTTTGCTGGCCACCCTTAAATCTCGAGGGCGAGATTCTTTTAAGGGGGATATGTTTGTAACGCCCTGAATTTGGGGGTATAAATTTTCTTCTCCAATATTAACAAAATTCGGGCGTTACTCTCTTTTTCTCTTCCTGTTTCACTCCTTCCTCCTATTTTCAAAGCAATATAGAGACTGGTGTCTATATCGCTTGTAAACAAAGCCTAAGTTACTATTGTTGTTGCATCATGCCGGAGCATATTTATTTTGTCTGAGGTTGTGCCTAGGCATGCAGTCGTCTAGTTTTGGTTTTCGATTCGTGGATTAATCTCAATTAGAAGCAGGCAAGATCAAGTAGAGGGAAGTTGGCCCGTAGCGTGGTGCATGTAACACCCCTTGTGTTACTGGCACTAAAACTTGAGCATGGCATCATATGCATTGACATTTCATTTTGTTTGTTACACCTGAATGCATCCACTAGGTAAAACTTCAAAACAAGTGTGATGTAGTGGCTTGGAGTATTCTTAACCCTAGGGTAGGGTACTTAACCCTGGGATTAGGGCATATGGGTAAAAGTGAAGCCAAAATGAGTAATACCTCAAAAGTCATTGGAAATATTCATAAGAGATTAAGTTTGATGGATTTGAGTGGCACAAAAGCCCTAGAGTGCTCAAAACCCTAAAAGAAACCCTAGAAAACTCTAATTTGTACCCTAGGGGTGATTTCAAATTCTATGCACTTTTGTACCAAAATGTAAATATCAAAGTGATAGAACATAAAAAACCAAGCAACTTTTACATTCAAAGATTTTCAAGTAGTATGGAGCAATTTGGACTTAATTGCAAAAGTCCCAAAAACACCCATGTGTTGAACTCTGAAATTTAGGTGAGATTAAGCTGACTTTGGAGCCTTGTATTTCTTAATCCATGAGGATTTTGCCATAGGTCAATGCATCAAACTTGTAGAGCTATGATAGGAGTACAACTTTGATTAAGTGACTAAGCATTGGTGCTGTACAAAAATTGGGGATAAATGGACTTGAAGTCTGGTTGTCAGTCATCCCTGAAAATGAATTTGGACTGACAGTGAACTGGAACAAACTTTGGGAGCAATTTCGAGTAGGATCCAGTGAGTATTTGAATTTGATTTCTATAACAAAACTCAAGCTAGTATATAGGAGATTAACTTTGTCACAGACATATTAGGGAGTTGCCACATAAAAATTTGAGAACAAAGCATTGCAAGTTGCTCTGTCAGGCGTTCTGATGAATGATTGCGATGGTACAGTGACTGAACAAGATCAGGTTAACTGTATCTCACCGTCGGTGAATTGGTGCCATGATCCTCGCCGGCGCTATGATTCGTGCGCCCTGGCGTGCGGATAACGGTCGCCGGTGAAAAGATCATGCGCATGGATCAAGTCGGAGCACTATGGCCGCCCTATCGCCATGGAGATCGCCGTTCACCACGATTGTGCCACGCTGTAGTCGATTCACCACGTCGTCGCAAGCTGTAAGGACTCGATAGTGACTGCTGTAGATAATTAGCCTAGGAGCGCCACGTTAGCAGCCTCCGGTGTCTCCTCCCCCTTCTCACCGCGAGCGCTTCCCCGTCCAAATTTGGCCTCCTCGCAGCCGTCCTCTATAAATTGATGCATCGGCCTGTTCTGTCTACTTGTTACGAACCTAGAGCACCAGCCCTCGCCTCCGATCATCCACCGTAGCGCCCCAATTTCGTTTTCCCCCAAATCCACTCTCCGTGCCACCGTAAGTCACCTCGTCATGGTCAGCCGTTTACAGGTCCGCTCTCACCCTCCTTATCCTTGTTTCAGCACCCTTGCACGCTAGTGATGCTTTTTGGCTCAACCAATTGAGCTAGACCGTGCTTAATTGTTGGGAACACCTCGATTTTCCCTTGGGTGTTGCCGTCGTCTTGGGTAGAAGAACTCCGGGCTAGATTCGTGCAATTGAGGGATAGATTAGGATCGCCAGGAGTAGAATTAGGTGTAGACCGAGTTAGGACACTGGTCATTGCGTATTCCGGCTGGTGCAGGTTCGTCGGAGCGCGCACGCCGTCGTTCACCGTCAGGGACCTGGTGTTGTGAAGAGAAAGAAGTGTGAGGGCTTAAGTGTGAATGTCAGAGAGACACATGAATAGTGCCACAACCTCTTTATGGGTTTTTCAAATCGCCAGGGGCCTCTACGCATGATGGCCAACGCGAGCGCACGTGGGCGCGAGTTTCTCCTATTGATGGGCCAGCTTGGGCTGGATTGAGCCCAGCACTATTCATTCTTTTCCTTTTTCTTTTTTCTGCCAAGCTTGGAAATTTATAGGAAATTCTAGAAAAATGATAAAATCATGGGACCAATTTTATTATACTCCTAAATTCCTCTAGTATTTAATAAAAATATTTATAAGATTTTTAGTCCCAACCATGAATTATTTAGCATTTAAAGATGCCTAAACCTAGCCTTTTAGAATTTTATAATTAAATTAGTAGCTCCAAAAATCATAAAACTTTTTGGGTAAGCTTAATATAAGGATTAAAGCCCTTGGGTAAAGTTTGACATGCTTTGGGCATTGTTTGATCCCAAACCCAAGAAACTAGCTTTCTAGGATTTAAATACCCAACCCTAATAGAGCACTAAACTAGGGAACTCTAGTGACTAGTGGGCACCGTGAAGGAAAGTTGTATTCAAGATACAACTTAGTGTGTTTCTATTGTAACTGCATATTCATAGCATCACATGAGCTTTCATGTATATGTATTGATATGTATAGAAAACGAAGAAGTTGCACCGCAAGCTAAAATTCCACTAGTTGAGAACAACTTCTACTTTGATATTTTTGGAACAGATCCTGAGCCTCCTATAACACAAGGCAAGCCCCGGTACATTTACCCCTTTCCTTGTGTTTTAAAATCTTTATTACCTTATATGATGCATTAGGTGATAGGAGTTGTGGTTAAACAATTGCTGCATTCCCTTCCTTGGAACTGATTACCATTCCTTGATACCTGATTTTACTTAAAAGTTTTCTGATGCTTAACCTTGCTTTAGAAAACAAAATGTTTTGTTTTTAAACAAAAGATGATGCTTCATATGGGATGGGGATTTTTCAAAGAAAAGATTTGATGGTGAATCCATCATGGCCATGATGGGTTCAACACCGGAAAAGATGTACCTCTGACAGGTACAAAACTTTGGGTTTTAAATGATAAAGACGAGACCGAGCGGGTGACTTGCACAAGAAGGAAGTCTCGGTGTAGTGTCTCCGTCTGAGTCGATTATGGACCTTGTCGATGTAGGCTTGCTGATTGAGGACCCTTTAACTAGGCACATGCCTCGTCATGGGTAAGCTTTGCCTCGATCGGACCAATACTAGAAAGGCCAACACGCAATGGGAGTGGAGAGATGGCGAGAGTAGCGTGTACCCCCCATGGCAAGAGGCTAGACGGTGGTGTATCTGTGCTCTCGGTTGGCATGAACCCGGTCTGGTTTTTAGAAACCCGGTGGCAGGTTGACATATGCAAGGGTTAAGTGCTACATATGTCGTGTGGTTGGAGATCCCCAGCTGGGTATTAATCGATTCGGATCGCCATTACTTCTCGGACATGAAGACTTGGTCACTGCCCTATACGTAGCAATCCAGTAAAGTGAAGGGTTGATAAAAGACGGCTAGTGTAGGCCAAGTGCTTGAACTAAGATAGAAAGAACTCTAGATGCAGGTAATGACTTAACCTGATAATAAAACTAGATTTTTAAGGATCCACTGTTAGTAAGCATTTCTGCAAACATAGTCTTTGATTCTTGACCAGCTTTGCCTTGAATCCCACAAGCCAGCATATCCTTGAGAGTCTTTTACTTTGTCAGGTAAGACTTGTGAAAGTACACTCCATACTCAGGGTTTTCGAACCCATGTTGTTGTAGGTGATGAAACAGCAGAGTTTTGTTGTTTCTGCTCAAAGGTGGTGCCAAAGGAGGAGGCCAATCAGTAACTGTTTGGGGATGATGTGTTGCCTCCTAGATTAAAACACTAAGCTTTGGTGTGGGAGTATGTTTTACCTCCCTGTTTTGTAATAATAACTTATGCACTCATAATACTTGGTACTGTAATAATACTCTCTCTATACTTTATTAATGCAAATTATGTTATTGTAATTTGCTTTCGCTATTTCCATACTCCAGCTATGTGTGTAATGTTTGCGTGATGGGTGAAGCGCTCTTGGGCGATATGATGATGATACAGATGACCAAACTTGTCAAGTGATTATGTGCATCTACATGGTTATCCGAGGTCCTTTGGACAAGGATATCTGTAGGTGGGCCTAATACCTTGGGAGGTTCCGTGATAGCTGGTATATGAGCGGAGCCCATCTCTTCAGACATTACGTAGTACTTCAAAAGAATTTTTAAACACTTACATTAAAATATTCTTTCATTCTTATCTTACTACTTTCTGGTAGTCCCTTATCTTGTAAAATCGGGTAATAGAGTGCAGTATATAAGAAAGTAAGGGATCGACGAAAGATTGATCCCATAATTATTAGGTTATGCATGCATCATGTTTAAACTATACTAATAAATCTTCCCCTCTTATAGAGAGATGGCACGCACAAAAACTACCCAGCGCAAATCAACTGGACCTCAGGGTGTGCCTCGACATCAACTGGCCTCCACGCATGAAGGAAGCAGCAGTGGAAGCAACGACCCTATCGGGGAGTAGGAGGCCAGAGTGGATCGCCTCAGGTCTGAACTATGCCACTGGTGTAGGGAGCGTGCGCGCGATAGTCGCCGCATTGTTGAACTATCAGCCGAAGTTAATCGCGTGCAGTACGAAATTTTGGAACGTGATACGGCCATTGACTGGGCCGTCAACTCGCGCTCTTTCGCTTGGGACTGTGAAGCCAAAGCTCTAGCTCGAGTAGCAGAACTTAGTGCATCCCTCGAAAACCTACAAGCATACTGCAACACCTTGCATGAAGAAGTGCATGTATTGTATCATCGGCTGCACCCGAACGTGCCACCCGATGTGGTAGCAATGGGAGCTAGACCATCTGGAATAGCAAATGGAGGATCTGATGAGGGGACTGACCTTTTTGGAGCCCCTCCTTCCATGAATCTTGCAGATGAACGGTCTCCTAAAGCAGGCAGCAGAACAGTTAAGGACGAGGAAGATTAGAGTAGTATAGTTTAAAGTAATGTACTTATGTAAAATAAGTAAGGAAGTCGAGTTGTATAATGCAGTATGTATAATTATTACTATTCCGCAATGAAATAAATATGGTGTATGTTTGGCATGTTATATTTCCAGATGTTTCTTTGCCTCAGATGCCATCCCGGACCCGTGCACATGATGGGGCAGGTACATCCCGCGGCGGGGAGGACACTCCCAATCCGCCACTGGTACCTCCTACCCTGGCCAAGGCTATTGCTTCCTTGGTCAATGCCACCGCCGACAACACGCGCTTTCTGCGCAAAATGGCGGGCAACCAATTTCAACAACATGGAGGAAGAGTTCCCCCTCAAGGACTACGAGATACTACCTATCTAGAGTTCTCCGAAACCCGCCCACCACTCATTGTCAAGGCAGAGGAACCCTTGGAAGCCAACGAATGGGTGCAAGTAATGGAACAAAAATTCGGGCTAATCCGATGCACCGAGGTTCAGAAGCCCCTATTTTCCGCATAGTAGTCAAGAGGCCCCGCTAGCACCTGGTGGGCAAACTTTTCCGCCATCCAACCTGCGGGACATCAAGTCACTTGGGAAGAGTTTAAATTGGCATTTAGGGAACATTATGTTCCACAAGGCGTGCTACAAATGAAACTGGAAGAGTTCATCCGACTGAAGCAGGGGAGAGATTCTGTGATGCAGTATCTCAATAAATTCAGTCACCTCTCCCAGTACGCTATTGATCACGTAGATACAGACCTGAAAAAGAAGAATTGTTTTATGAGGGGACTAAATGACAGACTCCAGCGTAAGATGGCAACATGTTTGTACCTCACATACAGTAGGGCCGTCAATACAGCACTGGCAGTTGAAGCCAAAAATGCGGGACACAGAAAGTCAAAGGGATATGCGGGTGAAAGATCAACTCAAGGACCTGAAAAGAGAACAAGGTTGGTAATCCGACCTTTCAATCCAAACTGTTCTTCGCCTAACCTACCTTCATATCAATTCAAGCAACCCATATTTATTCGTCCAACTCCTGCTCCCGCCCCGACTAATCAGCCGAGTGCCCCTGGTACTCATTTCCCTGTCCTTCCCAGTTCTTCCAATGGTTGCTTCAATTGTGGAATGTCTGGGCATTTCATCAAGGACTGCCCATATTCGAAGCAAAACAAATCCAACTTTCAGCAGACCTCTAGGAACTCAAATCAAGGAAAAGGGAACAAGACCAACTCTTCTACGGGCAAAAATTTGAAGAAAACTAGATGGGTCTATTATACCCAGGTGGCTACTACACCGGAAGGCGAACCGGTGATGATGGGTACGTTTCTTGTTGCCAATCATCCAGCAGTTATCCTTTTCGATTCTGGTGCATCACAAACCTTTATAAGCAAGACTTTTATGGAGAAATATTGCATATATTGCACTTAATCAAGGGAGGGATTTGTTATCCACTCACCTGGGGGCCGAATATTTACTAAGCAAGTAGCCTTCCACATACCCGTCACTTTGGCTGGACGGGAATTCCTCACAAACATGATTGTTATAAAGGGGCAAGATATATATGTGATTCTAGGAATGAATTGGTTAGCCTAGAATAAAGCCATCATCAATACTAACCAAAGGACCATTAAGTTAAGTTATGGTCATGAAGAAGTCCAATTGTCTATCCCTATAGCTGTCCCAGTCAAAGCATCTAGACAAGTTTTTGAGACTGTAGTACAAGAAATTCAGGATATTCCAATGGTATGTGAATTTCCAGATGTCTTTCTTGAAGACTTGCCCAGATTGCCTCCTAAAAGGGATGTGGAATTTGTGATTGAATTAAGGCCCGGTATGGCTCCTATTTCCAGAAGGTCATACCCTATGCCACCTAACGAACTAGCGGAACTCAAGACTTAACTATAAGACTTGTTGGAGAAAGGGTTCATTAGACCAAGTTCATCATCGTGGGGATGTCCAGCAATCTTCGTCAAGAAGAAGCATCAGACACTTCGAATGTGCATGGACTATAGACCCTCAACGACGTTATCATCAAGAACAAGTATCCCATTCCTCGGATCAATATTTTATTCGATCAACTTACTGGAGCCCGGGTATTCTCTAAGATTGATCTCAGATTGGGCTACCATCAGATCTGTATTCGACCCAAGGATATACCCAAGACCGCATTCACCACGCAGTATGGGTTATTTGAATATTTGGTCATGTCTTTGAGATTAACAAATGATCCAGCCCACTTTACATACTTAATGAACTCGGTATTTATGCCCGAGTTGGATAAATTTGTGGTGGTCTTCATTGACGACATTCTGATCTATTCCAAAAATGAAGAGGAGCATGCAAAGCACTTACAGATCATGCTAACGCGCTTAAGGGAACAACCCGCCAAATTCAGCAAATGCGCGTTCTGGTTGGAGGAAATCCAATTTCTTGGACATGTATTGTCTGTTAAAGGGATTGCGGTCAATCCTAGCAAAGTCAAGGATATTTTAGAATGGAACTCACCTACTACAGTACATCAAGTTTGGAGTTTCCTTGGACTGGCTGGATATTACCGCAGATTCATTCCAGATTTCTCCAAGATTGTTATACCCATTATGGGTTTATTAAAGAATGATACAAAGTTGGATTGGTCCTCAAAATGCAATAAAGCCTTTGAGCAGCGGAAGGTGTTGTTAACCACTGCCCTGGTGTTGGCCCAACTGGATATTGAAAAGCCTTTTAATGTGTATTGTGACACGTCAGGCAGTGGACTTGGATGTGTCTTGATGCAAGAAGGGCGAGTCATCGCGTATGCTTCAAGGCAGCTACGCCGGCATGAAGAACACTACCCAACTCATGATCTGGAACTAGCTGCGGTCATTCATGCCCTTAAGATTTGGCGTCATTATCTGCTGGGAAATATCTACCATTTGTATACGGATCACAAAAGTTTGAAATATATCTTTACCCAATCAGAACTGAACATGAGGCAGAGAAGATGGCTTGAGCTAATCAAAGATTATGACATGGAAATCCATTATCACCTAGGAAAGCCAATGTGGTGGTAGATGCTTTAAGTCACAAGACTTTTTGTCATTGTCTTACAGTAAGAGCACCTGACACCACCATATGTCAAGAAATGGAGAAGTTGAATTTGGAGATAGTGCAGCAAGGAATTTTGACAAATGTGAAACTTGAGTCAGTTCTTCTGCAAAAAATTATTGATGCTCAAAGAACAGACAAGGGTATGAAGTACATTCATGAGAAAATGGAAGTCGGTAAGGCAAATTGCTTCAGAAAAGATAATCAGGGGGTAATATGGTTTAAAGATCGCATAGTAGTGCCAAAAGATGTTGAGGTCCGCCAACAAATTTTGGATGAAGATCATCTTAGTCGATATTCCATTCATCCTGGAAGCACTAAGATGTATCAAGACTTAAAGCAACATTATTGGTGGACTAAAATGAAGATTAAAATTGCACGCTATGTAGCAAAGTGTGACACTTGTAGATGAGTCAAGGCCCTACATATGAAGGCTACTGGGCCACTGCAATATTTGCCAATCCCATCCTAGAAATGGGAAGATGTTAGTATGGATTTCATTGTAGGATTACCTAGGACAACTAAAGGATTTAATTCTATCTAGGTTATAACTGATAGACTTACAAAGATTGCCCACTTTCTTCCGTCAAGGTAAAATATACAGTGGCCACATATGCAGAACTTTATATTGCTCATATTCTTAGTTTGCACGGAGTTCCGAAAACAATAGTGTTGGACCGGGGACCACAATTTGTGTCCAAGTTTT
This sequence comes from Zea luxurians, assembly GCA_029449295.1. NCBI lineage: Eukaryota > Viridiplantae > Streptophyta > Magnoliopsida > Poales > Poaceae > Zea > Zea luxurians. Next base: position 32,095,418 of record JAOPSE010000033.1, read on the forward strand.
GGGAAGAGCTGCATAAATCTTTGGGTACTAAATTGCTCCACAGTTCAGCTTACCATCCTCAAACAAAGTGGACAAACTGAGAGAGTAAATCAGATACTTGAAGATATGCTACGGGCATGTGTCCTGGAGTTCCCGCAGAAATGGGATGACTGTCTGCCATTGGTAGAATTTTCCTATAATAATAGTTACCAAGAAAGCATTAAGATGGTAATGTTTGAAGCACTGTAGGGACGATGATGCCGAACACCCTTAAATTGGTCTGAACTGGGAGAACGGTGGTTTTTCAGGCCTGACTTGGTCAAAGAAACAGAGGAAAAAGTTCAATGGATAAGGTACCACTTGAAAGAAGCTCAAGCTCAGCGGAAAAACTATGCGGATAGATGACGCCAACCTTTTGTCTTTCAAGCAAATGACTATGTATACCTAAAAGTGTCATCGATGAAGGGTGTTAATCGGTTTGGGGTAAAAGGAAAGTTGGCACCCCGATATATTGGCCCATTTCCCATTCTTGAACAATGCGGACCAGTGGCGTACAGACTTCAACTGCCTGAATCATTATCTGTGGTGCATAATGTGTTCCATGTGTCCCAATTGAAGAAATGCCTTCGGATTCCTGATCAAACCATAGATGTGGTCGATGTCACTTTAGAACCAGACTTGACATATTCGGACCATCCTATTCGAGTTCTGGATCAAAAGGGCAGAATCACCCGAAAAAGGACTCTTAAATTCTATAAGATACAATGGAACCAGCACACTGAAGACGAAGCTACCTAGGAAACTCAAGATTTCTTGGAGAACAATTTTCCTAGGTTTTTAGCTTCATGTAACCTATAAGATTTGTATATCTGGTTGTAAAGTTGGAATAAACCTTATACCACCCCCTGCTCTATAAGATAAATAAGGAAATAAAGATGTGACATGTTTCCTTTTCCACTACTTACCCTAGGACCTTGAATCTCAGGACAAGATTCTTTTATGAGGGGAAGGATGTAACACCCCTAGTGTTACTGGCACTAAAACATGAGCATGGCATCATATGCATTGACATTTCATTTTGTTTGTTACACCTGAATGCATCCACTAGGTAAAACTTCAAAACAAGTGTGATGTAGTGGCTTGGAGTATTCTTAACCCTAGGGTAGGGTACTTAACCCTAGGATTAGGGCATATGGGTAAAAGTGAAGCCAAAATGAGTAATACCTCAAAAGTCATTGGAAATATTCATAAGAAATCAAGTTTGATGGATTTGAGTGGCACAAAAGCCCTAGAGTGCTCAAAACCCTAAAAGAAACCCTAGAAAACTCTAATTTGTACCCTAGGGGGTGATTTCAAATTCTATGCACTTTTGGACCAAAATGTAAATATCAAAGTGATAGAACATCAAAAACCAAGCAATTTTTACATTCAAAGATTTTCAAGTAGTATGGAGCAATTTGGACTTAATTGCAAAAGTCGCAAAAACACCCATGTGTTGAACTCTAAAAGTTCAGTGAGATTAAGCTGACTTTGGAGCCTTGTATTTCTTAATCCATGAGGATTTTGCCCTAGGTCAATACATCAAACATGTAGAGCTAAGATAGGAGTAAAACTTTGATTAAGTGACTAAGCATTGGTGCTATACAAAAATTGGGGATAAATGGACTTGAAGTCTTGTTGTTAGTCAGCCCTAAAACTGAATTTGGACTGACACTGAAGTAGGACAGACTGTGGGAGCAATTTCAAGTAGGATCCAGTGAGTATTTGATTTTGATTGCTATAACAAAACTCAAGGTGGTATATATGAGATTAACTTTGTCACAGACAGATTAGGGAGTTGCCACATAAAAATTTGAGAACAAAGCATTGCAAGTTGCTCTGTTAGGCGCTCTTATGAATGATTGCGCTAGTACAGTGACTGAACAAGATCAGGTTCAGTGTATCTCACCGCCGGTGAATTGGCACCGCGATCCTCGCCGGTACTGTGATTCGTGCGCCCGAGCGTGCGGATAACAGTCGCCGTTGAAAAGATCATGCGCAGGGATCAAGTCGGAGCACTGTGGCCGCCCTATCGCCGTACCCACTTGCGCTGCAACGTGGTCAGATGATCATCGCCGTGGAGATCGCCGTTCACCGCGATTGTGCCATGCCATAGTTGATTCACCACGTCATCGCAAGCTGTAAGGACTCGATAGTGACCGCCGTAGATAGTTAGCCTGGGAGCACTAGGTTAGTGGCCTCCAGTGACTCCTCCCCCTTCTCACCATGAGCGCTTCCCCATCCAAATTCGCCCTCCTCTCAGCCGTCCTCTATAAATTGATGCATCGGCCTATTCCGTCTACTTGTTACGAACCTAGAGCACCAGTACTCGCCTCCGATCATCCATCGTAGCGCCCCAATTTTGTTTTCCCCCAAATCCACTCTCCGTGCCACCGTAAGTCACCGCGTCATGGTCAGCCGTTTACAGGTCCGCTCTCACCCTCCTTATCCTTGTTTCAGCACCCTTGCACGCTAGCGATGCTTGTCGGCTCAACCAATTCAGCTAGACCACGCTTAATCGTCGGGAACACCTCGATTTTCCCTTGGGTCTTGTTGTTGTCATGGGCAGAAGAACTCTGGGCCAGATTCGTGCAATTGAGGGATAGATTAGGATCGCCAGGAGTGGAATTAGGTGTAGACCGAGTTAGGACACTGGACGTCACGTATTCCGGCTGGTGCAGGTTCGCCGGAGTGCGCACACCGTCGTTCACCATCGGGGACCTGGTGTTGTCAAGAGAAAGAAGTGTGAGGGCTTAAGTTGAATGTCAGAGAGACACATGAATAGTGTCACTGCCTCTTTAGGGCTGATTTGGTGACCAGGGATCACGGGGGGGATTGGAGGGCATTGAGGGGGAAATTAGTTCATTTCCCCCTCAATCCCCTCCAATCCCTCCGTGAGCCCCTTATCACCAAATCAACCCTTACGGGTTTTTCAAATTGCCAGGGGCCTCTGCGCATGATGGCCAACACGGGCGCACGCGGGCACGAGTTTCTCCTGTTGATGGGCTAGCTTGTGCTGGATTCAGCCCAGCACTATTCATTCTTTTCCTTTTTCTTTTTTCTCACGAGCTTGGAAATTTATAGGAAATTCTAGAAAAAACGATAAAATCATGGGACCAATTTTATTAGACTCCTAAATTCATCTAGTATTTAATAAAAAATAGTTTCAAGATTTTTAGTCCAAACCATGAATTATTTAGCATTTAAAGATGCCTAAACCTAGCCTTTTAGAATTTTAGAATTAAGTTGGTAGCTCCAAAAATCATAAAACTTTTTGGGTAAGATTAATATGAGGATTAAAGCCCTTGGGTAAAGTTTGACATGCTTTGAGCATTGTTTGGTCCCAAACCCAAGAAACTATCTTTCTAGGATTTAAGTACCCAACCCTAATAGAGCACTAAACTAGGAAACTCTAGTGACTAGTGGGCACCGTGAAGGAAAGTTGTATTCAAGATACAACTTAGTGTGTTTCTATTGTAACTGCATATTCATAGCATCACATAAGCATTCATGTATATGTATTGTTATGTATAGGAAACAAAGAAGAAGTTGCACCGCAAGCTGAAATTCCACCTCTTGAGAACAACTTCTACTTTGATATTTGTGGAACAGATCCTGAGCCTCCTATCACACAAGGCAAGCCCAGTGCATTTACCCCTTTCCTTGTGTTTTAAAATCTTTATTACCTTATATGATGCATTAGGTGATAGGAGTTGTGTGTTAAACAATTGCAGCATTCCCTTCCTTGGAACTGATTACCATTCCTTGATACCTGATTTTACTTAAAATTTTTCTGATGCTTAACCTTGCTTTAGAAAACAAAATGTTTTGTTTTTAAACAAAAGATGATGCTTCAAATGGGATGGGGATTTTTCAAAGAAAAGATTTGATGGTGAACCCATCATGGCTATGATGGGTTCAACATCAGAAAAGATGTACCTCTGACAGGTCCAAACTTTAGGTTTTAAATGATAAAGACGAGACCGAGCGAGTGACTTGCATGAGAAGGAAGTCTCGGTGTAGTGTCTCTGTCTGAGTCAATTAAGGACCGTGTCGATCTAGGCCTGCTGATTGAGGACCCTTTAACTGGCCACATTCCTCATCATGGGTAAGCTTTGCCTTAGTCAGACCAATACCAGAAAGGCCAACACGAAATGGGAGTGGAGAGATGGCGAGAGTAGCGTGTAGCCCCTGTGGCAAGAGGCTGGACGGTGGTGTATCTGTGCTCTCGGTTGGCGTGAACCCGGTCTAGTCTTAAGGAACCTAGTGGCGAGTTGACATATGCAAGGGTTATGTGCTCGATATGTCGTGTGGTTGGAGATCCCCCACTGGGTATTAATCGATTCAGATCGTCGTTACTTCACGGACATGAAGACATAGTCACAGCCCTACACGTAGCAATCCAGTAAAGTGAAGGGTTGATAAAAGATGGCTAGTGTAGGCTAAGTGCTTGAACTACGATAAAAAGAACTCTAGATGCAGGTAATCACTTAACCTGATAGTAAAACTAGATTTTTAAGGATCCACTGTTAGTAAGCATTTCTGCAAACAGAGTCTTTGATTCCTGACCAGCTTTGCCTTGAATCCGACAAGCCAGCATATCCTTGAGAGTCTTTTCCTTTCTTGGGTAAGACTTGCAAAAGTACACTCCGTACTCAGGGTTTTCGAACCCATGTTGTTGTATGTGATGAAACAGCGGAGTTTTGCTGTTTCTGCTCAAAGGTGGTGCCAAAGGAGGAGGCCAATCAGTAACTGTTTGGGGAGGATGTGTTGCCTCCCAGTTTAAAACACTAAGCATTGGTGTGGGAGGATGTTTTACCTCCCTGTTTTGTAATAATAACTTATGCACTCATAATACCCGGTACTGTAATAATATTCTCTCTATACTTTACTAATGGAAATTATGTTATTGTAATCCGCTTCCGCTATGTGTGTAATGTCTACGTGATGGGTGAAGCGCTCTTGGGCGATATGATGATGATACAGATGACTGGACTTGTCAAGTGATTATGTGCATCTACATGGTTGTCCGAGGTCCTTAGGACAAGGACATTTGTAGGTGGGCCTAATAACTTGGAAGGTTCCATGACAGCACAGCCCGGCCCTGGCGCGCGCTCCCAAGCGCCCCTACCCCCTATGAGTGTCCCCTCCCCCTCATTCTCTCTTTGCCACGCAAAATAACCTCGCTCTCCCTCCCTTCCACCTCTCTTCGTACCCTTGGGTGAATCCTAGTGAGCGGTTGTTGCCGTCCGTCGAGCCTGTAGTGAGCTCCCGTCTCCTCCCACCCCTCTCTCTCCTCCCTTTGACCGATCCCCTCTCCCTGGCGCGACCCTCTCCCGGCCCGCAACCCGCCCTGACGGCGCGGTTCCTTGGCGCCCCCTATGGTGTGGCCCCTCGACGGCGCGCGACCCACGGTCGGCTCGGCGCCGGCGCGTGCAGCCCTAGCGCGCGTCGGAACGTTTTAAATTCAGTTTAATTCATGTGTGGTGTCGCACGCTTTGTCGAGTGACAATCCGTTTGAAATTCAGTTTAGATTGTGTGTGGTTTCGTGCGCTTCATCGCACGACAATCTGTTTTAAATTTAGTATATATCGTGTTGTGTCACGCGCTTCGTCACATGACAATCCGTTTTAAATTTCGTTTAAATCACACATTGTGTCGCGCGCTTTGCCGTGCGACAATCCTTCTTAATTCCGTTCGAGTAGTGCGTTGTGTCGCGTGCTTTGTCGCGCGACGATCCTTTTAAATTTACCTAGGATCGCATTTAGTAATTGAGGTGCGTAGTGTAATGATGACTATCAAATACCGAGCTAATTAGGATCTAGTGCTAATTTTATCTATGCATTGCATGATTGTTAATTAATATGATTATGTTCAGATAAGTATTTTAATCTATAGCTGCGTAACGAAATCGCTATGTCTCTCGACCGTAGCCTTGACTGCAGTAGTTTCTTTCTCACATAGTCGTAGATGCGAGTCTCGCGCCACACGTCTATTTTGTTGTAATGTTTTATTGTGTGGTGTATTGTTTCTTTATATGTTAAGATTGTGGAATGTATGCTTGAACTCGTATAGAAAACGGTCTGTAGGTGGAGTTCGAAGGAGTTGCAGGCGAAGACCCTGAGCAGCAGCTGGTTGGTGAAGGCAGGTTTCCTCTGACCTATCTCTATCCTACTCATTTTATAATTCATCTCCCCGAATTTACATAATTTATACCTTAGGATTGACTAGTCTTTGTTTATCCTATCCTTGTTCACCTATTTGGGTTGGATCATTTTGATTTTGCTCTATGCTAGCGCTTTACTTTAATCAATGAATATGATGAGATTATTTATGATATGAGGTTTACTTTTGATTATGATTATGGCTTTGTGACATTTATGGGGGCTCGAGCGGTTTATCGAGTGCCTCTCCGTAAGGACTGGTTCGTTGGATGACCACCCGGGAAAACAATACAGCCATGAGGGTGGTATGGGACGCCCTTAGCCAAATAATTAGAGGAACTGAGGTGTAGTTTGCTTCATCGTCGTGCCATCAATGGGGCTTAGTGTATGCGGCTCGCTCTGCCGAGGGTTGTTTGCCCCTTGGGGAGGAGTGCAGTACATTTAGGAAACCTAACGGGTGGCTACAGCCTCAGAGAATCTTTGTAAAGGCTACATAGTGAAACCTTGCCTACTCACCTCAGTAGTGTATAAGGGTTTGATAGGCCCGAGGCAAAAAGGAATCACGGGTCGTGGCTAAAGTGTGCAACCTCTACAGAGTGTTATGAAACTGATATATCAGCCATGCTCATGGTTATGAGTGGCCTTGGGAGCTCCATTGATTAGAGATACTATAATTATAGATGATGATGAGGATAATTGTGGTGTTAATGACTATGATTATGATTATGGTTTCTGGTATTCTTTCTGTTTGGAAGGAGTAATTTTGGGCTAATAACTTGGGTTTAATGCTAAAACATGGCTCTCTACTAGTAATAATTACCTGACCAACTAAAGGCAACTGCTTTGATCTTAACCCCACATAAAGCTAGTCCACCACATCCAAACGGGCCAATTTATGAGTATGTTGATGTGTACTTACTCTTGCTTTACAACACCAAACCCCCCTAGATTGTCCACATTGCAACCACTACTCAGGAGAAGATGAAGTCGTGGATTTCTAGGAGTCCCAAGACTATGATGAGTTCTAGGCGTGGGTTAGCAGGAAACCCCTAGTCAGCTGCCTGTGAAGACCACGTTTAGCTACATTTCATTTTCGCACTTTGATCTATGTTAATGACTCTACGGATGTCTCGGGCATCATTATGTAATCAAACTATTACCTCTTTTATGTTATTATTTGAGCACTATGTGATGATGTCCGGTTATGTAAATTGCAGTGTACGTGAGTTGCTGATCCTAGCAAGTACGTGGTTCGCATTTGGTTTGCCTTCTAAAACCGGGTGTGACAGATGGGTACCACAAATCCCCTCATGTACTTCGGCTGTGGCTAATACAGCATCACCTGGGCCCAAGCATTTAAGCAAGACATCGTTGACCATTTGGCGGTAGAGTTCATCACTCATTAAAACATACTTGAAAGTTGTAAGCCGAACGTTCCTATCTGTGACAGAACCTACCAAGTTATTAGGCCCACCTACAGTTGTCCTTGGCCAATGGTCTTTGGACAACCCTGTAGATGCACATAATCACTTGACAAGTTCAGTACCTGTATCGTTAAATCCTCGCCCAAGAGCGCTTCACCCGTCACGTAGATATTACATCACATCGAAGGAAAGAATAGCGGAAGAAATTACAATAACTTAATTTACATTTATTCAAATATAGAGAAAGAGTATTATAGTTATTACAAAACCAGGGCGTATGAGTGCATAAGTATTATTACAGACTTGGGAGGCAAAAACCCCTCCCGCATAAAAGTATATTGTTTTTCAAGTGGGAGGCCAACCTCCTCCCGTGGCTTCACTGCTGTGATTCTTCTTTGGGCACCACCCTTGAACAAAAACAGCAAAGTCAGTTGTTTCCCCACCTACAACAACATGGGTTCGGAAACCCTGAGTATGGAGTGTACTTTCGCAAGTCTTACCCGTCAAAATAAAAGACTCTCAAGGATATGCTGGCTTGAGAAAGTCAAGGTAAGGCTATTCAAGAATCAAGGACTTTGTTTTGCAGAAATGTTTACTAATAGTGGATCCTTAAAAATCCAGTTTTTATAGCAAATTAAGTCATTACATGTAGCTAGAGTAATTTCTACCCTAGTTCAAGCACTTGACCTGTGCTAGCCATCTTTATCACCCTTTTACTTTGCTGGATTGCTACGTGTAGGTCAGTGACCAAGTCTTCATATCCGAGAAGTAACGGCGATCCAAATTGATTAATACCCAGCTGGGGATCTCTAATCACACGACATATGTAGCACATAACCCTTGCATATGTCAACTCGCCACCGGGTTTATTAAGACCAGACCGGGTTCACGCCAACCGAGAGCACAGTTACACCACCGTCCAGCCTCTTGCCACGGAGGGTACATGCTACTCTCGCCATCTCTCCACTCCCATTGCATGTTGGCCTTTCTGGTATTAGTCCATCCGAGGCAAAGCTTACCCATGACGAGGCATGTGACCAGTTAAAAGGTCCTAAATCATCAAGCCTACATCGACACGGTCCTTAATCGACTCAGACAGAGACACTACACCGAGACTCTCTTCTCGTGCAAGTCACTTGCCGGTCTCAGCTTTATCATTTAAAATCCCAAAGTTTGGTACCTGGCATAGAGGTACATCTTTTTCGATGTTGAACCCATCACGGTCATGATGGATCCATCATCAAGTTTTTATTTTTGAAAACATCCCCTTCCCTTTGAAGCATCACCTTTGGTTTAAAACAAAACCTTTTTGTTTTCTAAAGCAAGGCTAAGCATCAGAAAACCTTTTAATAAAAGCAGGTAACCAAGGAATGGTAAAATAGTTTCAAGGAAGGAATTGCAGCAATTGGCTTAACACCCAACTCCTATCACCTAATTCATCATTCAAGTGATAAAGAGTTTAAAATCACAAGGAAAGGTAAATGCACCGGGGCTTGCCTTGAGTTGTAGGAGAGTCGGGCTATGTTCCACAAATATCAAAATAATAACAGTTCCCGGTAGGTGGATTTTCTAGTGGTGGTGTAGTCCCTTCTTCTTCAACCACTATTTCTTCCTCGTTCTCTATACATAACCATACATAGACATGAATGCTCATGTGATGCTATGAATATGCATTTATAAAGGTACATCAAGTTGTGTGTTGAATACAATTTTCCTTCACGGTGCACCAGGGAAGTTAGGGTTTTCTGAGTCAGTATCTCATTTCCCTAAGGCAATTATTACCTAGAAGGCTAGGGTTTTGGGTTTGGGAATCAAACAATGTCCAAAACATGTCAAACTTCACCCATGGGCTCTAAATACCAAATTAAGTTTATCCAAAAAGTTTTATGATTTTTGGAGTCTTCAAATGATTTCTAATATTCCAAAAGTAGAGGTTTAAGCCCTTGTAAATACTGAATAATTCCTGGTTTGGGCTAAAAATCTTGGAACCATTTTTATTAAATAGTAGAGAAATTTAGGAGTCCAACAAAATTGGTCTCATATTTTTATCATTTTTCTATAATTTTCTATGGATTTCCTAAGTCTGACAGAAAAATAAAAAGAAAAAGCATAAACAGTAACAAGCTTAATCTAAGCCCGAGCCAGCCCACGACAGGCAAAACGTGCCCGCGCGCGCTCCCGCAGTGTTCACTTTGCACAGAGGACCCTGGCGATTTGAAAACCCCTTAAAGAGTCCATAGCACTATTTCCTTGTGTCACTGACAGTCGCAGATAGACCCTCCCCTTTCTATTCCTTCGCAAGTTGAGGTCCCCAACCATGGACGGCAGAGCAACGGCTCCGGCGAGCCTGTACCGGCCGGATAATGCAACAACCAATGCTCCGATGTGGTTGACACCTAATTCTACTCATAACGACTATAATCCCTCAATCATTTGCAAGGTTTTAGCTCAAAATCACGTTGTCCATGTTGATGGCACAAACTGCAGATGAACTGTGGTGTTCCCGGCGATCTAGCGCGGTCTAGTTCAATTGGTCGGGTCGCTAAGCATCTATAGCACACAGGGTTGAAACGAGAGCGAGGGGAACGTGAATGGAACTGTAGAGAGCTAGCCACGGTGAGCTCACACACGGCAGAGTTTTGACTGATTTGGGGGAACTTTAAAATTGGAGCACTCTGGTGGACAATCTGAGGCACGGGCTAGTGCTTTGGCTTCGTAATTACCTAACGGAGCTAGCGATACACTCAATTTATAGTGTCCAAGGGCGGTGGCGTCCAATTTGAAGAGATCGCGCTGGAGGCCGAGAGGAGGGGATGAGTCGCTGGTGCGGGTTACCGTGGCACTCACTGGCTGAGGGGCTACGACAGTCACTGGCGAGCTGTTGCGGCTAGCAGCGTCATGGTTAAAGGGTCACGATCATGGCGCGGTCATGGCGAACAATGTTTACCTCAACGACGACCGCTTGGCCACGTCGCCGGCAGAAGTGGATGAGTGATCGAGTGCAATAGTGTCCCCGAGCTCATCCCCAGCGCCAGATTTTTCACCCACCGTAGTTATCTGCACTTCACTGAGCATGAATCGCAACGGCGGCGACGATCACGGCGCGGGATCACCAGCGGTGAGGGGGGCTAAACCTGAAGATCTTTTGTGCACTATACCATGGCCATCATCTTCAGTTGTTCTGATAGCCCAAGTTGAGGACCAGTTTTCTTTAATTTCTATGTGATAACCTACTAATCTACTTGTATCAAAGTTATTGTCCTATAATCCAACTTTTCAACTTTGTGGCAGAACCACCTGAATTATTCCAACTTAAGTGCCTAAGTCCCGCCTTAGAGGCTAGACCACACTTAAATAGGAATAACACGTCAGTCCCTCGGATCTAGTCCGACGAGGCCACTAACAGGATCAAGTACCACGTACTCACTCGATGGTGAGGCACAGAGCAAATACAATAAAGCATAAAACCATACATTAAGGAGTATCAAATTTATTACATCATCATCGGAGTTTTAGCCAAAAGTAGTGATCATTGTTTGGAATGCAGCGGAATAAAACTAACGATAAATAAATGGAGAGATGGGGAAGCCTGTCCCATCACTCCTCATGCTCCTCCTCAGTCGAGGTAGGGTCCCACTCGACTGTCCAACCCGGTGGCAAGGTGGACGGCCAAGTCACTCTAGCAACCATGTCCTCCAGAGAACCTGTAAAAATTATGCCACAAGAAAGGCTGAGTATACTAATACTCAGCTAGACTTACCCGGTGTGAGGAGTCTACTCCTCTACCTCTAGACATGCAGCTGTTTGGCTGAGGGGTTTGGTTTGCCAAAAGCACTAGCTGGGTCTAAAATCATGTTTTTGTTTTTCAAGTTTTAGTGTGACTCTCTTAAGACTAGATGTATCCCTATCTAATCATACATGGTAGCAATCATTTTTAGCAATCAACATCTTTTGTCAAATCAACACAATTCCACTTGTTACTCAATGAAGCAGCATGGATCAAGCAGTCTCATTAGCTGCGAGAAGCAGATGATTCGAATCAAGTTTTTAAACCTTGCAAGGTAAATGTAACGCCCCGAATTTTGCAGTTGAATTTTTTTTTCTTTTCTTCACTCGCCAAATTCGGGCGTTACCTTTTCTTTTTCTTTTTCCCCTCGCTAGACCTTGACCTTTTCCAAAGCTAGCGGGATTCGGTTTGGAATTCCCGTGTAAGAAAAACCCTAAAATACTTTATGTTGTTTGATGCACCATGCCGAGCTATGCATTCTTTGACTGCTTGAAAGTGCAAGTGCATTCATCTAGGAAGATCGGATTTCGAAAAGGAGAAAAACATTTTCTTTCTTTTTCTTTTCCTTTCTCTCTCTCCTCTTTTTTTCTTTCTTTTTCTTTTCTTTCTCTCTCCCGCGCCGTGGGCCCCCCTGGCCGGCCCAGCCGCCCCTGGCCGGCCCAGCCGCCCCCCCCCCCGCGCGCCCCCCTTTTGGGCCCAAGTGGCCTAGCCGCCCCCCTCCCTTCCCCTTATCCCTCTCCCTCACCCTCCCTCTCTCCCATTTTCTCTCTAGCTCGGCCGCCCCCTGCCCTAGCCGCCGCCCCTGCTCGTCGCCGGTTTGGCCGCCCCGTCCCCGTCTCCGGTGAGGCTCTTCCCCTCCCCTCCCCTGCCCTCCCTCTCCCCTCTCCCCTCCTCTCCCCCCAGCCCCCGGCCGCCCGCCCGGCCGCGCCCTGGCCGCCCGGCCGTGCCCTGGCCGCCCCCGGCCCCGCCCGGCCGCGCCCTCGGCCGCCCGCCTGGCCGCCCTCGGCCGCCCGCCCCGGCTCAGCCGCCCCCCCGCGCTCGGCCGCCCCTGCTCGGCCGGCCCAGCCGCCGGTTCAACCGCCCCCCCCCTTTTTTATTATTTTTTTTTATATTATTTTATTCATTTTGTTTTACTTTCTGTTATCATAGCTATTTTATTTTAGGTAGGCTAATCATTGTTCATGTTATTGAAATAGGAAGCTTAATTTAGAATTTCGTTGCGCTAGTTGATTCATTTAGTTAGTTGTTTATCTCGTTCAATGTTGATCAACTTAAAATGACTAGGTTTCCATTAGTGTATATAACAGAATTCTTTTGTTAAGAACCAGTTGTAACTAATCATTAGTGCATAAGCTTTAACCCCCTGCGAGACCCTTTCCCGTTTCTTTCTAACCTTAATGAATGCGATATCGAATGTCATACTTGATGCATATTCGCTTTACTTGTTCCCTTGTATGATGTACTGTTCTTTTGAATTAAATATGTGGGTGTATGTATGTTTGCGCTCGCATAGAGAACGATCCGGTCGAAGAGCCCGAGGAATTCGCAGGAGAAGCCCCTGAGCAGCAGTCGGTTGGTGGAGGCAAGTGTCCTTTGACCTATTTCTGTCCTATTCATTCTTTAATTCACCTCCCGCATTACACATTTATACCTAAGGATTGACTAGTTTTTGTTATCCATGTCCTTGTTTACCTATTTGGGTCGGATTATTACTGCTTAGTCTGATGCTATTGCTCAACTCTAATCAATGAACATGATGTGATTATCTATGATACGCTGTTTTCTCTTCTTATTTATGATTATATTTGTGACCTTCAAGGGGACTCGAGCGGTTTCTCGAGTGCCTCTCCGTAAGGACCTGTTCTATGGATGACCGCCCGGGAAAACAGTGCAACCATGAGGGTGGAATGGGACGCCCTTAGCTGAATAATTAGAGGAACCGGGGTGTAGTTCGCTTAGCCGTTGTGCCGTCAATGGGGCTCGGTGTATGCGGCTCGCTCTGCCAAGGTTGATTTGTCCCTTGGGGAGGAGTGCGGTACATTTAGGAAACCTAACGGGTGGCTACAGCCCCGGGGAATCTTTGTAAAGGCTACGTAGTGAGACCCTGCCTATTCACCTTGGTAGTGTTTAAGGGTTTGATCGGCCCGAGGCAAGAGGGAATCACGGCTTGTGGGTAAAGTGCACAACCTCTGCAGAGTGTTATGAAACTGATATATCAGCCGTGCTCGCGGTTATGAGCGGCCAAGGGAGCTCCAGAGATTAGTGATACTTGATCAGAGACATTTTGGTACAGGTGGCAATGAGATTGATGGTTCTGATTATGATTATGGTGCTCGTAAGTGGTATTCTTTCCGTTTGGAAAGGATACATTGGGCTAATAACTTGGGTTAATGTTAAAACCTGGCTCTCTACTAGTAAGTAATAACCTGACCAACTAAAAGCAACTGCTTGACTTATCCCCACATAAAGCTAGTCCACTACAGCCAAACGGGATGCTTGCTGAGTATGTTGATGTGTACTCACCCTTGCTCTACACACCAATCCCCCCCAGGTTGTCAGCATTGCAACCACTGCTCAGGAGAAGATGAAGCTGTGGAAGGAGACTTCCAGGAGTTCCAAGACTACGACGAGTTCTAGGCGTGGGTTAGCGGCAACCCCCAGTCGGCTGCCTGTGAAGGCCGCGGTTATCTACGTTTCGTTTTCGCACTTTGATTTATTGTAAGAACTATATGGACATCTCAGACGTATGATGTAATCGACTATTATTTCCCTTTTAATACTATTTGAGCACTGTGTGATGATGTCCATGTTATGTAACTGCTGTGTACGTGATTAACTGATCCTGGCACGTACATGGTTCGCATTCGGTTTACCTTCTAAAAACCGGGTGTGACATAAGTGGTATCAAAGCCGTGCTGACTGTAGGACCGCTAACCTAGAGTAGAATGGTCGTTCTAAGGACTATAGACCTCTGTCCCTGCCTTGACTTTGGTATCCCTTCAAAAGTTGGTCCTACTGACCAAACCTATGTTCTACTATATATTATACCTTGCTGAAAATTTTGTTTTATTCTGATCCTTCATTTATTCATGATTCATTATTTGCTGGTCATATTAATTCTGTTCTCACCCTTTTGCTTGCGATGTCTTTTGTAGATGGCTCGTCTTAGACACACTGCACGAAAGTCCGTCATCCCCTTCTTACCCTCCCGCCTTGCTGAGCGTCCGCTTCGCCGTCCCGTGGCCGGACAGTCCAGCCACTTGGAGAGGCTGCACCACCGCCTGCATGAGGAGCAGGAACGTCAACGACAGGAGCAGCAGGGCTCTTCTTTCTCGCTCCAGCAGGAGATAGAGTATGTGAGGAGCTGCTCCCCTGTGCTTCCCCTGGAGGCGCCCCCTGCACCACCACTGGGCGCCCCAGCTTCTGGAGTAGCTGCTGGAGGAGACCCAGACGACGGAGGTGGCGACGACAGCTTGAGCCACGACATCGACTTCCCTGCTGACCATGAGCCGGAAGGATGGGTTGCTCGACCCATCACTCGCGACGCTGCTCGCGGGTGTCACTTCCACGACGCGCTCGACACCCTGCTACGTCGGGCACTTGACCGGCGTACTTGGTCCATCGAGTATCGCTGTGTGGTCTACCAGCATAGTCGCGGGGTCTACCCGGACCGCTGGGAGGCGACCTGCTTGGTGCGCCGTCCGGAGAACAGTCTCCAGGGCGCGGAGGCCTGCTCAGAGCACTATTCTATCTCTGAGCGGGACTCAGCTGAGGCAGCCATGCAGGATGCTGCACGGCGTGCGCTTTCGCACTACTGCTCGGTTCTCGGTGGGGTAGCTGACGGTCTCGACCTGAAGTACTACCCCCGCCGTCCATCTGGCAGCACAGGAGGCGTGATTGTTTCACCTGCCGGTGAGGACAATCCTAGGTTGAGCAGCACAGTCAACCTAGCCGCCGTGCTAAACACGGAGCTGTACCATGCATTAGACGAGCTGAGTAGGGCTCGTGCTGAGATCGCCCTGCTGCGGGCTGAGCGCGCGGAACGTCGTCACTTGGATGATGGTTCCCCCGCTCCCGTCGGGACTCAGCACCCGTATCGCTCACCTCGGCGTGGACTCCAGTCTTATGGCAATCCCGACTAAAAGACTAAGATAAATCTAGAACCATAGATCGTTAGAGTTGGATCCTGTAATTAATACAAAATATATATACATAGAAGCTTCAGTCTTAGCGTTAGTCTCGGTCTTAGTTAGTCTTAGTTAGACAGGGTAGTTTGCTATATCCTGTGCATTTATGTTTGTCATGATGAACTATGTTTGGTTTGGATCTTTGTAATGACTGTCACCAGAGTGTGGGTATCCCCTGCATTTTGGTTTACCTATTATGTTAATGGAGTTAGTTATATAGTTGGGAAACCCTTTATTCTACTTTCCTCTTTATCTGAGAAGCTGTGTGGTCTGCGATGGAGATCAGTGAAGATGCTCATATGTTCAGTGCTGTTGGAGAATTCTATACTCTTTTCTTATGCTGCAAGATTTGCCAGATCAGTTCTGATGTGTGGTTGCATTCTGCAGATGTCAGAGAATAGGCGCAGAGGAGGAAGGCGTGCTCAGCAGGAGCAAGCCGCTCCGCAGGAAGAGGTGCCTCAGCAGCAGCACCTGCCGCCCCCACCCCCGATGTCGATCGAGCAGATGTTTCTGATGCAGACTCAAGCGGTTCAAGCCATCGGTCAGACTCTGGCCGCCATTCAGCAGCAGTAGCAGCAGCAACAGCAGCAAGCACCACCCCAGCCTCAGATGCCTCAGATGCCCAGAGACAAGCGTGCTGAATTCATGAGAGGTCATCCCCCAACGTTTGCTCACTCTTCTGACCCCATGGATGCTGAAGATTGGCTGCGCACTGTGGAGCGGGAGTTGCATACCGCTCAGTGTGATGACAGGGAGAAAGTCTTGTATGGTCCCCGTCTGTTGAGAGGAGCAGCCCAATCATGGTGGGAGTCTTACCTCGCCACCCATGCCAACCCCGATGCCATCACCTGGGAAGAGTTCAGAGGTAGCTTTCGTCAATACCATGTGCCTGCAGGTCTGATGACAGTGAAGAAGGAGGAGTTCCTGGCCCTCAAGCAAGGGTCATCATCTGTCAGTGAGTATCGAGACAGGTTTCTGCAGTTGTCTCGCTATGCTCCTGAGGATGTCAACACCGACGCCAAGCGACAGTACCGTTTCTTGAGAGGCTTGGTCGACCCTCTTCAGTACCAACTGATGAATCATACCTTCCCGACATTCCAGCACCTGATTGACAGAGCAATCATGACAGAAAGGAAGCGTAAGGAGATGGAGGATCGTAAGCGCAAGATCAGTGGACCCCAGCCTGGAAGCAGCAGCCGTCCTCGTTTTTCAGGCAATCAACCTCAGCAGTTCAGGCAGAACCAGCGTCCACCTCAACAGCATCAGCAGCATCAGCAGCGTCAGCAGTATCAGCAGTTCCAAAGGCAGTATCCTCAGCATCAGTACCAGAACCGTCAGAGCAATCAATCAGGAGGTCAGTTTCAGAGGCAGAATCAGCAGACACCTCGTCTTCCTGCCCCCGCAACTCAGCAGAACAATCAGGCAGCACCAGCTCAGGTTGGAAACAGAGCATGTTTCCACTGTGGAGAGCAAGGCCATTGGGTGATGCAATGTCCGAAGAAGGCAGCCCAGCAGCAGTTAGGCCCCAATGCCCTAGCAAAGCAGAATGTGTCCCAGCCTGGAGCAGGCAACCGCCCTCAGCAGCGCTATAATCACGGAAGATTGAATCACTTGGAGGCTGAAGCAGTTCAGGAGACCCCCGGCATGACAGTAGGTATGTTCCCAGTCGACTCCCATATTGCAGAAGTGTTATTTGATACTGGAGCAACACATTCTTTCATTACTGCATCATGGGTAGAAGCACATAATCTTCCAATTACTACCATGTCAACCCCCATTCAAATTGACTCAGCCGGTGGTAGAATTCGAGCTGATAGCATCTGTTTGAATGTAAGTGTGGAAATAAGGGGGATAGCGTTTCCCGCTAACCTTATAGTAATGGGTACTCAGGGAATAGATGTCATCCTAGGGATGAATTGGCTAGATAAGTATCAGACAGTTATCAGTTGTGATAAAAGGACAATCAAGTTGGTGTCCCCACTAGGAGAGGAAGTGGTGACCGAGTTAGTCCCGCCTGAGCCGAAGAAAGGAAGTTGTTATCAGATGGCTGTCGATAGCAGTGAAGCAGACCCGATTGAGAGTATCAAGGTTGTGTCTGAATTCCCAGATGTGTTTCCAAAGGACTTACCGGGTATGCCACCAGAGCGGAAAGTTGAATTTGCCATAGAGCTTCTTCCTGGAACCGCCCCTATCTTTAAGAGAGCTTACAGAATATCTGGACCAGAGTTGGTTGAGCTTAAGAAGCAGATTGATGAGCTGTCAGAGAAAGGTTACATCCGGCCAAGCACCTCGCCTTGGGCCGCCCCTGTCCTGTTTGTGGAGAAGAAAGATGGCACCAAAAGGATGTGTATCGATTATCGAGCTTTGAATGAAGTCACGATCAAGAACAAGTATCCCTTGCCCAGAATAGAAGATCTGTTTGACCAGTTGAGAGGAGCTAGTGTGTTCTCCAAGATTGATCTGAGGTCAGGTTATCATCAGCTCAAGATCCGACCTTCGGACATTCCGAAGACGGCATTCATTACCAAGTATGGTTTGTATGAGTTCACAGTGATGTCTTTTGGTTTGACCAATGCACCAGCGTTCTTTATGAACTTGATGAACAGTGTATTCATGGATTATCTTGATAGGTTTGTGGTGGTATTCATTGATGACATTCTGGTTTATTCTCAAAGCGAAGAAGAACATGCAGATCATTTGAGGATGGTATTGCAGAGATTGCGAGAGCACCAGTTGTATGCAAAGTTGAGCAAGTGTGAGTTCTGGATCAGTGAAGTCCTGTTCTTGGGTCACATAATCAACAAAGAAGGATTGGCTGTGGATCCGAAGAAAGTGGCAGACATTCTGAACTGGAAAGCGCCAACGGATGCTCGAGGAATCAAGAGCTTCATTGGAATGGCCGGATATTATCGGCGATTCATTGAAGGGTTTTCGAAGATTGCGAAACCAATGACAGCGTTGCTAGGCAACAAGGTTGAGTTCAAGTGGACCCAGAAATGTCAAGAGGCCTTCGAAGCACTGAAAGAGAAGTTGACAACAGCGCCTGTCCTAGTCTTGCCTGATGTGCACAAGCCCTTCTCTGTGTACTGTGATGCTTGTTACACAGGTTTGGGATGCGTGTTGATGCAAGAGGGAAGAGTTGTGGCTTACTCGTCCCGACAGCTGAAGGTTCATGAGAAGAACTACCCAATCCATGATCTAGAGTTGGCAGCAGTGGTTCACGCACTGAAAACATGGAGCCACTATCTGTATGGACAGAAATGCGATGTTTACATAGACCACAAGAGTCTGAAGTACATATTCACTCAGTCAGAATTGAACATGAAGCAACGAAGATGGTTAGAGTTGATCAAAGACTATGAGTTGGAGATTCATTACCATCCAGGCAAAGCGAACGTAGTGGCAGATGCTTTGAGCAGAAGGAGTCAAGTCAATCTGATGGTCGCTTGTCCGATGCCTTATGAGTTGGCCAAGGAGTTCGACAGGTTGAGTCTCGGATTTCTGAACAATTCGCGAGGAGTCACAGTTGAATTGGAACCTACCTTGGAGCGAGAAATCAAAGAAGCGCAGAAGAACGATGAAAAGATCAGTGAGATTCGGCGACTGATTCTAGATGGCAGAGGCAAAGATTTTCGAGAAGATGCAGAAGGCGTGATATGGTTCAAAGACCGCTTGTGTGTTCCCAATGTCCAGTCTGTTCGGGAGTTGATTCTCAAGGAAGCTCATGAGACAGCCTATTCGATTCACCCTGGCAGTGAGAAGATGTATCAGGATCTGAAGAAGAAATTCTGGTGGTACGGAATGAAGAGGGAAATTGCAGAGCATGTGGCTATGTGCGATAGTTGTCGAAGAATTAAGGCAGAACACCAGAGACCTGCTGGATTGTTGCAACCGTTGCAGATCCCTCAGTGGAAATGGGATGAAATCGGTATGGATTTCATAGTCGGATTGCCTCGCACTCGAGCCGGCTACGATTCCATTTGGGTAGTAGTGGACCGTTTAACCAAGTCAGCCCACTTCATACCTGTCAAGACCAGCTACAACAGTGCAGTATTGGCAGAACTGTATATGTCTCGGATCGTTTGTCTTCATGGTGTGCCAAAGAAGATAGTGTCAGACAGAGGAACGCAGTTCACCTCTCATTTCTGGCAGCAGTTGCATGAAGCCTTGGGCACACATCTGAATTTCAGTTCAGCTTATCATCCGCAAACAGATGGCCAGACTGAAAGGACCAATCAAATTCTTGAAGACATGTTGAGAGCCTGTGCGTTGCAAGATCAGTCCGGATGGGATAAGCGATTGCCCTATGCAGAGTTTTCCTATAACAACAGTTACCAGGCCAGTTTGAAGATGTCACCATTTCAAGCGCTCTATGGAAGGAGTTGTAGAACTCCGTTGCAATGGGATCAGCCTGGAGAAAAGCAGGTGTTTGGGCCAGACATTCTGCTTGAAGCCGAAGAGAACATCAAGATGGTCCGAGAGAATCTGAAGATAGCGCAATCAAGGCAGCGAAGCTATGCAGACACAAGAAGAAGAGAGCTGAGTTTTGAAGTCGGAGACTTTGTCTATCTGAAAGTGTCACCGATCAGAGGAGTCAGAAGGTTCGGAATCAAAGGCAAGCTAGCACCCCGCTACATTGGTCCGTACCAGATCCTCTCAAAGCGTGGAGAAGTGGCCTATCAGCTCAGTCTGCCAGAGAATTTGTCAGCTGTGCATGATGTTTTTCATGTGTCTCAGTTGAAGAAGTGCTTGCGTGTGCCAGAAGAGCAGCTGCCAGTGGAAGGTCTGGAAGTCCAGGAGGACTTGACCTATGTTGAGAAGCCAGCTCAGATCCTTGAGGTTGCAGACAGAGTCACCCGAAGGAAGACCATCAGAATGTGCAAAGTCAGATGGAATCACCACTCTGAGGAAGAAGCAACCTGGGAGCGTGAAGATGATTTGATGGCCAAGTACCCAGAGCTCTTTGCTAGCCAACCCTGAATCTCGAGGGCGAGATTCTTTTAAGGGGGATAGGTTTGTAACGCCCCGAATTTTGCAGTTGAATTTTTTTTTCTTTTCTTCACTCGCCAAATTCGGGCGTTACCTTTTCTTTTTCTTTTTCCCCTCGCTAGACCTTGACCTTTTCCAAAGCTAGCGGGATTCGGTTTGGAATTCCCGTGTAAGAAAAACCCTAAAATACTTTATGTTGTTTGATGCACCATGCCGAGCTATGCATTCTTTGACTGCTTGAAAGTGCAAGTGCATTCATCTAGGAAGATCGGATTTCGAAAAGGAGAAAAACCTTTTCTTTCTTTTTCTTTTCCTTTCTCTCTCCTCTTTTTTTCTTTCTTTTTCTTTTCTTTCTCTCTCCCGCGTTGTGGGCCCCCCTAGCCGGCCCAGCCGCCCCCCCCCCCCCCGCGCGCCCCCCTTTTGGGCCCAAGTGGCCCAGCCGCCCCCCCTCCCTTCCCCTTATCCCTCTCCCTCACCCTCCCTCTCTCCCATTTTCTCTCTAGCTCGGCCGCCCCCTGCCCTAGCCGCCGCCCCTGCTCGTCGCCGGTTTGGCCGCCCCGTCCCCGTCTCCGGTGAGGCTCTTCCCCTCCCCTCCCTCTCCCCTCTCCCCTCCTCTCCCCCCAGCCCCCGGCCGCCCGCCCGGCCACGCCCTGGCCGCCCCCGGCCCCGCCCGGCCGCGCCCTCGGCCGCCCGCCTGGCCGCCCTCGGCCGCCCGCCCAGCCGCGCCCTCGGCCGCCCGCCCCGGCTCAGCCGCCCCCCCCCCCCCGCGCTCGGCCGCCCCTGCTCGGCCGGCCCAGCCGCCGGTTCAACCGCCCCCCGGGCCGGTTCAACCGCCCCCCCCCTTTTTTTTATTATTTTTTTTATATTATTTTATTCATTTTGTTTTACTTTCTGTTATCATAGCTATTTTATTTTAGGTAGGCTAATCATTGTTCATGTTATTGAAATAGGAAGCTTAATTTAGAATTTCGTTGCGCTAGTTGATTCATTTAGTTAGTTGTTTATCTCGTTCAATGTTGATCAACTTAAAATGACTAGGTTTCCATTAGTGTATATAACAGAATTCTTTTGTTAAGAACCAGTTGTAACTAATCATTAGTGCATAAGCTTTAACCCCCTGCGAGGCCCTTTCCCGTTTCTTTCTAACCTTAATGAATGCGATATCGAATGTCATACTTGATGCATATTCGCTTTACTTGTTCACTTGTATGATGTACTATTCTTTTGAATTAAATATGTGGGTGTATGTATGTTTGCGCTCGCATAGAGAACGATCCGGTCGAAGAGCCCGAGGAATTCGCAGGAGAAGCCCCTGAGCAGCAGTCGGTTGGTGGAGGCAAGTGTCCTTTGACCTATTTCTGTCCTATTCATTCTTTAATTCACCTCCCGCATTACACATTTATACCTAAGGATTGACTAGTTTTTGTTATCCATGTCCTTGTTTACCTATTTGGGTCGGATTATTACTGCTTAGTCTGATGCTATTGCTCAACTCTAATCAATGAACATGATGTGATTATCTATGATACGCTGTTTTCCCTTCTTATTTATGATTATATTTGTGACCTTCAAGGGGACTCGAGCAGTTTCTCGAGTGCCTCTCCGTAAGGACCTGTTCTATGGATGACCGCCCGGGAAAACAGTGCAACCATGAGGGTGGAATGGGACGCCCTTAGCTGAATAATTAGAGGAACCGGGGTGTAGTTCGCTTAGCCGTTGTGCCGTCAATGGGGCTCGGTGTATGCGGCTCGCTCTGCCAAGGTTGATTTGTCCCTTGGGGAGGAGTGCGGTACATTTAGGAAACCTAACGGGTGGCTACAGCCCCGGGGAATCTTTGTAAAGGCTACGTAGTGAGACCCTGCCTATTCACCTTGGTAGTGTTTAAGGGTTTGATCGGCCCGAGGCAAGAGGGAATCACGGGTTGTGGGTAAAGTGCACAACCTCTGCAGAGTGTTATGAAACTGATATATCAGTCGTGCTCGCGGTTATGAGCGGCCAAGGGAGCTCCAGAGATTAGTGATACTTGATCAGAGACATTTTGGTACAGGTGGCAATGAGATTGATGGTTCTGATTATGATTATGGTGCTGGTAAGTGGTATTCTTTCCGTTTGGAAAGGATACATTGGGCTAATAACTTGGGTTAATGTTAAAACCTGGCTCTCTACTAGTAAGTAATAACCTGACCAACTAAAAGCAACTGCTTGACTTATCCCCACATAAAGCTAGTCCACTACAGCCAAACGGGATGCTTGCTGAGTATGTTGATGTGTACTCACCCTTGCTCTACACACCAATCCCCCCCCCCAGGTTGTCAGCATTGCAACCACTGCTCAGGAGAAGATGAAGCTGTGGAAGGAGACTTCCAGGAGTTCCAAGACTACGACGAGTTCTAGGCGTGGGTTAGCGACAACCCCCAGTCGGCTGCCTGTGAAGGCCGCGGTTATCTACGTTTCGTTTTTGCACTTTGATTTATTGTAAGAACTATATGGACGTCTCAGACGTATGATGTAATCGAATATTATTTCCCTTTTAATACTATTTGAGCACTGTGTGATGATGTCCATGTTATGTAACTGCTGTGTACGTGAATAACTGATCCTGGCACGTACATGGTTCGCATTCGGTTTACCTTCTAAAAACCGGGTGTGACAGTAAACCTAAACACACGACATGGCGAGGCACTCCGTCCCCACACATATCAACCGTCCCCATCGATTCCCCATCAGCAGATCATGGCTCACCGTCTTGGCGTACAATGCCTCACTGATCCCGACTGCCGTCGTGCAGTGACCGCACTTGTACCCACCATAACCGGAATGGGAGACCACGTCTCAGGTCGCATGAGGGATAAAGTCTACTGCCAGGTTCACTCAGGTACTAGGCTTACCGATTTACCATATTTCTCGGTACGTGTTTAGTACGTTCAAACGCTTGACACACGGTACCACACCTTCATCCTTATTCCAATTTCCGTCTCGTAGACAACGCATCCCCATGGATTGTTGTCCACAGACCATCACCATTCTAATATAAAAATGGATACAATCAATTCCTGACCTCTCACGAGTGCTAGAAAAATCACTCGACTTGTACCGAGATCCCTAATTAGTAAAGCAGCTACTCGAACTAGCATACTAGTAGCCATCTCAATAAGGAATCCTGAGTTCATGCAACTAGGGTTTCAGACAACTCCTACACTTAAGTGCACAATACAAGCCTACAAACATTAAGTGCAGTAAAATAGCATATATAACGGTTATACATAAAACCGGGGCTTGCCTTCCAAAGCTGGGGCAGGCAGATCCTCGATGGCAGGCTCTGGTGCTGAATCCAAGGCTACCTCCTGAGCAACTCCTCGCTCCGGCACGAGGATGTACTCTTCGTCCGCGAGGTTGCAATCTATCGAATGTAATGAATAAGATATATGTATGCTACGATGTGCAGAGTTTAGTAACTTTTATGCATAGTGAAGAAAAAGCTAAGTTAGTTGATAACTTAGGGTTTCCTCGTTATAAGAAACTCTCAGTGGTTTATGCTTAGAACTTAGGTTTGAGGTTTTTCTTAGAGGCAAACATAGTGGATTAAGACTTGGATTGCCCTTTAAAGGTTCTATTAGGGATTCAAGGGTTTTGCTGATTTGGTCAAGGTAACATTAATCTCCACTACTAATTCCTCTCTTTATTTGCATTTTATGCTTTTAATGGTGGGTTTGAACTACAACAGTGAATTAAAAATTTTCAAAAATTCTGAAAAAAGTTACAATGGGTTAAAATTGGTCACTGTAGTCTGTCCCATAAATTTGAGGTCAAAAATAAATAGATTATGCCCTTGACAAAAATAACAAAAGTTGGGGCAGAGGGGTTACCTTGCACTACAATTCTTACCTAGGTGTGGGTTCTGTACCAAGAGTTATTTTTGCTTGTATCTATGGGTAATAACATGCTTCTGTGCCAAAAATCACAGGGGGTTACTTAGTGGTTATTTAGTTATGATTTTCTAAAGTTTAAAGCCAAAAATACACTTATAACTAACTTGTTATTTGAAAAATATCAAACAACAAAATTTGTATTTTTCCTAGGTTCTTCTTAACACATGAGCAGTCATTTCCAAGGTAGGGGTGTTTTCTCCTTAGGATTATTTTCTTATGATTTTTCAAAGTTTTCCCTGTTTTTCATGAATAAATTTGAGTGCAATTTCTTTCCACTGGACTATGGTTCCATAAATTTTTCTTGTGAACTATATCACTTAGGCATGCTAGGAAAAATATGGTTGCCTTCTAGTGCCCATTTTAACCTCTTTTCTTCATTTTCTTAAGTTGGAGCATAAACAAGGTTTAGTGGATAAATCTTTATTACCCTTGTATACTGGGGTGTTTATTAATTTTAAACAATGTAACTACTAGGTTAGTGTCTCCAGTATTTTTCTCAACCCTGGTCTAACAATATTTCTATTTTTCCCTTTATTAATGAATTTTGGGCAGTTTTCTTATTTAATTCAAAACTCTATAAAACTTTACAGGAACTATGGGGTCTATTATTTTTGCCTGAAAGTTTATATTTCACAAAGTTATGCATTTATTAAGTTCTATGCAATATTTATAAGAAAAGTAAATTCGAAATGGAAAAGAAATGCAGATTTGCGCTAAAGTACCTAGGTTTTCTCCCCCTTTTCTCTCATAAAACAGTCCTCGGTCTACTATTTGCAGAGTCTCTGACCTTGCACAAAACCCCCTGGACTTAACCTAAACCTAACCTGCGATCCCTGGCTGGCTGAAACAGTAACCGTCGCAAAGAGCACGGCGGCGAGGCTCACCGGCGGCAGTAGAGCTCTGGTGGGGTGGTCAGCAATGTCGGGGGGGTCACGACAGTCACGTCGGTGTGCGGGTTGGCATCGGAGGTGGTTGGAGCTGCTCTGGCAACGAGCGCAGGCGGAGGAGGTCATCGGTGGCTCCTGCTCCGGCCAACCCACAGCGATAGGGTTCAATTAAAGTGCACGGGGAGCTCGATGGAGTGATGTAGAGGCCATGTGCACAAGGAATTGAGAAATGGTCCAGTGGCTTACCCGATCCACGTGCTCCGGTAGGGATATGAACTCCGGCGAGCGTGATTGCACGGTTCCGGTGGGGCTAGTTCTCGGCTCAAGCTCGGGAAAGCTTCACGGCCTTCGGTGGAGGCTATCCAAGGGCTTGGATCGAGCGGAGGTGGACGGGAAAAGGTTTGGCCATTGTGGTTGCCCTTGGGCGGCTCTAGTGGGTCGAGGGGAGGTCGCCGGAGCTCGGGCGAGCTCGGGAGAGTTAGGCGTGGTATAGAGGAGGCAACGGGGAAGATGGTCGTGCACTAGGGCGGGTTTTATAGCCGTGGCGTGGGTGTGGGCACGGGGCGGCCGAGGGCGCGTGGGGGTTCGCGTGCGGGTGTGCTCTGGGCGCGCCCCCGAGTGTCAGCCAACGTCGAACACGTGGGGGTTTACTTCTGCCAGGGTTCAACGGCCGATTTGGTCGACTTAGCGTGCAGATCTTAGCAAAACCCCCATGTATGGTCTCTTCTCTGCACCAAATCCTACCTTTTCGATGTGAGTTCCAAGCGAAGATATGGTCGGGGTAGAGAGATATGGGGGTGAGAAGTTGGCTCTGTCCGAACTGTCCACACCGAGACAAAAGCCATGCCAAGTCGTGTCAAATGACTTAGGGTTGGGTTCAAACTTTTCCATGGTGTTCTAGGGGTCTTTAAGCGCCATTTTGTCAATTGGGCCATAAGGTTTTGAGTTTGGGAAAAAGATGAACATGTGTGATCTTTGAAAAAGGGTCGGTTTTGAACTTGAGAAAAACCTGATTTTTCTTTTATGTCTTTCTCTTTGGTGATATTTTTGGGGTTTTTCTGAATCCTTTTTGGGGTCACTCTCTTTCTATGTTTTGTAGGGTATTAAGTGTACTACAACTTTCATAATTAGTCCAAGTCATGACAATGTGATTTACATAGACTTTTTGCCATAATCCCCTCTAGGGCTCCATTTGCCTATAAGGGATTTGAATTAGGGTTTGGGTCATTCCCCTCTCTTTAGTGCATGATAAGGCCAAGGCCTGACTTCTAAGATGGGTTACACCTACTTAGGATCATGACCCCCATGTTTGGTGTCTTTTGCTCAATTTAAACTACATGTGATGATGGGTTCATTAGTGTGGGATTAAGTGAAAACCCTGAGTAACACCTGGGGTGTTACAGCCCTCCCCCTTAAAGGAATCTCGCCCCGAGATTGTGGGTGGGGATCCTTTAGAGTGTGCCAAGAAGACGGGTCTGTTTGATGTATATTCTTTAAACCAGGTTTCTCTAATTAACTGCTCTTCGAATGTCATCCTCTTTGCAACTTCAGAAGGAAGTCATTTTAAAGTCATTTTCAACGCTTACTTTACCCTTAACAACTAAGTTTTTCTTATATTTAGATTCAAAGGGCAGGTGGGGGTGGGGTTTTTGGATTACGTACCGACTCCCTTGGGCAGAAAGTCGGGGAAGCGAGAACGTAGAAAATCCTCAGTCTCCCACGTAGCCTCTTCTTCTGTGTGGTGACTCCACTGAACTTTATACATCCTGATCGACCTTGCCCTAGTTGATCTCTCCTTTTGGTCCAGTATCCTGACGGGGTGCTCTTGATAGGACAAGTCTGGTTCTATTTCCAATTCTGGTTCAGGTAGCGCTTCGGTGGGTAAGCGAACACACTTTCGTAGCTGAGATACGTGGAACACATCATGAACTGCTGACATATGGGGTGGCAACTTTAATTGATACGCTACAGGTCCACAAGTCTCCTTGATTTCATAGGGCCCAATGTAGCGTGGAGCCAACTTGCCCTTGATTCCAAACCTCTGAACACCTTTAGTGGGTGACACTTTAACGTAAACATGATCTCCCACTTCAAACTGCAGAGGTTTCCTCCTCTTGTCATGATAGCTCTTTTGTCTGGCCTGAGCAGCTTCTAGGTTCTTTCTAATGACTCTGACCTTCTCATCTACTTCAAGTACCAAGTCAGGTCCAAATATTTCCCTTTCTCTAGCTTGAGACCAATTTAGCGGTGTCCTACACCTTCTCCCATACAAGGCCTCGAAAGGTGCCATCTTTAAACTGGACTGGTAGCTGTTATTATAAGAGAACTCTGCCAATGAAAGACATTTGTCCCAATCCTTTCCATAGTGTAGCACACATGCCCTCAACATGTCTTCCAAAATCTGATTCACCCTTTCTGTCTGACCATCTGTTTGAGGGTGGTATGCTGAGCTTCTTATTACATGGGTCCCAAGTGATTCTTGCAATTGCTCCCAGAAACGTGCTACAAATGGTGCTCCTCGGTCAGACACAATAGTCCTTGGTATTCCATGCAGACGAACTATCTAGTCAATATAAATTTCTACATACTTTTCTGTCCGGTGGGTGGTATGTACTGGCAAGAAATGCACTGCTTTAGTCAACCTATCCACAATGACCCAAATAGAATCATGGTGTCAGGAGGTATTGGGCAATCCCACGATAAAATCCATGCAAATGTCCTCCCATTTCCAAGATGGTATTGGAAGGGGTCTAAGGTGCCTGCTACCTTCAAATCACTGGACTTGACTCTTTGGCAAGTGTCACACTGAGATATATACTTAGCAATTTCCCTCTTCATCCGGGTCCACCAGTACAAGGATCTGAGGTCATGATATATCTTGTTGCTGCCGGGATGCATGGAGAATTTAGAAAGGTGAGCTTCATCCAATATTTTTGTTCTAAGCTTGGGGTTCTTGGGGACAACCAATCGGTCTCCAAACCATAGAATTCCTTTGCTATCCTGATGGAAGCATTTGTACTTGTCCACCTTTTGTTCGATCATTTCCTTAATGACTTGAACACCCTTGTCACCAATCTGTGCCATGACTATTTGTTCATGTAAGGTGGGTTCCACTGAGATATAACTTAAAGTACCTGAAGGAATGACTTCAAGGTTTAATTTGCATAACTCATCACATAGAGTGGCGATCTTAGAGTCCATGATCACACAGTTGCACTGGGCCTTCCGACTTAAAGCATCTGCCACAACATTGGCTTTGCTAGGATGGTAATGTACTTCCAAATCATATTCCTTGATTAATTCTAACCATCTTCTCTGCCTCATATTAAGATCAGCCTGAGTGAAGATATACTTGAGACTCTTATGATCAGTATAGATATTACCATGAGCTCCCATCAAGTAGTGTCTCCATATCTTGAGAGCATGAACTACAGCTGCTAATTCCAGATCGTGTGTGAGGTAGTTCTGCTCATGGGGTCTGAGTGCTCGACAGGCGTAAGCAATAACTATGTTGTCTTGCATCAAGACACATCCGAATCTAGTACCTGAAGCATCGCAATAAACCTCGAAAGATTTTGTGTTATCCGGTTGAGCTAACACGGGTGCTGTTGTCAAATGTTGCCTTAGTGCATGAAAGGCATCCTCACATTTCTGGCTCCATTCATACTTGACTCCTTTCTTCAACAATTTAGTCATTGGCTTGGCAATCCTGGAGAAATCCAGAATAAATCACCGATAATACCCTACCAATCCCAGAAAACTCCGAATTTGCCATACGGTGGTAGGAGGTTTCCAATTCATCACTTCTTGTACTTTCTCAGGATCAACTGATACCCCATCTTGAGAAATGGTATGACCTAGAAATTTTACCTCCTTCAGCTAGAATTCACACTTGGACAGCTTAACATATAGACGATGATTGCGCAGCCGCTGAAGTACGGTGTGTAGATAATTAGTATACTCATCTTTATTTTTGGAATAAACCAGAATGTCATCAATGAAGACTACCACAAATTTGTCCAGCTCATGAATACCGAGATCATCAAATACATGAAATAAGCCGTGGCATTGGTTAGCCCGAAAGACATCACCAAGTACTCATAAAGCCCATATCTGGTAGAGAAAGCTATTTTGGGAATATCACTGGCCCTAATTTTTATCTGATGATAGCCAGAGCAAAGATCTATCTTGGAGAACACTTTGACTCCCACCAACTAATCAAACAATACATCAATGCGGGGCAACGGATACTTGTTCTTGATGGTCACCGCAATGAGAGGGCGGTAGTCAACACACAACCTCAAACTCTCATCTTTCTTCTTTACGAATAAAGCGGGACATCCCCATGGTGAAGTACTCGGGCGAATGAATCCTTTGTCCAACAATTCTTGCAACTGCTTTTTTCAATTCCGCCAACTCTGCTGGAGGCATCCTATAGGGTCTCTTAGATATAGGGGTAGTTCCGGGTTGTAGTTCAATCGCGAACTCTATGTCTCTGTCAGGTGGCATCCCTAGTAGTTCATCCGGAAAAACATCTGGGTAGTCACAAACCACTGGGATTCCTTCGACGGGTGACTCTATCATATTGAAGGCATAGGAACGGATACAACCCTGATCGGGCAAATATAATGTGGTTTTGCCACACATAGGGGAGTGTATCTCAATAACCCTTGCTGCAATATCAATTACTGCCTGATGCCTCGATAACCAGTCAGTTCCTAGAATGATGTCCACACTATCCAATCCTAAGATGAGGGGGGTGGTTTTAATTCTAAGACTACCAAACCTTATGGGCACACGTCGGTTGATTTGATAGGTGGCAACCCTGCCCCCTGGTGTTGAAATTGTAATACCCCCATTGGTGTGATGGAAAGGTAACTGGCATTTGGCACTAAATTTTGCACTAATAAAACTGTGTGATGCACCAGAATAAAAAAGAATGATTGCAGGATTATTCAAAACGGAAAAGATACCAGTCATGACGGGTGCTCCCTCTGGAATATCAGCCATGGTGGTGAAGTTCAGCCTGCCTTGCCTCACTTGCACCTTCTGCCTTTTTCCTTGGTTCTGGTTGGAATTTTGCCCCTGCCTCTGCTGGTTCTTGGGACAATTCTTGGCGTAGTGTCCAGTGCTGCCACAAGTGAAGCATCTATTGTCATTGGCCTGACGGTACTGCTGCTGCTGTGGCTGGTTGTTTCTCGGAACTGGGGGCTAAGAGTGGTTGGGTGTCTGCTGCTGCTGCTGTGGTCGAATCACCCATCACCTTTGCTGCTGCTGAGGTCCCCTGTTCTGAGTGTCAGACACAATCCTGAAGCACTGTGGCTGAGCTGATGATCCTGCCATAGGGATCTTTCTCTTCTTTTCGGCCTGACGGGCTATGATGCAGTCCTCCTGGGAAATGGCCATGTTGACTAACTCATTGTAACTATTGGCCCTGACGGTGTTGAGACGGTCGCGGAGCTTAGTGCTGAGCCCCCTCCTGAATCTGTCCCTCTTCTTCGCATCAGTGTCTGCGTGATATCCGGCATACTGGCCCAGGTCATTGAAGGCCTGAGCATACTGCAACACTGTACGATTCCCCTGAGTGAGTGCCAGAAACTCATTTAGTTTGCGATCCATAATGCCTGCTGGTATGTGATGCCCTCTGAAAGCTGGCTTGAATTCTCTCCATTCCACCACGTGGCCATCTGGTTGCATAGCGAGAAAGTGATCCCACCATGTTCGCGCGGGTCCGCGAAGCTGCTGAGTGGCAAAACGAACTTTGGCCGCATCTGAACAATTGCCGTTAAGTAATGGGAATTTGGATTCCACTACCCTGATCCACACATCAGCATCAAGTGGATCCTCTGTCCGAGTGAACAACGGTGGCTGAGTACTGAGGAACTCCTGATAAGTGGCCGCTACTGGGGGACGCTGATGGTGATCACCACCACCATAGTGCTGCAGTGGTGGCTGTCGCTGAGCCAGCTATCGCAGAATCTCATTCTGCTGAGCCATCAGTTCTTGCATGGTAGGAGGCAGTGGCGGGGGTGGAGGAATGCACTCATTTTGTCCACGACGCGCTCTTCCTGCCATCTGAAAAAAAATTTAAGGATGCTCTCAACATTATACTTCTGATGTCAGGGTTTATTCGTGATGAAAGATTTGAAAGGGTAAAACCAATATTTTCTTGCATAATTTAAAGCTGACATCATTCATCATCCAAACTTCCACAAGAGTTTGTTACGATTACATCAGTGACCCAAAAGACTCAACTCTGTCCAGCCTAGTACCCCAAGGGTGCAAAAGCTAAGCTAGCTCCAAGGAGTTCTATCGCCACACACTTCTAACTCTATCCCTGCGACCTAGTGAGCAAACGAGGCAATGCTCGACTCGGGGAAAGGTGGTGTCCCTGAGCCAGCAGTGTCCAAGCTGGAGGCAGGCTCTGGCTCCTCTCCTCCCTCGATGTCGACATCCTCGTTGGCCTCCATGTCCTGGATCTCCTGGTGGTGCATATCCAAATGTTGGTTAGCCTCCGCAAGTTGCTGCTGAGTGTTGATTAGTTGATCCTCGAGAACCTCAATGGTGTTCTCCCTGGTCCCCACTAGCTCCTCAAGCTCCTGGATCTCATGGGACATCTGTTCCACCTGCAGGTCCTTTTCCACCAATTCCATGGACAGATCTACCACAAGTTCCTCTCTGTTATCCAGGGTAATCTTGGTAGCCTCCAACAATGCTATCAGATGAGACATTGCCTCTCCTCGCATCACTTGCAGATGATATAGGGCATTCATGCATCGCACTGTCCAGTGAGCAGTCTGCCCTGGGTAAAGAGCCCATATGTCCTTGGCATGCTCCACTCGATCTTTCCACATTGGGTCGTCCTCATTATCAGCAGGGAACAAGCCAATGGGATGAGTAGACAGCTCCAAGGGGTGAAAACCATAGAAGGTCGTTAGCCCGTGGAGAGCAATCGCCTCGATAGTATCCTCAGCCTGGTATCCGAAAGACTCAGAGTCCAACGAACGCCAGCCTGGCTGTAAGGGATGAGGCTCTAGGGTCATCCTCACCCTACAGCGAGGCACTCGGTGCTTCTCGAACAGCTGCACCGTGTACTAGGGAGGCGTCGTGTCTCCGGCTCCCTGAAGTACCTCCCACAAGATACGAGGAAAGCCCTCTCGTGCAAGTCCGTCCGTGTGGGACTGTGCGTTCCCTCCGTTCGAGTATCCGTGAGAAGTCATCTGTGTATGGTTAAGCGTAAGTGAAAAAAAGGAAAAGAATTATGAAATAAAAATGGGATCAAGGCTCGGCCTCTCTATGGCTATGACAATGTCACTGAGTGTACTTAATCCTCCATTATCATGTATTAAATTTTTACCTAATTATTAATAGTTTTAGTAAGGATGCATGCATGCTCATCCTAACGACCTCATTCGAACTTAGAGGGAATAGGGAAAAGCTCCAATTCCGCATAGTAGCATGTAGGGCTTACTCAATTAGCCACCTAGCTACCCCTCTATCATCCTAAGGCTTCACGTCCTAGGTCTATCCTGATTGTCCTAGCGATCTATCCAACATTCGTTTCTATCAAGTTTTATTTTTGAAAAGGGATGGTATTTACAGTTTATCGATTCATCTGTGGTGGAACAAGCTCCGATACCAGCTGTGGCGGAACCGCCCAAATTATTCCAACTTAAGTGCCTAAGTCCAGCCTTAGAGGCTAGACCACACTTAAATAGGAATAACACGTCAGTCCCTCGGGTCTAGTCCGACGAGGCCACTAACAGGATCAAGTACCACGTTCTCACTCGATGGTGAGGCACAGAGAAAATACAATAAAGCATAAAACCATACATTAAGGAGTATCAAATTTATTACATCATCATCGGAGTTTTAGCCAAAAGTAGTGATCATTGTTCAGAATGCAGCGAAATAAAACTAACGATAAATAAATGGAGAGATGGGGAAGCTTGTCCCATCACTCAACATGCTCCTCCTCAGCCGAGATAGGTTCCCACTCGACTGTCCAACCCGTTGGCAAGGTGGACAGCCAAGTCACTCCAGCAACCATGTCCTCCAGAGAACCTGTAAAAATTATGCCACAAGCAAGGCTGAGTATACTAATACTCAGCTAGACTTACCCGGTGTGAGGAGTCTACTCCTCTACCTCTAGACATGCGGCTGTTTGGCTGAGGGGTTTGGTTTGCCAAAAACACTAGCTGGGTCTAAAATCATGTTTTTGTTTTTCAAGTTTTAGTGCGACTCTTTTAAGACTAGATGTATCCCTATCTAATCATACATGCTAGCAATCATTTTTAGCAATCAACATCTTTTGTCAAATCAACACAATTCCACTTGTTACTCAATGAAGCAGCATGGATCAAACAGTCTCATTAGCTGCGAGAAGCAGACGATTCGAATCGAGTTTTTAAACCTTGCAAGGTAAACCTAAACACACGACGTGGCGAGGCACTCCGTCCCCACACATATGAACCGTCCCGATCGATTCCCCATCAGCAGATCAGGGCTCACCACCTTGGTGTACAATGCCTCACTGACCCCGACTGCCGTCATGCAGTGACCGCACTTGTACCCACCATAACCGGAATGGGAGACCGCGTCTCAAGTCGCGTGAGGGGTAAAGTCTACTGCCAGGTTCACTCAGGTACTACGCATACCGATTTACCATATTTCTCGGTATGTGTTTAGTACGTTCAAACGCTTGACACACGGTACCACACCTTCATCCTTATTCCAATTTTTGTCTCGTAGACAATGCATCCCCATGGATCGTTGTCCACAAACCATCATCATTCCGATATAAAAATGGATACAATCAATTCCTGACCTCGTGCGAGTGCTAGAAAAATCACTCGACTTCTACCGAGATCCCTAATTAGTAAAGCAGCTACTCGACCTAGCACACTAGTAGCCATCACAACAAGGAATCATGAGTTCATGCAACTAGGGTTTCAGACAACTCCTACACTTAAGTGCACAATACAAGCCTACAAACATTAAGTGCAGTAAAATAGCATATATAACGGTTATGCATAAATCCGGGGCTTGCCTTCCAAAGCTGGGGCAGGTAGATCCTCGATGGTAGGCTCTGGTGCTGGATCCGGGGCTACCTCCTGAGCAACTCCTTGCTCCGGCACGAGGATGTACTATCCGTCCACGAGGTTGCAATCCATCGAATGCAATGAATAAGATATATGTATGCTATGATATGCAGAGTTTAGTAACTATTATGCATAGTGAAGAAAAAGCTAAGTTAGTTGATAACTTAGGGTTTCCTCGTTACAAGAAACTTTCGGTGGTTTATGCTTAGAACTTAGGTTTGAGGTTTTGTTTAGAGACAAACATAGTGGATTAAGACTTGGATTTCCCTTTAAAGGTTCTATTAGGTATTCAGGGGTTTTGCTGATTTGGTCAAGGTAACATTAATCTCCACTACTAATTCCTCTCTTTATTTGCTTTTTATGCTTTTAATGGTGGGTTTGAACTACAACAGTGAATTAAAAATTTCCAAAAATTCTAAAAAAAATCGCAGTGGGTTAAAATTGGTCACTGTAGTCTGTCCTATAAAGTTGAGGTCAAAAATAAATAGATTATGCCCTAGACAAAAATAAAAAAAAGTTGGGGCAGAGGGGTTACCATGCACTACAATTCTTACCTAGGTGTGGGTTCTGTACCAAGAGTTATTTTTGCTGGTATCTATGGGTAATAGCATGCTTGTGTGCCAAAATCACAGGGGGTTACTTAGTGGTTATTTAGTTATGATTTTCTAAAGTTTAAAGCCAAAAATACACTTATAACTAACTTGTTATTTGAAAATATCAAACAACAGAACTTGTAATTTTCCTAGGTTCTTCTTAACACAAGAGCAGTCATTCCCAAGGTAGGGGTGTTTTCTCTTTAGGATTATTTTCTTATGATTTTTCAAAGTTTTCCATATTTTTCATGAATAAATTTGAGTGCAATTTCTTTCCACTGGACTATGGTTCCACAAATTTTTCTTGTGACTATATCACTTAGGCTTGCTAGGAAAAATATGGTTGCCTTCTAGTGCCCATTTTTAACCTCTTTTCTTCATTTTCTTAAGTTGGAGCATAAACAAGGTTTAGTGGATAAATCTTTTTTACCCTTGTATACTGGGGTGTTTATTAATTTTAAACAATGTAACTACTAGGTTAGTGTCTCCACTATTTTTCTCAACCCTGGTCTAATAATATTTCTATTTTCCCTTTATTAATGAATTTTGGGCAGTTTTCTTATTCAATTCAAAACTCTATAAAACTTTACAGGAACTATGGGGTCTATTATTTTTGCCTGAAAGTTTATATTTCACAAAGTCTAGAAAAATTGGTTTTACTAATTTTGGATGATTATTCTTCAAGTTATGCATTAATTAAGTTCTATGCAATATTTAAAAGAAAAGTAAATTCGAAATGGAAAAGAAATGAAGATTTGCGCTGAAGTCCCTGGGTTTTCTCCCCCGTTTCTCTCACAAAACAGCCCTCGGTCTACTATTTGCATGAGTCACTGATCTTGCACAAAACCCCCTGGACTTAACCTAAACCTAACCCATGATCCCTGGCTGGCTGAAACAGTAACCGTGGCAAAGATCACGGTGGCGAGGCTCACAGGCGGCAGTAGAGCTCCGGTGGGGCGGTCAGCGACGTCGGGGAGGTCACGGCGGTCACGTCGGTGTGCGGGTCGGCGTCGAAGGTGGTCGGAGCTGCTCTGGCCACGAGCGCAGGCAGCGGAGGTCATCGGCGGCTCCTGCTCCGGCCAACCCACAGTGGTAGGGTTCAATTAAAGTGCACGGGGAGCTCCACGGAGTGATGTAGAGGCCATGTGCGCAAGGAATTGAGAAATGGTCCAGTGGCTTACCCGGTCCACGTGCTCCGGCGGGGTTATGAACTCCGGCGAGCGTGATTGCACGGTTCCGGTGGGGCTGGTTCTCGGCTCAAGCTTGGGAAAGCTTCACGGCCTTCTGCGGAGGCTATCCGAGGGCTTGGATCGAGCGGAGGTGGACGAGAAAAGGTTTGGCCACGGTGGTTGCCCTCGAGCGGCTCAGGCGGGTCGCGGGGAGGTCGCCGGAGCTGCGGGCGAGCTCGGGAGAGTTAGGCGTGGTACAGAGGAGGCAACGGGGAAGATGGCCGTGCACTAAGGCGGGTTTTATAGCCATGGCGCGGGTGTGCACGGGGCGGCCGAGGGCTTGTGGGGGTTCATGTGCGGGCGTGCTCTGGACGCGCCCCCGAGTGTCAGCCCACGTCGAACACGTGGGGGTTTACTTCTGCCAGGGTTCAACGGCCGATTTGGTCAACTTAGAATGCAGATCTTACCAAAACCCCCGTGTATGGTCCCTTCTCTGCACCAAATCCTACCTTTTCGATGTGAGTTCCAAGCGAAGATATGATCGGGGTAGAGAGATATGGGTGTGGGAAGTTGGCTCTGTCTGAACTGTCCACACTGAGACAAAAGCCATGCTAAGTCATGTCAAATGACTTAGGGTTGGGTTCAAACTTTTCCAAGGTGTTCTAGGGGTCTTTAAGTGCCATTTTGTCAATTGGGCCATAAGGTTTTGAGTTTGGGAAAAAGATGAACATGTGTGATCTTTGAAAGAGGGTCGATTTTGAACTTGAGAAAAACCTGATTTTTCTTTTATGTCTTTCTCTTTGGTGATCTTTTTGGGGTTTTTCTGAATCCTTTTTGGGGTCACTCTCTTTCTATGTTTTGTAGGGTATTAAGTGTACTACAACTTTCATAATTAGTCCAAGTCATGACAATGTGATTTACATAGACTTTTTGCCACAATCCCCTCTAGGGCTCCATTTGCCTATAAGGGATTTGAATTAGGGTTTGGGTCATTCCCCTCTCTTTAGTGCATGATAAAGCCAAGGCCTGACTTCTAAGATGGGTTACACCTACTTAGGATCATGACCCCAAGTTTGCTTTTGTCTCGGTGTGGATAGTTCGGACAGAGCCAACTTCTCACCCCCATATCTCTCTACCCCGACCATATCTTCGCTTGGAACTCACATCGAAAAGGTAGGATTTGGTGCAGAGAATAGACCATACACGAGGGTTTTCCTAAGATCTGCACGCTAAGTCCACCAAATCAGCCATTGAACCCTGGCAGAAGTAAACCCCCACGTGTTCGACGTGGGCTGACACTCGGGGGCGCGCCCAGAGCACGCCCGCATGCGAACCCTTCACACGCCCTCGGCCGCCCCGTGCCCACACCCGTGCCACGGCTATAAAACCCGCCCTAGTGCATGGCCATCTTCCCTGTTCCCTCCTCTGTACCACGCCTAACTCTCCTGAGCTCGCCCGCAGCTCCGGCGACCTCCCCTCGACACGCTAGAGCCGCCTGAGGGCAACCACCGTGGCCAAACCTTTTCCCGTCCACCTCCGCTCAATCCAAGCCCTCGGATAGCCTCCCCAGAAGGCCGTGAAGCTTTCCTGAGCTTGAGCCGAGAACCAGCCCCACTGGAACCATGCAATCACGCTCGCCGGAGTTCATAACCCCACCGGAGCACGTGGACCGGGTAAGCCACTAGACCATTTCTCAATTCCTTGCACACATGGCCTCTACATCACTCCGTGGAGCTCCCCGTGCACTTTAATTGAACCCTACCGCTGTGGGTTGGCTGGAGCAGGAGCCGTTGACGACCTCCGCCGCCTGCGCTCGTGGCCAGAGCAGCTCCGACCACCTCCGACGCCGACCCGCACACCGACGTGACCGCCGTGACCTCCCCGACGTCGCTAACCACCCCACTGGAGCTCTACTGCTGCCGGTGAGCCTCACCGCCGTGATCTTTGCCACAGTTACTGTATCAGCCAACCAGGGATCATGGGTTAGGTTTAGGTTAAGTCCAGGGGGTTTTGTGCAAGGTCAGTGACTCATGCAAATAGTAGACCAAGGGCTATTTTGTGAGAGAAAAGGGGGAGAAAACCCAGGGACTTCAGCGCAAATTTGCATTTCTTTTCCATTTCGAATTTACTTTTCTTTTAAATATTGCAGAGAACTTAATAAATGCATAACTTGAAGAATAATCATCCAAAATTAGTCAAACCAATTTTTCTTGACTTTGTGAAATATAAACTTTCAGGCAAAAATAATAGACCCCCTAGTTCCTGTAAAGTTTTATAGAGTTTTGAATTAAATAAGAAAACTGCCCAAAATTCATTAATAAATGGAAAAATAGAAATATTGTTAGACTAGGGTTGAGAAAAATAGTGGAGACACTAACCTAGTTGTTACATTGTTTAAAATTAATAAACACCCCAGTATACAAGGGTAAGAAAGATTTATCCACTAAACCTTGTTTATGCTCCAACTTAAGAAAATGAAGAAAAGAGGTTAAAAATGGGCACTAGAAGGCAACCATATTTTTCCTAGCATGCCTAAGTGATATAGTTCACAAGAAAAATTTGTGGAACCATAGTTCAGTGGAAAGAAATTGCACTCAAATTTATTCATGAAAAACAGGGAAAACTCTGAAAAATCATAAGAAAATAATCCTAAGGAGAAAACACCCCTACCTTGGGAATGACTACTCTTGTGTTAAGAAGAACCTAGGAAAAAAACAAGTTCTGTTGTTTGATATTTTTCAAATAACAAGTTAGTAATAAGTGTATTTTTGGCTTTAAAATTTAGAAAATCATAACTAAATAACCACTAAGTAACCCACTGTGATTTTTGGCACAGAAGCATGTTATTACCCATAGATACCAGCAAAAATAACTCTTGGTACAGAACCCACACCTAGGTAAGAATTGTAGTGCAAGGTAACCCCTCTGCCCCAACTTTTTTTTATTTTTGTCCAGGGCATAATCTATTTATTTTTGACCTCAAATTTATAGGACAGACTACAGTGACCAATTTTAACCCACTGTAATTTTTTCAGAATTTTTGGAAATTTTTAATTCACTGCTGTAGTTCAAACCCACCATTAAAAGCATAAAAAGCAAATAAAGAGAGGAATTAGTAGTGGAGATTAATGTTACCTTGACCAAATCAGCAAAACCCTTGAATACCTAATAGAACATTTAAAGGGCAATCCAAGTCTTAATCCACTATGTTTGCCTCTAAGCAAAACCTCAAACCTAAGATCTAAGCATAAACCACTGAGAGTTTCTTATAACGAGGAAACCCTAAGTTATCAACTAACTTAGCTTTTTCTTCACTATGCATAATAGTTACTAAACTCTGCATATCATAGCATACATATATCTTATTCATTGCATTCGATAGATTGCAACCTCGCGGACGGAGAGTACATCCTTGTGCCGGAGCAAGGAGTTGCTCAGGAGGTAGCCCCGAATCCAGCACCAGAGCCTGCCATCGAGGATCTGCCTACCCCAGCTTTGGAAGGCAAGCCCCGGTTTTATGCATAACTGTTATATATGCTATTTTACTGCACTTAATGTTTGTAGGGTTGTATTGTGCACTTAAGTGTAGGAGTTGCCTGAAACCCTACTTGCATGAACTCAGGATTCCTTGTTGAGATGGCTACTAGTATGCTAGGTCGAGTAGCTGCTTTACTAATTAGGGATCTCAGTAGAAGTCGAGTGATTTTTCTAGCACTTGCGTGAGGTCAGGAATTGATTGTATCCATTTTTATATCGAAATGATGATGGTCTGTGGACAACGATCCATGGGGATGCGTTGTCTATGAGACGGAAATTGAAATAAGGATGAAGGTGTGGTACCATGTGTCAAGCGTTTGAATGTACTAAACACATACCGAGAAATATGGTAAATCAGTAAGCCTAGTACCTGAGTGAACCTGGCAGTAGACTTTACCCCTCACGCGACCTAAGACGTGGTATCCCATTCCGGTTAAGGTGGGTACAAGTGCGGTCACTTCACGACGGCAGTCGGGGTCAGTGAGGCATTGTACACCAAGGCGGTGAGCCCTGATCTGCTGACAGGGAATCGATGGGGACGGTTGATATGTGTGGGGACGGAGTGCCTCGCCACGTCGTGTGTTTAGGTTTACCTTGCAAGGTTTAAAAACTCGATTCGAATCGTTTTCTTCTCGCAGCTAATGAGACTGCTTGATCCATGCTGCTTCATTGAGTAACATGTGGAATTGTGTTGATTTGACAAAAGATGTTGATTGCTCAAAATGATTGCTACCATGTATGATTAGATAGGGATACATCTAGTCTTAAGAGAGTCGCACTAAAACTTGAAAAACAAAAACAAGATTTTAGACCCAGCTAGTGCTTTTGGCAAACCAAACCCCTCAGCCAAACAGCTGCATGTCTAGAGGTAGAGGAGTAGACTCCTCACACAGGGTAAGTCTAACTGAGTATTAGTATACTCAGCCTTGCTTGTGGCATAATTTTTACAGGTTCTCTGGAGGACATGGTTGC
This sequence comes from Zea luxurians, assembly GCA_029449295.1. Classification (NCBI taxonomy): domain Eukaryota; kingdom Viridiplantae; phylum Streptophyta; class Magnoliopsida; order Poales; family Poaceae; genus Zea; species Zea luxurians. The sequence goes on from JAOPSE010000033.1 coordinate 32,136,175, forward strand.
TAGAGTGACTTGGTCGTCCACCTTGCCACCGGGTTGGACAGTCGAGTGGGACCCTACCTCGGCTGAGGAGGAGCATGAGGAGTGATGAGACAGGCTTCCCCATCTCTCCATTTATTTATCATTAGTTTTATTCCGCTGCATTCTGAACAATGATCACTACTTTTGGCGAAAACTACGATGATGATGTAATAAATTTGATACTCCTTAATGTATGGTTTTATGCTTTATTGTATTTGCTCTGTGCTTCACCATCGAGTGAGTATGTGGTACTTGATCCTGTTAGTGGCCTCGTCGGACTAGATCCAAGGGACTGACGTGTTATTCCTATTTAAGTGTGGTCTAGCCTCTAAGGTGGGACTTAGGCACTTAAGTTGGAATAATTCGGGCGGTTCCTGCTGTAACACCCTAGGTGTTACTCAGGGTTTTCACTTAACCCTACACTAATGAACCCATCATCACATGTAGTTTAAATTGAGCAAAAGACACCAAACTTGGGGGTCATGATCCTAAGTAGTTGTAACCCATCTTAGAAGTAATGCCTCGGCCTTATCATGCACTAAAGAGATGGTAATGACCCAAACCCTAATTCAAATCCCTTATAGGCAAATGGAGCCCTAGAGGGGATTATGGCAAAAAGTCTATGTAAATCACATTGTCATGACTTGGACTAAATATGAAAGTTGTAGTACACTTAATACCCTACAAAACATAGAAAGAGAGTGACCCCAAAAAGGATTCAGAAAAACCCCAAAAAGATCACCAAAGAGAAAGACATAAAAGAAAAATCAGGTTTTTCTCAAGTTCAAAACCGACCCTCTTTCACAGATCACACATGTTCATCTTTTTCCCAAACTCAAAACCTTATGGCCCAATTGACAAAATGGCGCTTAATGACCCCTAGAACACCCTAGAAAAGTTTGAACCCAACCCTAAGTCATTTGACACGACTTGGCATGGCTTTTGTCTTGGAGTGGACAGTTCGGACAGAGCCAACTTCTCACGCCCATATCTCTCTACCCTGACCATATCTTCGCTTGGAACTCACATCGAAAAGGTAGGATTTGGTGTAGAGAAGAGACCATACACGGGGGTTTTGCTAAGATCTGCACGCTAAGTCGACCAAATCGGCCGTTGAACACTGGCAGAAGTAAACCCCCATGTGTTCAACATGGGCTGACACTCGGGGGCGCGCCCGGAGCACGCCCGCACGCGAACCCCCCACGCGCCCTCGGCCGCCCCGTGCCCACACCCGTGCCACGGCTATAATACCCGCCCTAGTGCACGGCCATCTTCCCCGTTGCCTCCTCTGTACCACGCTTAACTCTCCCGAGCTCGCCCGCAGCTCCGGCGACCTCCCCGCGACCCGCCAGAGCCGCCCGAGGGCAACCACCGTGGCCAAACCTTTTCCCGTCCACCTCCGCTCGATCCAAGCCCTCGGATAGCCTCCCCAGAAGGCCGTGAAGCTTTCCTGAGCTTGAGCCGAGAACCAGACCCACCGGAACCGTGCAATCACGCTGGCCGGAGTTGATAACCCCGCCGGAGCACGTGGACCGGGTAAGCCACTGGACCATTTCTCAATTCCATGTGCACATGGCCTCTACATCACTCCGTGGAGCTCCCCGTGCAATTTAATTGAACCCTACCGCTGTGGGTTGGCCGGAGCAGGAGCCGCTGACGACCTCCGCCGCCTGCGCTCGTGGCCAGAGCAGCTCCGACCACCTCCGACGCTGACCTGCACACCGACGTGACCGCCGTGACCTCCCCGACGTCGCTGATCACCCCACTGGAGCTCTACTGCCGCCGGTGAGCCTCGCCGCCGTGATCTTTGCCACGGTTACTGTTTCAGCCAGCCAGGGATCGCAGGTTAGGTTTAGGTTAAGTCCAGGGGGTTTTGTGCAAGGTCAGTGACTCATGCAAATAGTAGACCGAGGGCTATTTTGTGAGAGAAAAGGGGGAGAAAACCCAGGTACTTCAGCGCAAATCTGCATTTCTTTTCCATTTCGAATTTACTTTTCTTTTAAATATTGCAGAGAACTTAATAAATGCATAACTTGAAAAATAATCATCCAAAATTAGTCAAACCAATTTTTCTAGACTTTGTGAAATATAAATTTTCAGGAAAAAATAATAGACCCCATAGTTCCTATAAAGTTTTATAGAGTTTTGAATTAAATAAGAAAACTACCCAAAATTTATTAATAAAAGGAAAAATAGAAATATTGTTAGACCAGGGTTGAGAAAAATAGTGGAGACACTAACCTAGTAGTTACATTGTTTAAAATTAATAAACACCCCAGTATACAAGGGTAAGAAAGATTTATCCACTAAACCTTGTTTATGCTCCAACTTAAGAAAATGAAGAAAAGAGGTTAAAAATGGGCACTAGAAGACAACCATATTTTTCCTAGCATGCCTAAGTGATATAGTTCACAAGAAAAATTTGTGGAACCATAGTCCAGTGGAAAGAAATTGCACTCAAATTTATTGATGAAAAATAGGGAAAACTTTGAAAAATCATAATAAAATAATCCTAAGGAGAAAACACCCCTACCTTGGGAATGACTGCCCTTGTGTTAAGAAGAACCTAGGAAAAATACAAGTTCTATTGTTTGATATTTTTCAAATAACAAGTTAGTTATAAGTGTATTTTTGGCTTTAAACTTTAGAAAATCATAACTAAAAAGACCACTATGTAACCCCCTGTGATTTTTGGCACAGAAGCATGTTATTACCCATAGATACCAGCAAAAATAACTCTTGGTACAGAACCCACACCTAGGTAAGAACTGTAGTGCAAGGTAACCCCTCTGCCCCAACTTTTGTTATTTTTGTCCAGGGCATAATCTATTTATTTTTTACCTCAAATTTATAGGATAGACTACAGTGACCAATTTTAACCCACTGTATTTTTTTTCAGAATTTTTGGAAATTTTTGATTCACTGTTGTAGTTCAAACCCACCATTAAAACCATAAAAAGCAAATAAAGAGAAGAATTAGTAGTGGAGATTAATGTTACCTTGACCAAATCAGCAAAACCCTTGAATACCTAATAGAACCTTTAAAGGGCAATCCAAGTCTTAATCCACTATGTTTGCCTCTAAGCAAAACCTCAAACCTAAGTTCTAAGCATAAACCACTGAGAGTTTCTTACAACGAGGAAACCCTAAGTTATCAACTAACTTAGCTTTTCTTCACTATGCATAATAGTTACTAAAGTCTGCATATCATAGCATACATATATCTTATTCATTGCATTCGATAGATTGCAACCTCACGGACGGAGAGTACATCCTCGTGCCGGAGCAAGGAGTTGCTCAGGAGGTAGCCCCGGATCCAGCACCAGAGCCTACCATCGAGGATCTGCCCGCCCCAGCTTTGGAAGGCAAGCCCCGGTTTTATGCATAACCGTTATATATACTATTTTACTGCACTTAATGTTTGTAGGCTTGTATTATGCACTTAAGTGTAGGAGTTGTCTGAAACCCTAGTTGCACGAACTCAGGATTCCTTGTTGAGATGGCTACTAGTATGCTAGGTCGAGTAGCTGCTTTACTAATTAGGGATCTCGGTAGAAGTTGATTGATTTTTCTAGCACTCGCGCAAGGTCAGGAATTGATTGTATCCATTTTTATATCGGAATGATGATGGTCTACGGACAACGATCCATGGGGATGCGTTGTCTATGAGATAGAAATTGGAATAAGGATGAAGTTGTGGTACCGTGTGTCAAGCGTTTGAACGTACTAAACACATACCGAGAAATATGGTAAATCGGTAAGCCTAGTACCTGAGAGAACCTGGCAGTAGACTTTACCCCTCACGCGACCTGAGACGTGGTCTCCCATTCCGGTTATGGTGGGTACAAGTGCGATCACTGCACGACGGCAGTTGGGGTCAGTGAGGCATTGTACGCCAAGGCGGTGAGCCCTGATCTGCTGACGGGGAATCGATGGGGACGGTTGATATGTGTGGGGACGGAGTGCCTCGCCACGTCGTGTGTTTAGGTTTACCTTGCAAGGTTTAAAAACTCGATTCGAATCGTCTGCTTCTCGCAGCTAATGAGACTGCTTGATCCATGCTGCTTCATTGAGTAACAAGTGGAATTGTGTTGATTTGACAAAAGATGTTGATTGCTAAAAATGATTGCTTCCATGTATGATTAGATAGGGATACATCTAGTCTTAAGAGAGTCACACTAAAACTTGAAAAACAAAAACATGATTTTAGACCCAGCTAGTGCTTTTGGCAAACCAAACCCCTCAGCCAAACAGCTGCATGTCTAGAGGTAGAGGAGTAGACTCCTCACATTGGGTAAGTCTAGCTGAGTATTAGTATACTCAGTCTTGCTTGTGGCATAATTTTTACAAGTTCTCTGGAGGACATGGTTGCTGGAGTGACTTGGCCGTCCACCTTGCCACCGGGTTGGACAGTCGAGTGGGACCCTACCTCGGCTGAGGAGGAGCATGAGGAGTGATGGGACAGGCTTCCCCATCTCTCCATTTATTTATCGTTAGTTTTATTCCGCTGCATTCCGAACAATGGTCACTACTTTTGGCTAAAACTCCGATGATGATGTAAAAAATTTGATACTCCTATTGTATGGTTTTATGCTTTATTGTATTTGCTCTGTGCCTCACCATCGAGTGAGTACGTGGTACTTGATCCTGTTAGTGGCCTCGTCGGACTAGATCCGAGGGACAGACGTGTTATTCCTATTTAAGTGTGGTCTAGCCTCTAAGGCGGGACATAGGCACTTAAGTTGGAATAATTCGGGCGGTTCCGCCACAGTGATCATACCCAATCCATCACTGGATCTTACTCTAATTCGATCACAATGTCCATCTGACTTTACTGTTGGCCAATACTCAGTCCCTGGGTGGTCTGACGGTCACACTTTAAACCTTTTTATCTCCCATTTTTGTACAACGCTTAGGAGTAATCACTTAAGCAAAGTTATACTCCTATCATAGCTCTACAAATTTGATGTGTTGACCTAGGCCAAATTTCTTATGAATTGGGATATATAGAGCTCCAAAGTTGACCCTATTCACTGAATTTCAAACTTAAGCATATATGGTTTATGGGGTGCTTTTTGCAAATAGGTCCAAATTCCACTATTCAACTTCCAAATTCTCCAATATAAAAGATATTTGGCTTGAAATGCACTTTTACTTTGATATTTGCACTTTGGTCCAAAAGTGCACAAAATTTACATCTACCCTCCTAGGTTTTCAATTTAGGGTTTTCCAGGGTTCTTTTTAGGGTTTTGAGTACTTTAGGGTTGTTGTACTACTAAAGTCCATCAAGGGTGATATCTTATCATCATTTCTCTTGTCTTATGAGGTTTTTACTCATTTAGGCTTCTCTTACATCATAAGCCCTAATTCAGGGTTAAGTACTCTACCCTAGGGTTAACCACTCATCAAGTCCTAACATCACAACTTGATTGAAATTTTTACCTAGTGAATGCACTCTAGGTATAACAGACATATGAAATGTTAATGCACATGATGTTATGCTCAAGTTTTAGTGCTAGTAACACCAGGGGTGTTAAACTATCCGTCCTAACACTGGGATTTCGTAGGTAATTAATTATAGGTGTCCTCCAATCAATTGCATCGACTTCGTTATTAGCCGAATCAATTAGGAGAACTTTCCTAGCAACATCGGACGACCCGGCTTCCATACCCAGACGGTCCGAGACATGGGAATCTAGCGTGGCATCGGTTATCAGATTTTCGGTGTTGTGAAATTTCCCTCGCTTTATCATATAACCTGAGGCATCCCGCGCTAATTGTTAGCTCTGTAATTCTCAACCAGATATGTGATGAATGCTGAATTCATCAAAAGAATGAATTATGCCCCAACATTTTTCAAGGTAACCATTTAGAGTACCATCTAAACATTGATACTCTTCTAATACATGTTGGACAACCAGCTGAGAATCACCAAATGCCTTCACATGTTTTACTCCCATATAGTTTAGAAGCTTCAAGTCAAACAAAAGGGCCTCATATTCGGCTTGATTGTTAGTGCAGTAAGTTTTTAATCGTCTAGAGAAATCGAAGGAGGCGTTACTTAGTGAAACAAGCACGATGCCAATTCCTTGTCCTTCATTGCAAACCGATCCATCAAAATATAAAGTCCAGGGAGTAACAGTGAGGTATGATATGTCAGTTTATGAGCATCATCAATCCGATGTTCCATAATAAAATCTACTACGACCTGGCCTTTCATAGATTTCAATGGTTCATAGGCTAAGTCATATTCTATAAGTGCATAAGCCCATTTACCAATTCTACCACTCATGATCGGGTTTTGCATCATGTATTTGATCACATCGGTTTGAATAGAAACAATGCAATGACTAGATAATAAATAACACCTACATTTGGTGCATGCATAAAACAGGCATAGACAAAACTTCTCAATGAAAGTGTACCTTGTTTCAGCATCTACCAGCCTCCGACTTAGGTAGGTTACCACATGCTCCTTTCCTTCAGTCTCTTGTATCAGAGCAGCTCCAAAAACTCTACGGCTGCAATGTACAATCTGAACGACACTCCTACCTGTGGCACTTTTAACATGGGAGCCGAAGACAAATATTTTATAATGAGATCAAATGCTCCCTTCTATTCTACCCCCCAGGTGAATTTAGCTTCATTTTAAGCCAAAGGATAGGAGTGAAGGCATCAATCTTACCTGCTAGGTTAGAAACAAACCTTCATAAAAAATTTACCTTGCTGAGGAACTTCTGCATTTTAAGCTTACAGGTCAGAGGTCCCACATTCTGAATGGATTTAATTCGGTCAAGGCCTATCTCTATACCATGTTCATGAATGATTAATCCTAAGAACTTACCAGCCGACACTCCGAAAGCACATTTGCGTGGGTTCATCTTTAGACCGTACTGACACATTTTATCAAAGGCTTGCACAAATCAGCTATATGAGAACTAAACTCAGCCAATTTGACTACAATATCATCGATGTAAACTTCCACATTGCTTCCCAACAGCTTGTGAAAGATAAAATTCATAGCCCTCTGATAAGTAGCGCCATCATTTTTCAGATCAAATGCCATGACAACCCACTCAAATAAACCAATAAAGCCTGGACATATAAAGGCTATTTTAGACGCATCTTCTTCGGCCATGAAAATCTAATTATATCCGGCATTACCATCAAGGAAGCTAATAATTCTATTTCATAACACATTATTAATCAACATGTCAGCTATAGGCATAGGATTTCATATTTAGGAGTTGCTCTATTTAAATTGCGGAAATCAATGCATGCTCTGAGCTCACCTAATTCTTTATTTTCCACCGGCACAATATTGGAGACCCACTCTGCGTATCTATGTCTAATAAAATTAGCTTCTAGCGGCCGGTGAATTTTGTCCTTTATTCGTGGGAGTAAGTCTGGATAAAATGTTCTGGGTTTCGGCTTGAAAGGGCTGAAACCAAACTTAATAGGCAACTGATTCTCTACTATCTCTCGGCTTAATCCTAGCATCTGAGTGTAATTCCATGCAACGCAATCAGAATATTATTTTAATATACTGATTATTTCATCTCTTGTTTACAAAAGTTGGCCTTAGAGTTTTACCTTCTCCTATGTCGATCTCCTCCAAAGGATCGGTCGATGTAAACCCCTATCCTAACTTGTCGAGATACCTGAATTCCTCTATTATGCCTCCCTTAGAAGAATTAGAAGGTCTCTGCGTCACTGCGGACCGTCCGGTCTCGAAGGCCAGACCGTCCACGACGACGGGTCCGTGCTGCAACAGCTGCCCGGCCTCAAGGGCTGAACTACGCTGCGAAAGACCGGACCGTCTAGTCTTAGGGGCCTGCCTGTCCGCGACCTGGGACATGCTCCTTATGGGTGTACTCATCATTTAAACATTATTTAGGATTCCACCGATTTGCCATCGGCTCTAGCATTACAAGAATGAAACCTTTTTTTATCTATACTTATGAACTGATAATCAAAAAATCTACGCATGTGAGACATGTAGTAGTCTCATAGGTCCAAAGTACAGGGGCATCGGCCACGACGATGCAGGCCGATGCATCAGCTTGCACTTGTTCTATATCATCGCCTACCCATTGTAGCAACATTTGATGTAGAGTAGAAGGTACACATTTATTAGCATGAATCCAATCTCTACCTAAGATTAGACTATAATTTCCTTCTACATCAGCGACAAAAATGTGGCAGCAAGGGTCTTGGTCCCGATGGTTAATTTAACGGATGGGACTCCCTTAGCTTTGATTGAACAATCAGTCCCAACACCCATGAGCGTCATATTGGTCTTGACCAATTTGTCATCTCGCTTTCCTAACTTTATGTATAATGAATAAGGCATTAAATTCACGACTGCCCCTCCGTCTACCAACATCTTAGCAATCGATATTTCATCAATATGACTGTGCATGAAGAGCGGTTTTAAATGATTTACCGATTCTTCTGGCTCAGTAAAGGCGGCCACTTTAGGACCAAAATCAAACTAAGCAACATCAGGTTCATCGTCACTGATAATAGGACAATCACCAGAGAACATAATAACATTTATGTCCATACTAGAGTGTTCTTGCGTAGCTTCGTAGTCAACCAAGTCCTCTCTCAGCAGGTCATCCTCCTCCATAGGTGTTGGCACGTCATTCGAGGTGTTTTGGCATACGGGCGGATGGTCTAGACTCGAGGGTCAGACTGTCCGCCGTACCTGCAGGGAGTTGTGAACCTGCTATCTTGTCCTCCGTGGTTGTTTGATTTATTTCAACGCCCTTTGGCCTCCACCTCTTTTGTGGTGGTGGGTACTATGGATGTGTAGCATTAAATATTTTTTCTGCTTCTTTTTCCTGGCTCTCCTTTGCTCTTAGGTGCTGCAATTTTCGCTTTTGCGATCGTGTCATCCTAATGGGCACCATCAGGGCATGGAGTATTGTGGGTCGGCGGTTTTCTTGGTAGTTGTATCTACTTTTTTGCTTGTATTGGCCGATTCACCAAAAATCATCGGCCCTTTGCTATTTCTTTTTATGACGACATCTGATGTACCTATTTTGATGATGTCCCCTTCTGTCGTCCTCTTGGAGGCTGTAGATATATGCCCCCTTGCCGGATTGGTCAGCCTTTGCGGTCGAGTGATCTAGCAATCTTGCTGGGCCTATGCCTGGTGACTAGATTGAGGGGCACTCAATCGGTCTTGTACGGGAGGTGCCAACCTGTCAAAAACGAATGATTGGGGTACCCCCCAAGTGGGGTATTGTGGTATCCCGAATGGATATGGTGGCATACCCCATATCTGATTCGGGACTTATGGTGGTGGGGGTATGGCATAGTGATAAGGCACGGGTGCGTATGGAGGTGGAGGTGTCCATGCAGGTACGTTAGGTCATAATTGAACATTATGACATGTCGTTCTTTCCGATTGGTGAGATGATCCAATCGGTCTTATCTGCTGTCGCTCCCGAGTGGGTGAGCGAGGTCGCTTTGGCTGCTTGTCACTTGGGCCGGCCTTATTTTTCACATATTTAGACAATAATTGATCGAAGGTCAGGCCAGATTTCACTAGTCGACCAGCTGCCTTGAACGTGTTAGTTTTCCACATACCTATTTCTGGTCGTCATGGTTTGAAGGTATGTGGTCGTCGTGGTTCCTAGGCGTTGATGGACCGTCCGCAGGAATGATTCGGACTGTCCGACGATGTCCTGGACCGTCTGCGTCTGTACGTCGGACCGTCCGTGATGTGCAGAATAGGTACCCGCACCTGGTTTCTTGCCTGCGCTTGCCCCCGGCGTTGGAAGTAGTGATGGTAAATTTCAGAGTCTCCCCTCCATCATGAGTCTTTTCTGCCACTACGTTCTTGCAATAATTTTTTTATTTTCATCGGCATTTCACGCGTCGCCGATGATGACCTCCTTGCCTTTGCAGTTATCGGTCGCGCTAGGCCGAATCAGGACTTTTTTGCCATCGAAGTCGATCTTATTTATTGGGAAGTGTTCCATGTCCACCTGCATTTCCTAAAATTTCAATCGTCCCTCATTAATGGCCAATTGGATTTATCGTCAAAATACATTACAATCATTAGTGGCATGAGAAAATGAGTTGTGCCACTTGTAGTATGCGCGATGTTTTAGTTCATCGATGGGTGGAACAATATGGTTTATTTTAATGTTGCCATTTCTGAGTAATTCATCGATTATCTTATCACATTTGCCAACATTAAATCTAAATTTAACTTCTTCCTGTCATTTCTTTTGAACCGACTGTAAGGAGGAACAAGCCAAAGATTTGGCCAGCTTGGGCCAAACCATTTCGGTAGTGTAAACATCTCTTGATTTGTCGTCCGAGCTACTCTGGTCGCATTCTACTATATGAACGTTGTGATGAATTGTTTTGGTAGTTTCTTTGCTTCGGCTTTCACAAGCCAGAGCTCTCTAATGTAACTGCGCTAGCGTGAAAAACTAGATGCCTTCTAATCTTTCTTTTAAATAATAGCACAATCCATTAAAGGTTAACCTCACTAGCTATTTTTCTGCCAATTGAATTTGGAAACATCGGTTTCTCGTATCCCAGAATCTTCGGATGTAATCATTAACCGATTCATCTTTCCCTTGTTGCAGGGCCACTTGGTCTATTAAATCCAGCTCATAATCATCGAAGAAGAAATGATCATGAAATTTTTGTTCTAAATCTCCCCACGATAAAATAGAATTAGGAGGGAGTGTGGCATACCATGCGAATGAAGTTCCTGTTAAAGATAATGAAAATAAACGTACATGGAATGCCTCTGTGTCGGCCAATTCTCCTAATTTTGCTAGGAACTGGCCTATGTGCTCGCTTGTGTTCTTTCCTTGGTCACCCGAAAACTTCGCGAATTCGGGTATCCTAGTTCCCTGTGGATATGGGTGATAGTCGAATCGGCTATTGTAAGGCTTCCAATACAACTGCCCCCCGGGGATCATGCTAACTCCGAGCTTATCTTGGAACGCCCCAGTTATTTCTTCTCTTACTATATCGATAGCAGCCGGTGGGAGACCACCGGCTCTTTGGTCCGATATGGGTGAGGTTGTTTGAATATTGGCATGTTGTCTTCCCCCCCCATTGGTTTGGGTTTTGTGGCATATTAATATTTGCCCTATGCGGCTCATAGGTACAGCAGTCCCTTTCTGGCCTTCTATGGGCCGGAAAGTACTCACCCCCATGTGTCTGGAATGCTACATTATGGTGCTGGAGTGCTATAGGATATGATGGGAAGTTTAGCTGGGACGGATGAGGATTTGGGTAACAATCTCCCTCAAAAACTCTCTGTCGGACCATCGAGGTAGATATGTAGACCGTCCGACTGTGTGCGCGGATTGTCCGGCCATATGGCCGGACTGTCCGTTGTTGTATGCGGACCGTCTGTCGCTGTATGTGGACCGTCCGACTGGGTAGTTTAGGGTTTGCGCAGTACGTGGCAGCTCGGGCGCATGTCTTGGTAATTCATTAAAATTGGGATCGACCGCCACTGGCCCGAACGGTCCGTGCTCGCGTGCGGACGGTCTGGACATGCGCAGATTAGCGAATTTATCGCCGATGTGCGTAGGAGGCTGTGGTTGCCTAGGGTACATGTCTATCGGCATCCCATAAAGGGGTTGTGACTGGTCATGACAACATGTAGCCGATGAATTATGCATGTTTTCCCCCAATTCAACCTCGTGCGAAGGAAATTTTGCAATAGTAGATTTATCAAACGCACGTACTAGCCTTCTATAATCATTTTGCATACCCCCTATAATATTTTGCATTTGGTCTCACTGTTCATCTATATAAGCTTTAAGAGATTGGAGCTCGTTTGTGTCGTTTACCTCGGGGATAGTCATAGTAGGTCAGAGCGAAGCCAGATCTGTCGCCCGTTGCCGAATGACATTTTTGTTTATGTCCACCATGAAGTTGGCCAGGAATTTTGCTTTCGCTTCCTGGATCATCTGCCCATTGTGATCCTTGAACTGAAGCTGTTCTTCAGCCGGCAAGGTTTCCCAAGTCGGCTCTATGATATTGCTAGTGGAAACGTCATAGCTATCTTTTGAACCAGCCATTGAGGGCTAATCTGATAGGTCTATACACGAATTTCCCAGCGGAGTCGCCAAAAAGTGTGTTGGCACCGATCCGGGCGCCAATCTCTGCGGTGTGAACCGAAGACGGTGCTCTCTGTGGAGGCGTGGATGGTCCGCGACATGGCGCAGGGGCTGGTTACTGCCTGATGCACCGGACGATCCGCGCCTGGTGGCCGGACGGTCTGCGCGTGCGCAGGGGCGGCGGAGTTCGCCGGCGGCGCCTAAATCTCGCTAACGGGCGGGACCCCCGTCGGAGAGAAGAGGTCTTAGGCCTTGTCTAAGGATTGGCAGGCCGCCCTAGACAACTCTAATCGACGTAGAGCCGAAGAGAGGTGCAGAATTTGGGGTAGAGAAAGACTAATCTAGGGCTAAACTAGAACTACTCTTAATGTACAAGGTAAAATGAGAAATATATTGATTATTGATTCGATTATTGATGATTAATCGACCGTAGTCCGGAACCCTAACTGATTCTGCGTGCGGGAACCGTCCATGCCACCAGTGCGGATTTTCGGACTGCGGACCGTCCGACCCTAGCGCCGGACGGTCCACCCGTCCTTTTCTGGCGCCCAACACTATTATAATCAATAGTCATGCTATTATAGTCCGATTAACCATCTAGAATCCAATTACTCACAATTGATCAAATGTTTTGTTTTGCAGAAGTACATATGGGAGGGCAAAAACAGATGTATTTTGAAACATATCGTGCTAAAAAAATATAAAGAAAACATCACATGGAAGTTCCAATTATTTTATACGTACCCTCATTAAAAGGAAAAAAATGTTTGCGCCAATGAAAAATCCATTTACGAATATACATTTTTCCAATACAAAATTTAAAAAGTAGATAGCATAACCTATGTCTTGTTCCTATCCCCGTTTTACATGCACATCTTTACCTAATTCTGTCAATATCTCCCCTACCTTACAATTATATACGAACCATGCTATTACGAGCACTAAGGAAAAGATGAGAAGGATTACATCTATAAGCCTACTCCTAGCTAAATCGACCATTATTTCTAGAATGCTGACCAATAGGCCGTAGATTGAAGCAAAGCCTTGAATACTTATCCCCACCGATTAATAATAAAAAACAAAGGTGTTGCCATGTAAAGTGCATACCACTATCTTAGTGGGAAAAACTATTATTGGTCATCGACAAATCTCAAAATTAATATTAATCCGTCGATTTGTAGTTACCACGAACGTCAGAACCATATCATGTGGTGTGCAGGGCCGTTCCTGACTTTTTAGAGGCCTCGTGTGAAATCCAAAATGGAGGCCCCATCCACACATAATATATATAATATTCAACGTTTATAAGATGACAAATATAAAATATAGCAAAAACACATACTTGTTATCCGATATCATTAAAAATATCTTCTAACATTTTGTGATACAAATCATCGTTTATACCATTAAGATCAATCTCATCCAACAACTTCTTTTAGATACATATAATCGTCAAACTATTTAACCTCTCTTAAGTCATTGTTGACCTTAAATAGTTCAAAAAATATTTCAATTTTAAAAATCTTCTCGCCGTCGATGCAATCATCATGTGTATAGTAAATAATACTCTCCCTGTATTGTATCAAAATAGAATTTATTTTGCTTCTCTAGTTGATTCCTCATCATCTAGTTGAATATAGACATAAAAATCAAGAGTTAAAACAAATACTATTTTGGAACAAAGTGAATATTAGATAAGTAATTGAGACATTAGTTTAACAATCTAAACGAAACTGATCGATAATGCATCGCTCTTGAGTATTTATGTCTAGGGTAGATATACTTAGCGGGAAAAAAGTGCTAACGTCAAGTGGCCAGAGGGGCCCTATGTTTTTGGGGGCCTGGTGTGGCCGCACCCGTCGCACCCCCTCAGGGCCGGCCGTGTTGGTCTGCCCTCGATCTGAAGGGTGTGGTAAAAGCAGACAGCCACCTGTCGTAAAAGAAGCACCTTGGCAAACAAGGAGCACTTAGAACCAAAATGTTGAAGTCCAGAGTACTTATTAAGTCGGTAAGTAGTAGCCTGCCTCTCTAGAGTTCTACCCGGCCACTCGCCTAGCTATACACACTGAAAGGGTGACCTCCCATCTTATTTGCAACCCAGTGTGGTGTAATACCAATATTGTAAATAATGAGAATAGAGTTGACTTCCTTATATGTTTTGCTCTCTATTTATTATAACATGGGAACAACCATATCTAAAATGATTAATTGGCTAAGGACACCTAAATTAATCTATGCATCATATTGGACTTTATTTGATTGTGCACATATAAATAAAAAAAATAATAATATCAATAACAATACATTAGTATCTAATTTGGGATTTCTTACCAAATTTACAACTTGGAAAATTGGAGATGACATAGAAGGAGAAAAAAAAGAAAAACACTATACACGATAAAACAAAATATATGGATAAATAAAATATGTCTGTACTAGTATGTTTATTTTGTACATTTAATTTGAGTACAAATTCACAACACTATTTGAATTCAAATTGGGATTTAAAAATAAAGAGAAAAGAAATCGGGAAAAGAAAAAGAAAAAGATAAAGGGAAAACTGCTCGTGGGCTGCAAACCTCGCTTCTGGCCCACTCGCGCATTCACTCCGTGTGGCCCATTAACGCTCCCACGCGCCGCCGGTGCGCGCTGACGGGTGGGCCCACTGGCCATTCACCCAGTCGGAGTCCACGCGCCAGCTGATACTGCACCACTGACCCCACACGCCAGCTGCATCTGCCTTCGCGCAGTTTCACTGTCGCGTGGTCCTGAGCTGTCAGTCCCCTCCCGTAACAACCTCGACGACAATGGCGGGACTTCGCAATGAGCTCCGGGGGATTCCGTTACCATCCGAACCACTCGACCTCCGCCAGTACCTAATATATTGAGTCCCTGGGATCTCGAACGCCCCAACCCAAGCCCTAGAAATCTAACCTCCACTGTAGCCGATGGAGTGAGGGGGAAGAATGTTGCCGCCATGGGGGAATTCTCAACACAACCGTCGTCCGTGCCTCGTGTGGTGTCCGCGACCTTCACCAGGCCCGGGGATGGATCTCCGCAGCATCGTGGTCTGGATTAGCCTCTGTGGCCCAAGGAATTCCTCACCAGAGTTCCCATCGACGTCTGCATCGCCCCGTACCGTGGAGCGGGTTGCCACCACCGCGAACCACGGTAAAACAACATCCCTCTGGTTCACTATCATCGTCTCTTTAATTGGGACAAGTAGCCGGGGTAGTGTGATGCCGGTAGGGGGGATCGCTCGACTCCGGCGAGAGCGCTGCCGTGGTTGGGACCCTGTTCACGTCGGGTCCTAGGCAGAGTAGGGAAGACAATCGCGGATCGTTGGATGATCTTTGGACGGTCGGGATTAGGGCAGCGCATACCGATTGACTTAGATAAGTAGGACCGTCCGATGCGAGTCAAAAGCATAGAATTTAATTTGGGACAATTGAAACTGGATCCATCGGATCACAATCCCATGGTCTGGAACGAGTACTGGTTCGGTGCGTGAGTGGATTTAATCGGGGCCCTTCACTGTGGATCGGACGACCGAGAACTGCCGATACCATTTCGTTTAGGTAAATTTGCGTAAGAGTCCCTAGGAAGTTATAGAATCAACCCGCAGTCCACTGCGGGTGTGCCCTGAGTCTTAGAATTTTTGTGTAGTAGACCCTAAACTTTGGTTTATTTGTGCGCGTAGTCCAGAGAAATTGAAAACTAGATAAATTCCTTTAGAAAATGCTTTTTAGTGTAAAAATAATTGTAGAAACTTGTTTAATTCATATAAAATTTATTTTAACTCCTTTTTAACCCATTCCAGTGCCTATAATTTTGTATGACTATTGTTTATCACTTAGTAGCCTTGTTTATGTATGAAACCTAGATTAAAATTTATCACTTGGTTATTTTTGTACTAAACACATAAAACCTTCGGAAAATCATAACTTAAAATCTGTAACTCCGAATTTAGTGATTCTTGTTCCTACGATCACGTTACGATGCATAGATTATTATTATGTATTCTGTATTCATGTTTTGTGTGATGTTAATGTTGGGGTCCATCCTCTAACGGAGGTCCTCAAAAACATGATTGACCATATGTTTCTAGTATGACATGAATTATTACAGGGGGTTTTGGCTTCAGAATGAAGGCCTTCTCTCATGATAGGGCGAAGATGTAGCTCGAAGGTGATAAAAATGGATGACGAAGCTATAGACAAAGAGCTTCGGCTTGATGTGATGACGAAGACCAAGTATGATGATGACCAAAAAGGGACAAAGACTACTCAGTCCTTAATGATTCATGTTATGATTATAGATGAATGTTAGGGGCATGAATGTAATTTCACCTGGGCTGCGTCCCGTGACTATAAATAGATGAACATTAACACTGTACTTGTAACACCCCTTGTGTTACTGTCACTTAAACTTGAGCATAACATCATGAGCATTAGCATATCATGTGTTTGTTACACTTAGAGTGCATTCACTAGGCAAAAATTTCAAACAAGTTGTATTGATGTGACTTGGTATGTGAGTAACCCTAGGGTAGAGTACTTAACCCTAAACTAGGCTTATGAGTGAAAATGAAGCACAAATAAGTTAAAATCTCAAAACTCATTAGAAATGATCATGAGATATCACATTTAATGGACTTGGGTAGCATCAAAACCCTAAAGTGTTAAAAACTCTAAAAAGACCCCTAGAAAACCCAAAATTGGAACCCTATGGGGCTAAGTGTAAATTTGGTGCACTTTTGGACCAAAGTGCAAATTACAAAGTAATACAACACCACAAACTATGTATTTCTCACATTAAAGGATTTGCAAGTCAAAAAGTGGGGATTTGGACTTAAGTGCAAAAAAGCCCCTCATACACTCTTTATGCCTAACTCTAAATTCAGTTGCATAAGGCTGACTTTGGAGCTCTATATTTCTGAATTTACAAGGAATTTGCCTAGGATCAATACATCAAGATTATAGATCTACTATAGGAGCATAACTTTGCTTAAGTGATTAAACCTTGATGTCATACAAAATTTGGAGTAAAAATGGACTTTAAGACGGGCTATCAGTCCACTCTGAATCTGAAATTTTACTGACAGAGGCTTGGGATGAAGTTTGGATTCGATTCTAGCTCAAGAGAGTAAGTAAATGAGCAAGGTCTCAGTAGTCGAATTGTAGTTGATAAATAGAGCAACAACTTTGTTACAGAAGGATTATCAAGTTGTCACACAAAAATGGAGAACCAAGGCCTTTGATCTGCTCTGTCAGGCGCTCTGATGAACGGTTCCAATGGTACAGTGCCTGGATATGATCAGATACAGTGAACTTCACCGCCGGCGACCTCTGCGCAACGATTCACGCTGATCGCGGTGATTCGTGTAGAACTCGGGCAGGATAGTATCAGGAGGGTGAAAAGATCAGAAAGGGAGTGGATTTGATCGTGGGTTGAAGCTTATCAACCGCACCTATAGCCACGCAACGTGGCCGGATCACCGGTGTCACCGTGGTACGCGGGCGAACCCAAATATGCCACGCCGTAGTCCTTTACCATGTTGTCGTAATCGTGGCGCATCTGGATTTACCACTTCAAGAGCTATTGCACCGGCAAGCACCATGACTGAGCAACCAGAAACTCTTCCCCCTCTCTGGCCGCCGCGCGTCTTCCCCAAATTAGCCGCCACCACTCAATAATCCTATAAATTGAGCGTGCCCTCAGCTCTGCTAGGTATTCAAGCATCCAGCGCACCCACTCGTGTCTCAAATCATCCACCAGAGAGCTCCAATTTGGGATTTCCCCCAAATCAATCAAGAACATCGTGCGGTGTGAGCTCACCGTGGCTAGCTCGTTACAGGTCCGTTCATGGCTTCCTTGCTCTCGTTTCAGCGTCTCTGTTGGCTGTAGATTCTTAGCAACCTGTCCAATTGAGCTAGATTATGCTAGGTCACCGGGAACACCATGGATTGTCCTCGGTTTGCGCCGTCACCGTGGATAGAGCGATTTAGTGTTAGAACTCTGCAATTGATGGAGGGGAAATGGTTATTAGGGGTCAAATTTGGTGTCAACGACACTGGAGCACCGGTAGTTGAGTTATCCGGCCGGTATGGGCTCGCTGGAGTTCCTGCTCCGCCGTCCACGGTCGTGGACTTCACCTTGTGAAGAAATAAAAAAGGGGAGGGTCTATCTGCATTTGTCAGACTCAAAGAAATAGTGTTGCGGACTCTATGGGTTTCTCAAATATCCAGGGTTCTCTATGTAAACCCGTCACCACGGGCGCACGCGCGGACGCGTTTGCCTGTTCACGGGCCGACTTGGGCCAGTTTTAGCCCATCGCTATTCATTGTTTCTCTTTTTCTTTTTCTACCAGGATTAGAGAATTCATAGAAAATTGTAGAAAAATTGTAAAAATATGAGACCAATTTTTTTGGACTCCTAAATTCCTCTAGTATTTAATAAAAATTATTTCAAGATTTTTAGCTCAAACCAGGAATTATGTAGTATTTAAAAAGACCAAAACCTAGGCTTTTGGAATTTTAGGAGTTACTTAATAACTCCAAAAATCACCAAACTTTTTAGATGAACTTAACATGATATTTAGATCCTATGAGTGAAGTTTGACTTGCTTTGGACATCGTTTGATGCCTAAACCAAAAACCCTAGCTCCTTAGGGTAACAATGTCTAATCCCACTAAGATATTGACTCAGAAAAACCCTAGTTTCCCTAGAGTACCATGAAGGAAAGTTGTATTCAAGATACAGCTTGATGAGCCTTTTCTATTATTGCATTTTTATGAGCATTACATGAGCATTCATGATTATATATGGTTATATATAGAAAACGAGGAAGAAGTAGCAGTTGAAGAGGAGACTGCACCACCGACTGAAGACCCACCTGCCAGGAACTGCTTTTATTTTGACATATGTGGAGGAGAGCCCGACTCTCCTACAACACAAGGCAAGCCCCGGTGCATTTGCCACCTCCTTGCTGTTTTAAACTCTTTATCACTCGAACAATGCATTAGGTGATAGGAGTTGAGTGTTAAACCAATTGCTGCATTTCCTCCCTTGACACTGTTTACCATTCCTTAATTACATGTTTTATGAACAGGTTTTCTGATGCTTAGTCCTCCCTTAGGATAACAAATGTTTTGTTTTGAAAACAAAAGGTGATGCTTCACAATGGATGGAAAGTTTTCAAAAATAAAATTTGATGGTGGATCCATCATGGCCATGATGGGTTCAACATTGGAAAAGATGTACCTTTGTCAGGTACCAAACTTTGGGTTGAAATGATAAAGCTGAGACCGGGCGGGTGACTTGCACGAAAAGAGAGTCTCGGTGTAGTGTCTCCGTCTGAGTCGGTTAAGGACCTTGTCGATGTAGGCTTGTTGATCGAGGACCTTTTAACTGGTCACATGCCTCATCATCGGTAAGCTTTGCCTCGGGTAGACTAATACTAGAATAGGACAACACGCAATGGGAGTGGAGAGATGGCGAGAGTAGCGTGTACCCTCCGTGGCAAGAGGCTGGACGGTGGTGTATCTGTGCTCTCGGTTGGCGTGAACCCGATCTGATCTTAAGAACCCTGGTGGCGAGTTGGCATATGCAAGGGTTAAGTGCTACATATGTCGTGTGATTGGAGATCCTCAGCTGAGTAATAATCGATTCGGATCGCCGTAACTTCTCGGACATGAAGACTTGGTCACTACCCTACATGTAGCATTCTAGTAAACAAAAAGGGTTGTTAAAAGAATGGCTAGTATAGGCCAAGTGCTTGAACTAGGATAGAAAGAACTCTAGTGATAGGTAATGACTTAACTTGCTAATAAAACTGGATTTTAAGGATCCATTATTAGTAAGCATTTTTGCAAACAGTCTTGATTCTTGATTAAGCCTTACCTTGACTCCCTCAAGCCAACATATCCCTAAGAGTCTTTTCTGTTGATGGGTAAGACTTGCGAAAGTACACTCCGTACTCAGGGTTTTCGAACACATGTTGTTGTAGGTGAGGAAACAACAGACTTTTGCTGTTTTTGTTCTAAGGTGTTGCCGAAAGAAGAACCTCGTCAGTGAAGTCGCGGGAGGATGTGGCCTCCCTTTTGAAAAACAATATGCTTTTATGCAGGAGGAGTTTTTGCTTCCCGAGTTTGTAATAATAATGCTTATGCACTTATATATTACTGGTCTGTAATATTAACACTCTTTCTATATTTTAATGAATGTAAATTAAGTTACTGTAATTGCTTCCGCTTATTCGTTCCTCCGATGTGCTGTAATATCTGTGTGATGGGTGAAACGCTCTTGGGCAAGGAAAAGATACAGATACCGAACTTGTCAAGTGATTATGTGTATCTACAGGGTTGTCCAAGGTCCATGGGATAAGGACAACTGTAGGTGGGCCTAATGACTCGGGAGGTTCTGTCACAATACTGTTCACGCTGATCTGTAATCACTCTCTTGCGTCTTCATCTTCGAGCAAGCCGAAGGTATCAATGTAATATTAACACTGTTAATATTCATATATGTTTTAGGGAATATAAATATAAATGAATTAATGAGATGCAGTTACTATCTTTATCCTTTCGCATTCCTATTCACATATTAAATGATGAAGGCATGTCCTTCTTGACCTTCGTCTGATGGGCATTATATCCATGTGGAGATAATGCTTCGGAAGACGAAGGTTCGTAATAATTAACAATTATGTTGCCTTGTTCTTGACCTATAGCATTTGAGAACAAGTGACCAACATTGGCGCCCATCTCCCGTGAACTCAAACGACCACCTTCGGCAAGCATCCACCTTCGCTATGCCGCCGAAGAAGACAACAGCGCCATGGGCTGCCCTGCAGCCACTGGACACAAATCAGGAGACACTCTCTCTGCGAGAAGCTAGGAGCCAGAAGAGAAAGGCTACTAGCTTAACACCTCAAGACGAGGAGCTAAATTAGGAGATCAGGGACTTGGAGAATATTCACCAACAAGTGCAAAGGAAGAGGGAAAATGTGCTTCGGCTCATAGACCTTCAGTAAAAGATGGATGAAGCCGCCAAACAAATGTGTCACCTTACTCAGGATGACCAAGACCGAAGGCCCCAACACATGGAGCATCGTCAAGAAAGCCCAATCAATGATGATGAATGGTACGATGACTTTCATCATGGTAACTTTGTTTTTGATGATGCTTCTCCTCTAACAGCAGAGTTGCAGGCTACCCCATGGCCACCATCTTACAAGCCACCTCAACTCCCCATGTATGATAGGCACTCAGATCTGAAGCAGTTCCTGATGAGCTACGAAGCAACCATATCCTCATATGGGGGCAACACTGCCGTCATGGTGAGGTCCTTCATCATGGCAGTCAGAAGTGTGGCTCAAACATGGTATTCTTCTGTTCGGCCAGGGACAATTACGTCGTGGCAGAAGCTAAAGGACATGCTAGTCACTTGCTTCCAGGGTTTCTAGACAAAGCCAATCACTGCCCAAGCTCTGTTCCAATGCACATAGGGCCATAAGGAGTATCTGCAAGCATACATCCGAAGGTTCTTATGACTGAGAGCTTAGGTGCCTACACTGCCCAATGAGATTGTCATTGAAGCCCTGATCAAGGGGCTCAGACCAGGATCAACGGCGTAATATTTTGCAAGGAAGCCACCGCAAACCTTGGAGAAGCTTCTCTAGAAAATGGATGAGTACATCAGAGCCGACAATGACTTTCAGCAAAGAAGGGAAGAAGCCTACAGATACTCGGAGATGACCAGGGGCTTCAGAGGAAGACTCCACCCAAGGCATGTCAGATCGATCTATAATCCCAGCTTAAGCGATGATAGGGGGAATCAAACCCAAGGGCAACAGCACAGCTCTCAACCATCAGGGGCACAACAAAGTTCTTTCAGGCCACTAGCTCCAAGAGGTAGAGGGGGAAGAAGCTTCAGAAAAAGATATGGTAATCAGCCCAGAAGACTATTCAGCTTATTTTGTGGCAAAGGTAAGGGACATACCACAAGGACGAGCCAGGTCACGATCTAGAAGTAGAAGGAAATCGGTGAAGCTAAAGCACGGCAGAACCCACCGAAGCAGGTCTTGCATACTGCTTCGTGCTACTCTCAGTATATCCCAAAATATGTGGGCAATCAATAGCCTACGACTTCTATTGCTTCGGCGAGTCACTCCCAAGCTTCCTGGGCTCAGTTGCCACCACCGCCACTGTTGGCCCCTACCCTGGTTCATAATCAAAAGCCAGAAGTATATAGAGGTCACAAATGATGATTGGTTCAATGTTATAGAGGTGACAAGTGGTGAGCTTCTTGGAGCCTACTCGAGGGCTGAAGATGAAGCTATGACAGTCACCTTCGGTGCTCGAGGGAAAAAGACATTGAATAGGGTTTTCGATGTTATTGGATTTATCTACCCTGACTATTATTTTCCTGTTCGGAAACAAAAGGGGAAAAGGAAAACTGCTGCTTCGGCATCTTCTAGCACGACGAAGGCGAAGAAAGTGAAGGTCTTGACACGTAGACCATGAGGCATTGAGACGGCCGATGTGCCAGAGCTTATTGAACATGTAGGAGTTGCCCCTTCTGCCATAGAACTAGGTCATGTTGTGCAGTTGAGGCTAGTACAAACCCGACCGAAGAGCCAAAATGAGAGAAGGCAGCAGATCAGTTAAAGGTGTTGAGCCCACCAGGTACAATAGGATTATCGAAGCCATCAAGCATTCCCACAGTGACTCCAAGAAAAAGGAGGATGGCTAGCGTGCTAGATGCTGTTTTGGAATCTATAATGACATCAGCTCCTGCCTCTACCGAAGCTCTCACTGCACAAATTAAGGATGCAAGGAAAACTACTGTCGCGAGCGTAGCTAACGCTCTTGCTGAAGCTAGACCTTTGGAAGCTTCTACCGAAGCTGGACCTTCAGAAACTACACCGATAGCACTGGTCAGAGCATGTAGAGGGGGGTGAATAGGTGATCCTGTAAAATCAGACAGTAAATAGCCACAAACTTGATTATTAAGATGTTAGTGACGTCAAGTGGCTATGGAACCTGCTCGTGCGAACAAAATAATCGCAGGAAGCAACACATGGGACACACGATTTTTATCCCGTGGTTCGGCCAAGTAACACTTGCCTACTTCCACGTTGTGGCATCCCAATGGACGAGGGTTGCACTCAACCCCTTTCAAGTGATCCAATGATAAAATTGAATACCACGGTGTTTTATCTTAGAGTACTCTTCCCGTTTGCGAGGAATCTCCACAAGTTGGAGCCTCTCGCCCTTACAAAGTTATGATCACAAAGAAAGCACAAAAGTAAGGATGGGAGAGTAACAAACGCAAGATGCAAATCCACAGCAACAACCACGCACACAAGCCAAGACTTGAGCTCGAAACACAGCACAGGGAGTTCGTAACCCAAACGGAGCTCAAATCACTAACACAACGAATCAAATGCGTGGAGACGGAGTCTGGAGTCTTAGAATGTTTCTTGAAGGCTTGGTATTCTGCTCCATGCGCCTAGGGGTCCATTTTATAGCCCCAAGCAGCTAGGAGCCATTGGAGATCAATTTGGAAGGCCATTCTTGCCTTCTGTCGAGTGGTGCACCGGACAGTCCGGTGCACCACCGGACAACCACTGTTCATGTCCGGTGTGCGATCTCCTTCCATATCGGGCGCAGCCGACCGTTGCTCCTTGGGATCGGTTGGCACACTGGACACTATCCGGTGCACACCGGACCGCCCGGTGCACCCAGCCGACCGTTGGAGCTGGCCACGTGTCGCGCGTTGATCGTGCGATCCACCGTTGCCACTGGCGCCGTTGGCTCACCGGACAATCCAGTGCAGCACCGAACAGTCCGGTGAATTATAGCCATGTCGCCTTTTTTCTTTTCCCGAGAGCGACGAGTTCGTCGCTGACGACTCACCGGACAGTCTGGTGCACCACCGGACGGTCCAGTGAATTATAGCCGCGTCACCCAAGAGTAGCTGGTTCACCGTCGGCAAGCCTGGGGCACCAGACACTATCCGGTGCGTCACCAGACAGTCCGGTGTGCCAGGCCCGAGCAGGTGTTGGCTGTACACCGCCAAATCTTTTCCAATTTGTTTCTTCCTTTCTCGGCACTGTTTCTAGTACTTAGATAAAAATGTTAGTACTAAAAAACAATTCACTAAGTCTAGAAACATACCTTGTCTTTGATTTGCACTTCTTGCTCGTTTAGCACATAAGAGTTCTAAACATTTGTGTTGGACATTTAATCACCAAAACAATTATTGAAATGGCCAAGGGCACATTTCCCTTTCAATCTCCCCCTTTTTGTGATTTATGCCAACACATCAAAAAAGCAACAAAAAGAAGTGCAACATCAATGCAAATGAAGACCAAATTATTTTTGCTTATGATTTGGCATATTTGTATCACTCTTTGCCACCACTTGGTTTGTTTTTGCAAATCAAATTCTTTTTCCTATCTCTAGGTCAAACACACTTGTTTGGGCAAATAGAGAGATATTCCAAGAGTAAAATTGATCAAGTGCCAAAAACTCCCCCTTTTTCCCATAATCAAAATTCTCCCCCATAAGAGACCGAATTTTGCCATAAGAGTATCTTGGACAAAACACAAATTCTAACTCTATTGTTTTCAAAATTCACAAGTGGTTGGCTGATCCATTTGGTTTGGCCTTTATTTCTCCCCCTTTGGCATTAAGCACCAAAACGGGATCATTTTTGGCCCTTTTAACCCCATTGCCTCACCAAAAATGTCAATTAAGAGCAAAAGGCAATGAGAGCACAAGGATGAACTTGGAAGTAAATACACTAATACCGAAGTGCAGTGGAAGTCTTTTCGTCATCCATGTTCACTTTCCCTTTCAATGTACCTTTGAGACTACATCAAGTGTACTCAAACAAACACGTTAGTCTCAAAGGGATCAAGTTTTAGCACATCTCCCCCTAAATATATGCATCATTTGCATACGGACTTGTGAGGTCCGGGGATGACTTGTACAACTTGAGCACCACAAACAAACAATAATTGATTTAAATGCACAAGTAACATGATCAAAGGCATAGAACACATGTATGTTATAGATCAATCCAAGTTACGCGAATCTAAGACATTTAGCTCACTACGCAACCTTCAAAACCTTTTCTCATCTAAAGGCTTAGTGAAGATATCGGCTAGCTGGTTCTCGGTGCTAATATGGTACACCTCGATATCTCCCTTTTGCTGGTGGTCTCTCAGGAAGTGATGCCGGATGTCTATGTGCTTAGTGCGACTGTGTTCAACAGGATTATCCGCCAAGCGGATTGCACTCTCATTGTCACATAGGAGTGGGACTTTGCTCAGATTGTAGCTGAAGTCCTGAAGGGTTCGACTCATCCAGAATAGTTGCGCACAACACTGTCCTGCGGCAACGTACTCGGCCTTAGTGGTGGATAAGGCAACAGATGTTTGTTTCTTGGAACTCCAGGACACCAGGGACCTTCCTAGAAATTGGCACATCCCTGATGTACTCTTCCTATCAACCTTGCACCCGGCATAATCGGAGTCTGAGTATCTAATCAAGTCAAAGGTAGACCCCTTTGGATACTAGATCCCGAACAAAGGCGTAGAAACTAAATACCTAAGAATTCGCTGAACGGCCACAAGGTGACATTCCTTGGGTCGGATTGATATCTAGCACACATGCATACACTAAGCATAATGTCTAGTCTACTAGCACAAAGATAAAGTAATGAACCTATCATTGACCGGTATGCCTTTTGATCAACGGACTTATCTCCTTTGTTGAGGTCAATATGCCCGTCAGTTCCCATCGGTGTCTTTGCGGGCTTGGCGCCCTTCATCCCAAACCTCTTGAGAAGATCCTGAGTGTACTTCGTTTGGGAGATGAAAGTGTCGTCCTTGAGTTGCTTCACATGGAATCCAAGGAAGTAGGTCAACTCACCCATCATCGACATCTTGAATTTCTGCATCATCACCCTGCTAAACTCCTCACAAGACTCTTGGTTAGTAGAACCAAATATTATGTCATCAACATAAATTTGGCAAACAAAGAGATCACCATTGCAAGTCTTTGTGAAAAGAGTGGGATCGGCTTTCCCAACCTTGAAAGCATTAGAAATAAGGAAATCTCTAAGGCATTCATACCATGCTCTTGGGGCTTGCTTAAGTCCATAGAGCGCCTTAGAGATCTTATATACATGGTCGGGATACCTGTCATCCTCAAAGCCAGGGGGTTGTTCCACGTATACCTCCTCCTTGATTGGCCCGTTGAGAAAAGCGCTCTTCACGTCCATTTGGTATAGCCTAAAAGAATGGTGAGCGGCATAGGCTAATAGAATTCGAATTGACTCTAACCTAGCCACAGGAGCAAAAGTCTCCTCGAAATCCAAACCTGCGACTTGGGCATAACCTTTTGCCACAAGTCGAGCCTTGTTTCTTGTCACCACTCCATGCTCGTCTTGCTTGTTGCAGAACACCCACTTGGTTCCCACAACGTTTTGCTTTGGACGTGGCACCAGGCTCCAGACTTCATTCCGTTTGAAGTTGTTGAGCTCTTCCTACATGGCCAACACCCAGTCCGGATCCTGCAAGGCCTCTTCTACCCTGAAAGGCTCAATAGAAGAGACAAACGAGTAATGCTCACAGAAATTAGCTAGTCTTGAGCAAGTAGTTACTCCCTTGCTGATGTCACCCAGAATCTGATCGACGAGGTGATGTCTTTGGATCGTCGCTCGAACTTGAGTTGGAGGGACCCATAGTGCTTCTTCCTCCATAACCTATTCTTCTTTTGCTCCCCCTTGATCATGCCCCTCTTCTTGAGGTACCTGTTCACCGTCTTGAGTTGGGGGATACACAATTGTCGAGGAAGATGGTTGATCTTGTTCCTATAGCTCCTATGGTCGCACATCACCTATCGCCATCATGCGCATTGCGGCAGTCGGAATTTCTTCTTCATCTACATCATCAAGATCAACTTGCTCTCTTGGAGAGCCATTAGTCTCATCAAATACAACGTCGCTAGAGACTTCAACCAATCCCGATGATTTGTTGAAGACTCTATATGCCTTTGTATTTGAGTCATACCCTAATAAAAATCCTTCTACTGCCTTTGGAGCAAATTTAGAATGTCTACCTTTCTTCACCAGAATGTAGCATTTGCTCCCAAATACATGAAAGTAAGAGACATTGGGTTTGTTACCGATAAGGAGTTTGTAGGAGGTCTTCTTAAGGAGGCGATGCAGATAGAGCCGGTTTATGGCGTGGCAGGCTGTGTTCACAGCTTCCGACCAAAACCGCTCGGGCGTCTCGAACTCTCCAAGCATCGTTCTCGCCATGTCGATTAGCGTCCTATTCTTCCTTTCTACCACACCATTTTGCTGTGGTGTGTAGGGAGCGGAGAACTCGTGCTTGATTCCTTCCTCCTCAAGATACACTTCAACTTGTAGGTTCTTGAACTCGGACCCATTGTCGCTTCTAATCTTATTCACCTTTAGCTCAAATTCATTTTGGGCTCTCCTTAAGAAGTGCTTTAGGGTCCCTTGGGTTTCTGACTTATCCTGCAAGAAGAATACCCAAGTGAAGCGGGAAAAATCATCAACAATTACAAGACCATACTTACTTCCCCCGATGCTGAGGTAGGCAACGGGTCCAAAGAGGTCCATGTGAAGAAGCTCCAGTGGTCTTGATGTTGTCATCACATTCTTGCTGTGATGAGTGCTTCCCACATGATTCCCTGCCTGACATGCTGCACAAGGTCTGTCTTTCTCAAAACAGACATCAGTTAGTCCTAACACATGATCTCCCTTTCGAAGCTTATGAAGGTTCTTCATCCCAACATGTGCTAGACAGCGATGCCACAGCCAGCCCATATTAGTCTTAGCTATTAAGCATGCATCTAGATCGGCATTCTCTTTCGAAAAATCAACTAAATAGAGCTTGCCGTCTAATACACCCTTAAAAGCTAATGAACCATCACTCCTAAAGACAGATACATCTACATTTGTGAATAAACAATTATAACCCATGCTACATAATTGACTCATAGATAACAAATTATACCTGAGCGATTCAACTAAAAACACAATAGAGATAGAATGCTCGGAGGTGATGCCTATCTTTCCCAATCCTTTAACCTTGCCTTGGTTCCCATCTCCAAAGATAATCGCATCATGGGAATCCTTGTTCTTGACGTAGGAGGTCAACATCTTCTTGTCCCCCGTCATATGGTTTGTGCATCCGCTATCGATAATCCAGCTTGAGCCCCTGGATGCATAAACCAGCAAGGCAATTTAAACTTGGGTTTTAGGTACCCAACTCTTGTTGGGTCCTATGAGGTTAGTCACAATAACTTTTGGAACCCAAATACATGTCTTGTCTCCCTTGCATTTGGATCCCAACTTCTTAGCAACTACTTTTGTGTTCTTACATGAAAGTACAAAAGAAGTATTGCAAGCATGATAAATAGTAGAAGGTCCATTGCACATTCTCCTAGGCGCATGAGGCACAACATGATTTCTCCTAGGCCTTCTTCTACAATGAACAAAAGTGGAGCTAGATGCAAACATAGCATATGAATCAATATAAGCAGCATGATCATAACATCTATCATTATAAGCATTCCTAGAATATTTCCTATCATAAATATAGGCATGATTCTTTTGGGAACTACTAGCAATAGGGGCCTCCCCTTTCTCCTTGTTGAGAACGGGAACCCTTTGGCTTGTTAAGTTCTTGGTTTCCTTTTGAAAACCAAGTCCATCCTTAATCGAGGGGTGTCTACCAATAGTGTAGGCATCCCTAGCAAATTTTAATTTGTCAAAATCAACTTTGCAAGTCTTAAGTTGAGCATTAAGACTTGCCACTTCATCGGTTAATTTAGCAATAGAAGTAAGATGTTCATCACAGGCATTTACATCAAAGTCCTTGCATCTATTGCAAATAACTACATGTTCTACACATGATCTAGTTGCATTTGCTTCCTCTAGTTTAGCATTTAATTCAACATTTAAATCCTTTAGACTAGAGACAGATTCTTGACAAGCAAACAACTCAGAGGATAGCATTTCATTTCTTTTAAGTTCTAAAGCAAGAGATTTTTGAACACTAACATACTTGTCATGTTCCTCATACAAAATGTCCTCTTGCTTTTCTAGTAGTCTATCTTTTTCATTTAGAGCATCAATTAATTCATTAGTTTTCTCTACTTTGGCTCTATCTAACCCTTTAAACAAACCAGAGTAGTCTACTTCATCATCGGAGGATTCCTCATCGCTAGAAGAAGAGTACTTGGGGGTATCTCGAATATGTACCTTCTTATCCTTAGCCATAAGGCAAGTATGGAGTTCGTTGGGGAAGAGCGTCGAAGGCTGAGGCATCCAGTCCTTCATCATCAGAGTCAGATGAAGAGCAGTCAGAATCCCATTCCTTTCCAAGATGCGCCTCGCCCTTCGCCATCCTGTAATTCTTCTTCTTTTCCCTCTTCCTGCTCTTTTCTTGTCCCTGGTCATTATCGCGGCATTGTGCTATGAAATGACCAGTCTTACCGCATTTGAAGCAAGAGCGCTTTTCCCTTGTTTTATTCTTGTTGGGGTACTCTTTGTGTCCTTTGAGTGCGGTCTTGAAACGCTTGATGATAAGCGCCATTTCTTCCTCATTGAACCCGGCAGCCTCCACTTGTGCTACCTTGCTTGGTAGCGCCTCCTTGCTACTTGTTGCTTTGAGAGCAATGGGCTGCGGCTCATAGATGTGTAGTGGACCATTCAATGGGTCGTCCACGTATCGTGCCTCCTTCACCATCATGCGCCCACTCACAAATTTTCCAAGGATCTCCTCGGGCATCATCTTGGTGTACCTGGGGTTCTCACGAATAAGGTTGACAAGATGGGGTCAATTACAGTAAATGACCTTAGCATGAGTCGTACGACATCATGATCAGTCCATCTTGTGCTTCCGTAGCTTTGGATCTTGTAGACCAGGGTCTTGAGCCTATTGTAGGTTTGTGTTGGCTCCTCTCCCTTGATCATCGCGAACCTTCCCAACTTGCCTTCCACCTGTTCCACCTTGGTGATCATGGTGGTGTCGTTTCCCTCATGAGATATCTTGAGGGTGTCCCAGATTTGCTTGGCGTTGTCCAAGCCACTTACTTTATTGTATTCATCCCTGCAAAGATATGCTAGCAAAATAGTAGAAGCTTGGGTATTTTTATGAATTTGTTCATTTATAACAACAGGATTATCAGTGCTATTGAAATGCATCCCATTTTCTACAATTTCCCATATGCTAGGATGGAGAGAGAATAAATGACTACGCATTTTATGGCTCCAAAATGAATAGTCCTCTCCATCAAAGTGTGGAGGTTTTCCGAGAGGAATTGATAGTAAATGCGCATTTGAATTGTAGGGAATGCGAGAGTAATCAAAAGAATAGTTTTGATTAACCGTCTTTTTCATGGATGAGGAGTCATTGTCGTCATCCCTTGGTGAAGAATAAGATGCATCGCTGTCGTAGTAGATAATCTTCTTGATACGCCTCTTCTTCTTCTCGTCCCTCTTCTTGTGACTCGAGCCTGAGTCGGTAGGCTTGTCGTCTCTTGGCTCGTTGAAGAGGGATTCCTTCTCCTTGTCGTTAATCACCATCCCCTTACCCTTAGGATCCATCTCTTCGGGCGGTTAGTCCCTTGAATGAAGAGTATGGCTCTGATACCAATTGAGAGCACCTAGAGGGGGGAGGGGTGAATAGGTGATCCTGTAAAATCAAACACTAAATAGCCACAAACTTGATTATTAAGATGTTAGTGAAATCAAGTTGCTATGGAACCTGCTCGTGCGAACAAAACAATCATAGGAAACAACACATGAGACACGCGATTTTTATCCCGTGGTTCGGCCAAGTAACAATTGCCTACTTCCACATTGTGGAGTCCCAATGGATGAGGGTTGCACTCAACCCCTTACAAGTGATCCAATGATCAACTTGAATACCACGGTGTTTTATCTTAGAGTACTCTTCCCGTTTGCGAGGAATCTCCACAAGTTGGAGCCTCTCGCACTTACAAAGTTATGATCACAAAGAAAGAACAAGAGTAAGGATGGGAGAGTAACACACGCAAGACGCAAATCCGCAGCACAACCACGCACACAAGCCAAGACTTGAGCTCGAAACACAGCACAGGGAGTTCGTAACTCAAACGGAGCTCAAATCACTAACACAGCGAATCAAATGCGTGGAGACAGAGTTTGGGAGTCTTAGAATGTTTCTTGAAGGCTTGGTATTCTGCTCCATGCGCCTAAGGGTCCCTTTTATATCCCTAAGGCAGCTAGGAGCCGTTGGAGATCAATTTAGAAGGCCATTCTTGCCTTCTGTTGAGTGGTGCACCGGACAGTCTGGTGCACCACCGGACAGCCACTGTTCATGTCCGGTGCGCGATCTCCTTCCATATCGGGCGCAGCCGACCGTTGCTCCTTGGGATCGGTTGGCGCACCGGACAGTCCGATGCACCCAGCCGACCGTTGGAGCTGGCCACATGTCGCGCATTGATCACGCGGTCGACCGTTGCCACTGGCGTTGTTGGCTCACCGGACAGTCCGGTGCACCACCGGACAGTCCGGTGAATTATAACCACGTCGCCTTTTTTCTTTTCCCGAGAGCGATGAGTTCGTCGCTGACGACTCATCGGACAGTCCGGTGCACCACCGGACGGTCTGATGAATTATAGCCACGTCACCCGAGAGCAGCCGGTTCACCGTCGGCAAGCCTAGGGCACCGGACACTGTCCGGTGCGCCACCGGACTGTCCGGTGTGCCAAGCCCGAGCAGGTGTTGGCTGTACACCGCCAACTCTTTTCCAATTTGTTTTTTCCTTTCTTGGCACTGTTTCTAGTACTTAGATAAACATGTTAGTACTCAAAAACAATTCACTAAGTCTAGAAACATACCTTGTCTTTGATTTGCACTTCTTGCTCGTTTAGCACATAAGAGTTCAAAACATTTGTGTTGGACATTTAATCACCAAAACAATTATTCAAATGGCCCAAGGGCACATTTCCCTTTCAACTGGATAAAGAGAATGTTCCTGAGAAATCTAAATCTCCTGCTCCTGAAGCACCCTTTAAAGAGCTGGAATTCATTGTTCGACATGCTTCGGGAAAGCAGCTATCGGAAGAGCAGGTTGCCGAAGTGCAACATTATGCCAAGGATCTGAAATACCCCCGAGGGTCCTTGGTATATGGTGGCAATGATGAAGATGACTTCATTTACTGTCTTCCACAGTAAAGAAATACATGTCTGTCAGGAAATAACGGACAATATAGGTATCGGAAGCATGAACTTGGCCTATCTGCAATGTCGAAAGATCAACTTGCAGACAGTCTTGCTTACAATAGTCTGAAGGTGTGTGCACTTTGACTTGTGTACCTTTATGGATTTTCTTTTCGCTGTTACATTCTCACTCTTCATTTTCCAAGGCTTAATTCTAAGCAAGGCTTTGAAGGCCTAGAAGGATGTAGAGGATGAGAGCTGTCGTATAGCTTTTGGGAATCTGCGCTTAGAAGTTATCACGCTAAGAAACGAAGCTCTTGAAAAAGACAAAATATTACTCTCCTTAGTAGATAAACTGAAATCTAATGAGGCCAAGCTTGCTGCCCAAGCCAAAGCTCACAAAGCCGAAGTAGAAGAACTGAAGAGGAAGATTGTAGAAGCAACTGAAAAATTTGAAGTTGAAGTGGTGAAGCATGAAATTTGCGAGATCGAAAGATTGAGAGCGCAAAAGAACGTTGATGAGCTTTGTGCTGACAAAGACAAATTTTATGAAGTATCCTTGGACTGTACTAAGAGTTTAAAGAAAAGCTTCGCTAAGGTTAGAGCCTATTCCTCTGAGCAAAACTTTATCCGCGGTGACCCCGATGGGGTTATCCAGTGGATCAGCGGGGAAGCCAAAGTTTTTGAAGAAATTTTTAGTGATCGGGGGGATTTCTGTGGCTTCGCCGGTGCTCGTGGGGCTGCGTCAATTCTGGAAAAGGTCGGTTGTGATCATGTGAAGGCTGTTGTTCAGCCAGAGTTTGCTCTCTCAGTCGACGACATGAAAAACCCTTCAGTCGAAGCTTCTGCGCTAAGTGGGAAATTTTACTATGAGGTGTGGCTGAAGGGCGGACGAGAAATCGCCGATGAAGCCATCAGAAGAAAAGAAAACGAAATTCATGATGCTTCAGAAGAGGCACAAAGGGCTGAAGAAGCTGCCGAGCGGGCTAGGCTTATAGGTATGCATTTGTTGTGGTTTAGCTTCGTAATTTGTTTTAGCTTCGGAACTAACAAACATATACTACGGTTCAGCTGAACTATCTCCGCCTCTAGAGCCATACAATCTAGAAGCCGACCCATTCCTAAAAATTGCCAATGAAGCTGTTGACGAAGCTGTCAACAAGCTGTTAAACGAAGCTACCGAGAAGGTCCTGAAGGAAGACTAGAACTTTTTATTTGTGCTAGCTTAATGTCGTTGAACATGATTCCTAGCCTTGCAAGAAACACTTGTAAACAATTTGTGTGTATATTGATGTAAAATATTTCTTTGTGATGCATGAAATTTCCGTACATACCGTTTTTGAGCCACCGGCAAAAAAACACCTTGCCTTATTTTCATGCATCACGAAGAAAAAGATTTCCCTTCTGTCAATTCAATTCTGAGTATTTTGCCACGATTGCTGCATAGTAATACTGCTGACAAAGATTCCCTCCCTGTGTAAAAATATATCTGCCGAAGGCATGTCTTATGTTACGACACATTCTTTCATGATCCGACAAGTATTTCCGAAGGAGCAATTTTCCTTCTTCTCCATGGCTTTTTGCTAATGCAAAATGATGTATGATGTGATGCTATTCAATATGATGTGATGGTATGATGCGAAATGATATTTATGCCAAAGATAAAAAACCCACACAGATACACACCTAGGCTCTGCATCCCCTTTGGAACGACTTTGGAGTCCCTTCACCTTTTACTTAGGTGGTATTTCAGCTCTGCATTCCCTTAGGAATGACTTTGGAGCTAAGCTCTGCATCCCCTTAGGAACAACTTTGGAGCTTCTTCACCTTTGACTTAGGTGGCATTTAAGCTCTGCATCCCCCTAGGAACGATTTTGGAGCTTCTTCACCTTTTACTTAGGTGGCATTTAAGCTCTGCATCCCCTTAGGAATGACTTTGTAGCTTCTTCACCTTTTACTTAGCTGGTATCTTAGCTCTGCATTCCCTTGGGAACGACTTTGGAGCTTCTTGATCCGTTTTTGTTAGACTCGATGGTGTAACCACAGACTTATTACATCAAACTGAAGGTTAGACCTTCTTGTATTGTCTTTTTAAAAAAAAATTAAAGACAAAAAGAGTAAAAATACATTGGATCAAGGCACTCGGGCACAGTGTTGTTGACTGTGCGAGCTTTGGACTCCTCCCGAAGGCCGCGCTATTGCTGAGCCTAACGATGCCCTTCTGGCTTTTGATTATGAACCAGGGCAGGGGCCAGCGGTGGTGGTGGTGGCAACTGAGTCCCCTACAAGCCCCACAAGCTGAAATTCCACCTATTGAGAACAGTTTCTACTTTCATATTTGTGGAACAGATCCCGAGTCCCCTACAACACAAGGCAAGCCCCGGTGCATTTACCCTTTCCTTGTGATTTTAAACACTTTATCACTTGAAATGATGCATTAGGTGATAGGAGTTGGGTGCTAAACAATTGCTGCATTTCCTTCCATAGAATTGATTACCATTCTTTGAGTACCTGTTTTACTTAAAAGTTTTCTGATGCTTAGCTGTGCTTTAGAAAACAAAATTGTTTTGTTTTTAAAACAAAGATGATGCTACATATGGGATGGGAAGTTTTCAAAGAAAAGACTTGATGGTGGATCCATCATGGCCATGATGGGTTCAACATCTGAAAGGATGTACCTCTGTCAGGTACCAAACTTTGGGTTTAAATGATAAAGATGAGACCGGGCGTGTGGCTTACATGAGAAGGAAGTCTCGATGTAGTGTCTCCGTCTGAGTCGATTAAGGACCGTGTCGATGTAGGCTTGCTGATTGAGGACCCTTTAACTGGCCACATGCCTCATCATGGGTAAGCTTTGCCTCGGGCAAACCAATACTAGAAAGGCCAACACGCAATGGGAGTGGAGAGATGGCGAGAGTAGCGTGTGCCCTCCATGGCAAGAGGCTACACGGTGGTGTACCTGTGCTCTCGGTTGGTGTGAACCCGGTCTGGTCCTGAGAACCCTATTGGCAAGTTGACATATGCAAGGGTTAAGTGCTACATATATCGTGTGGTTGGAGATCCCCAACTAGGTATTAATCGATTCGGATCGCTGTTACTTCTCGGACATGAAGACTTGGTCACTACCCTACACGTAGCATTCGAGTAAAGTAAAGGATTGATAAAAGACGGCTAGTATAGGCCAAGTGCTTGAACTAGGATAGAAAGAACTCTAGATGCAGGTAACTTTCCTTAACCTGACAATAAGACTGGATTTTTATGGATCCACTATTAGTAAGCATTTTTGCAAACAGTGTCTTTGATGCTTGATCAACCTTGACTCCCTCAAGCCAGCATATCCTTGAGAGTCTTTTCTTTAGTCGGGTAAGACTTGCGAAAGTACACTCCGTACTCAGGGTTTTCGAACCCATGTTGTTGTAGGTGAGAAAACAATGGAGTTTTGCTAATTCTGTTCAAAGGTGGTACCAACAGAGGAGCCAAATCCATGATCATGGGTGTGGGAGGATGTCTGCCTCCCAATTTGAAAGCAATAAACTTTTGTGCGGGAGGGTGTTTTGCCTCCCTGGTTTGTAATAATACTTTATGCACTCCTAACACCCAGTATTGTAATAACACACTCTCTATATATGTTATGAATGTAAATTAAGTTATTGTAATCTGCTTCCCCTATTCTTTTCTCCGATGTGATGTAATATCTGCGTGATGGGTGAAGCGCTCTTGGGCGGTATGATGTTGATACAGAGGATCGAACTTGTCAAGTGATTATGTGCATCTATATGGTTGTTCGAGGTCCTTAGGACAAGGACATCTGTAGGTGGGCCTAATACCTTGGGAGGCTCCGTGACAATAATGCTTCAAAGGGTGAAGGTCCATAACGTTTAACAATTGTGTTGCCTTGTTTTATGGTTCACAATAATAAAAAAACAAATGACCAACAGTAACATGAATGTCTTGTCTTAGAAAATATCATCTTCTTGGCTATTTGTTCAAGTTAATGAATCATGGAGGGTAGAGATTTAATTATGGTTTATTAGTGGTTAGAATGCAATCTGCTAGTTGACGAGTTCGGTTAGAGTTGTTTAGTTAATTTAGATTATATGGTGAAGTGATGGCACGACTTCGTAGCCATCATGCCACCTATTGTGTGACTATGGTTGAATGTTAAAACAATTGGAGTAGCAAATGGATGATAATTGTAATGGCTCTATGGAAAATGAAGTGAAATGTGGTCATTGTTAGGACTGCATGTACAGTTTTGGGTATACAATTAATCTAGTGAAGTAAATTATGTAGATGTGTTCTATATAAAAGTTGTAGTTAACTTATGTATCTAGCCTATCCTAAAATGTCATGCGCTTAGGATTGATAGTTTAGATGTTATGCTTCTCGCAAGTCCAGTTCGTGAATCTGTCCAAATTCTGTACAGATTTTGAAGGTTCCATTGTTTGCTTAAGTCAAGCTTAGAATCAACCCTTGTTAATTATAAATGAGTTGTAGTACTTTTTCCTAAGATTTCTAAAATGTCTAGTACCAAATTTATTTGATATATAGAACTCTATTTATGATTGTTTTAAGTTGCACATTGAAATATGTCCCAAACCTGAACAGCCATGCATCTTGGTGATGTTTGAGCTAGTTAATTACCGAACCACCTTAACATGATCACAAGAAAGTTGTAGATGACTTCCTTATCTTGCTTATGTTAAAACTTCATAACCATAGTCCTGACAGTTTGAGAGTTATGAATTTTACAAAATGATTGTGGTGTTCTATCCACTCTCTAGACCGATTTCGATAATTGTGTTGTTTGGATTAATTAAACTTGGAATCACTTCTTGATGATTATAGAAGTTGTGTAGAAACTTTACTAATATTGCCAAAAAGTCTTGGATCACCCTTTTTGGTAGTCTAAAGGTCAAGTTATAGATGTTTGAAGTGTGGAGCCTGAATCTGTCCAAATTTGGACATCAAAGCCTTCTAGTGTCCTTTATCCTTGATGCATAGTGAACCACTCTGAGATGTTTATAAATGTTTTGTTGACAATTTTATTATATTTCTAGAAAGTCTAGGATCACTTGGTTTGCATGCATGAGTCTCTAGTTATGGATTTTTTAAATAAGAAGTATGAATATGTCCAAATCTGGACAGAGCTGTCATTTTAGCACAATTCGACCTTGCTAAGTGTCTAATATCTTTGAGATGACAATACCAAATTTGTAGAGCACTTCTTAAGATTTCCAGAAAGTCCATGTTCACTATTTTTGGATGAATATATTTTGGGTTATTATTAAAACAAGTGATTGTTGTACTGCTATCCAAAAATCTGCAAGTGCTCATTTGATTGCTAAGTTCACACATTTCAGCTAAAAATGTTTGGTTAGGCTAAATTGATGTAGGCTTGCAATGGCTAAACTTAAGTTAACAATTGTGCCATGATTAATGTGCTTGCTCTCTATAGTTGGTTATGGACAGGAGTTCCATAGTCATTGATGCCTATGTCTAATTTAAACTTGTGTTCGTCTTGGTTACTCTTGTGTGGACAATAGAACTAATGAAAGACTATAAGAAATGGGATAAATGCTTGTACTTGTGATGTCATGTTTGCGTTGGTGAAGTATAGGTAGTGTTCATTGTCTTTTCAGTTGTTTTAATTTTGTGTGCCCGATGACGTATAGATAGCTTGTGCTTGTGAATAGTCGTTTATGGTGTCTTACCATTTAAGGTTAGTTCGCTATCGCATGCTTTAGAGTGTCTTGTGCATTATGCATCTCATTTAGGACCGAGAGATGATGATCGTGCAAAATGAAGGACGTGAAGTGGAGCTAACCACATGATGAAGTTGGTGGGCAAACCCGAAGAAAGACGGATGAAACAAACACCAAGATAGGAGTTTGTAGGCTTGTACTGTGCATAACCATTATAGCAAACACTAACTAGTGTTGGATTCCATGCAAGCCCCGGTTCTATGCATAACTGTTATATATGCTATTTTACTATAATTATTGTTTGTAGGCTTGTACTGTGCACTTCAGTGTAGGAGTTGTTTGAAACCCTAGATGCACGAACTCAGGTTCCTTGATGAAATGGATACTAGTATTCTAGGTCGAGTAGCTGCCTTGCTAAATAGGGATCTCGATAGAAGATGAGTGATTTTTTAGCACTCGCGCGAGGTTAGGAAATTGATTGTATTCATTTCGATAACACGTTTATGATTGTCTATGGACACGGATCCCTGGCGGATGCCCTGTCTGTGAGATGGAATTGGAATAAGGATTAACATGTGGATACCTATGTCAAGATTTTGAACGTACTAACACATGCCGAGAAATATGATAAATCGGTAAGCCTAGTACCTGAGTGAACCTGCCCACAAACTTTTCCCTCACTGTCCTAAGACGGAGTCTCCCATGCTGGATTATGGTGGGTACAAGTATGGTCACTGCACAGCGGTGACTGGGGTCAGTGGAGCATTGTATCCAAGAAAGTGGCCCCTATTATGTTGCTAGGGAATCCATTGGAATGATTGATGTGTGGGGACGGATTGCCCCTACATGTCATGTGTTTAGGTTTACCTTGCAAGGTAAAAACTCGATTCGAATCATCTGCTTCTCGTAGCTAATGTGACTTCTTGATCCATTGTATTGCATGAAGTAAGAAATATAATGAGGTTTCATTATATAAAGTGTTTCTTGCACTAAATGTTTGTTACCATGTGTACTTAGAAGGATGCTAACCTAGTGTAAGTAATAATATATAGAACTTGAAAAACTAAAACCTATTTTAGACTCAGCTAGTGCTTTTGGTAAACCAAACCCCTCAACGAAACATCTTCATGGTCTAGAGGTAGAGAAGTAGACTCCTCACGCTGGGTAAGTCTAGATGAGTATTAGTGTACTCAACCTTGCTTGTGGCATAATTTTAC
The DNA here is from genome assembly GCA_029449295.1 of Zea luxurians. NCBI lineage: Eukaryota > Viridiplantae > Streptophyta > Magnoliopsida > Poales > Poaceae > Zea > Zea luxurians. Next base: position 32,175,478 of record JAOPSE010000033.1, read on the forward strand.
ATGTACTTCCTTAGATGAATTGGTTGTTGGTGTGACTTGGCCTTCATCCCTGCCACCGAGATGGACGGTCCAGTGAGATGCTGCCTTTGCAGGAGAGGACCAGGAGAAGTAGCGTGGCCAGGCATCGCCATATTACTCGGTTACCTCCGTTAGTTATTTTCGCTGCATTAAAATCTATGATTTACACATTTCAAACTCTGATGATGTATTAACTCTTAAGTACTCATTAAATTGTAGTATTGTGCTTTACTGTATTTATCTATGTCTCACCTTTGAGTGAGCAAGTGGTACTTGATCCTTGTTGAGTGGTTTTATCGGACTAGATCTGTCGGACTGACAGTTTATTCTGATTTTAGTGTGTCTTTGCCTCTAAGGAGAGACTTGGGCACTTAAGCTAGAATAATATGGGAGATTCCACCACATGGCCTTTATCCACACCAAAAAACAAGCAGAATGGCTTCCTTGGAGGTGCATTGAACATGCTATCGAACCTTCAGCCTCCCCTTCCACCTCTTGGAGCATGAGGATGAAACGTGTTATGTGAAGGTTGCTGCTAGGAGCTTGCTTGCTGCAGGCCCAACTGACCCTAAGACTAGGCTATCTTGTCCTCACCCTTCGTCGGGTTGGAACCTTCCCTCGAAGCCCCTGGCTACTTTCGTATATCTATGTAACTCTTCCCTTCTCTAGCGAAAATCATTGTCAGCCCTTAGTATTCGTCCATTTTCTGCAACAATTTCTCAAAAGAGTGTGTAGATTTTCTTGCAAAGTATTGGGCTGCTGGCCCTGGCCTAAGCCCCTTGACAATGGCTTCAATGACAATGTCATCCTGAACTGCTAGTGCCTGGGCTCGAAGATGAAGAAATCTTCGAACGAATGACTGAAGGTATTCATCTGGATCCTGGGTACACTGAAACAGGGCTTGTGCGGTGACTGGCTTTGACTGGAAGCCTTGGAAGCTGGTGAGGAGCATTTCCTTCAACTTTTGCCATGATAACAGTTCTAGGTTGAATCGAGTACCAAGTCTAGGCCACATTCCTGACTACCATGACAAAGGACTTTGCCATGACAGTTGAGTTACCACCATATGAAGATATGGTAGCTTCATAACTCATAAGGAATTGCTTTGGATCAGTTAGGCCATCATACATTGTCAATGTGGGGGTCATGTATAGTAGTGGCCAGGGTGTCGCCTGTAGCTCTAGTGTTAGTGCAGAAGCTTCGTCATAGAGGAAGTCTTGGAAGTTAATTGGTTTATGACGAAGATTGTCATGGTAAAGGCCCTATAGTTGTTCTGGCCATGCGCTTCAATGTTGCACATTTCTTCGGTTGCTTCATCAATCTTTTTCTAAAGTTTAGAAAGACGAAGCACCTTCTCCATGCGCTTCTCCAATTGCTGGTGGATTGCTTCGATGTTGTCGATCTCTTGATTGAGTTCTTGGTCTTGTGGTTCTGGACTAATGGCCTTCCCCTTTTGGTTTCTTGCCACCCTGAGGAGAGCTTCATCGCATTGGTTGATGTCCAAGGTCCTGAGGATGGAGCCGGTTGTTGTTGTTGCCTTCTTCGGCGACATGTTGTGAGTTGTTGTGGTCGTGAGATCACAAGAGGTGGGCGCCAATGTTGATACTTGATTTCAATCCCCTGAAGGTATCAAAATTCAAGGCAACATAAATTAAATATTAAGACCTTTGTCCTTTAATATAACACTTCTTCAGAGTGTTAGAACGAAGGATGGAGGATTTTAAATGGAAGCACAAATGAAATGATATGAAAAAGACAATGCAAAACTCTATATGGAACTCATCTCAAATGCCTTAGCATTTTATTCCATCCTCCCTTCTATTAAACAAGTTTACAACCATACCTTTGGCTCCTTAACACAGGATGGCACGAAGGTTCTTTGAAGGTTGAGCAACCCGAAGTTATAGCCCTCGAAAAGGTACTTTATGGAGGGCATTGTTCACCTATTTATATGTAAGATGAAGTGCCTTCGTCAAAATTACAATCATGCCCCTCAAAGTTTTAGACACATTGTTTATAGATGACATTAGGGCAGCAATGTATTTTCTATTTTCTATGCTATCTAGGTCTTAGCCTTCATCGCGTGAGAGCATCTCCGTTGGCTTGCATTCGAAGCTCTCCTCTTCATCCAAAGCTAGTGACTTCGGCCCAAACCATCGCTACTTGCGCGTGTATGCGAAGATTCTTTTTATGTTGCTTCGGCTGAAAATTAGCTTCATACATCAATAAAAATGTACCTGAAATGTAACACCCCAGGTGTTACTCAGGGTTTTCACTTAAGCCTACACAAATGAACCCATCATCACATGTAGTTTAAATTGACCAAAAGACACCAATCTTGGGGCTCATGATCCTAAGTAGGTGTAACCCATCTTAGAAGTCATGCCTTGGCCTTATCATGCACTAAAGAGAGGGGAATGACCCAAACCCTAATTCAAATCCCTTATAAGCAAATGGAGCCCTAGAGGGGATTATGGCAAAAAGTCTATGTAAATCACATTGTCATTACTTGGACTAATTATGAAAGTTGTAGTAGACTTAAAACCCTACAAAACATAGAAAGAGAGTGACCCCAAAAAGGATTCAGAAAAACCCCAAAAAGATCACCAAAGAGAAAGACATAAAAGAAAAATCAGGTTTTTCTCAATTTCAAAACCGACCCTCTTTCAAAGATCACACATGTTCATCTTTTTCCCAAACTCAAAACCTTATGGCCCAATTGACAAAATGGCGCTTAAAGACCCCTAGAACACCCTGGAAAAGTTTGAACCCAACCCTAAGTCATTTGACACGACTTGGCATGGCTTTTTTCTCGGTGTGAACAGTTCGGACAGAGCCAACTTCTCACCCCCATATCTCTCTACCCCGACCATATCTTCGCTTGGAACTCACATCGAAAAGGTAGGATTTGGTGTAGAGAAGAGACCATACATGGGGGTTTTGCTAAGATCTGCACGCTAAGTCGACCAAATCGGCCGTTGAACCCTGGCAGAAGTAAACCCCCACGTGTTCGACGTGGGCTGACACTCGGGGGTGTGCCCAGAGCATGCCCGCACGTGAACCCCCACGCGCCCTCGACCGCCCCGTGCCCATACCCGTGCCACAGCTATAAAACCCACCCTAGTGCACGGCCATCTTCCCCGTTGCCTCCTCTGTACCACGCCTAACTCTCCCGAGCTCGCCCACAGCTCCGGTGACCTCCCCGCGACCCGCCAGAGCCGCCCGAGGGCAACCACCGTGGCCAAACCTTTTCCCATCCACCTTCGCTCGATCCAAGCCCTCGGATAGCCTCCCCAGAAGGCCGTGAAGCTTTCCCAAGCTTGAGCCGAGAACCAGCCCCACTAGAACCGTGCAATCACGCTCACCGGAGTTCATAACCCCGCCGAAGCACGTGGACCGGGTAAGCCACTAGACCATTTCTCAATTCCTTGCGCACATGGCCTCTACATCACTCCGTGGAGCTCCCCGTGCACTTTAATTGAACCCTACCGCTGTGGGTTGACCGGAGCAGGAGCCGCTGATGACATTCGCCGCCTGCGCTCGTGGCCAGAGCAGCTCCGACCACCTCCGACGCCGACCCGCACACCGACGTGACCGCCGTGACCTCCCCGACGTCGCTGACCACCCCACCGGAGCTCTACTGCCGCCGATGAGCCTCACCGCCGTGATCTTTGCCACGGTTACTGTTTCAGGCAGCCAGGGATCGCGGGTTAGGTTTAGGTTAAGTCCAGGGGGTTTTCTGCAAGGTCAGTGACTAATGCAAATAGTAGACCGAGGGCTGTTTTGTGAGAGAAAAGGGGGAGAAAACCCAGGGACTTCAGCGCAAATCTGCATTTCTTTTCCATTTCAAATTTACTTTTCTTTTAAATATTGCAGAGAACTTAATAAATGCATAACTTGAAGAATAATCATCCAAAATTAGTCAAACCAATTTTTCTAGACTTTGTGAAATATAAACTTTCAGGGAAAAATAATAGACCCCATAGTTCCTGTAAAGTTTTATAGAGTTTTGAATTAAATAAGAAAACTGCCCAAAATTCATTAATAAAGGGAAAAATAGAAATATTGTTAGACCAGGGTTGAGAAAAATAGTGGAGACACTAACCTAGTAGTTACATTGTTTAAAATTAATAAACACCCTAGTATACAAGGGTAAGAAAGATTTATCCACTAAACCTTGTTTATGCTCCAACTTAAGAAAATGAAGAAAAGAGGTTAAAAATGGCACTAGAAGGCAACCATATTTTTCCTAGCATGCCTAAGTGATATAGTTCACAAGAAAAATTTGTGGAACCATAGTCGAGTGGAAAGAAATTGCACTCAAATTTATTCATGAAAACAGGAAAAAATTCGAAAAATCATAAGAAAATAATCCTAAGGAGAAAACACCCCTACCTTGGGAATGACTGCTCTTGTGTTAAGAAGAACCTAGGAAAAATACAAGTTCTGTTGTTTGATACTTTTCAAATAACAAGTTAGTTATAAGTGTATTTTTGGCTTTAAACTTTAAAAAATCATAACTAAATAACCACTAAGTAACACCCTGTGATTTTTGGCACAGAAGCATGCTATTACCCATAGATACATGAAAAAATAACTCTTGGTACAGAACCCACACCTAGGTAAGAATTGTAGTGCAAGGTAACCGCTCTGCCCCAACTTTTGTTATTTTTGTCCAGGGCATAATCTATTTATTTTTGACCTCAAATTTATAGGACAGACTACAGTGACCAATTTTAACCCACTGTACTTTTTTCAGAATTTTTGGAAATTTTTAATTCACTGTTGTAGTTCAAACCGACCATTAAAAGCATAAAATGCAAATAAAGAGAGGAATTAGTAGTGGAGATTAATGTTACCTTGACCAAATCAGCAAAACCCTTGAATACCAAATAGAACCTTTAAAGGGCAATCCAAGTCTTAATCCACTATGTTTGCCTCTAAGCAAAACCTCAAACCTAAGTTCTAAGCATAAACCACTGAGAGTTTCTTATAACAAGGAAACCCTAAGTTATCAACTAACTTAACTTTTCTTCACTATGCATAATAGTTACTAAACTCTGCATATAAGAGCATACATATATATTATTCATTGCCTTCGATAGATTTGCAACCTCGCGGACAGAGAGTACATCCTCGTGCCGGAGCAAGGAGTTGCTCAGGAGGTAGCCCCGGATCCAGCACCAGAGCCTGCCATCGAGGATCTGCCTGCCCCAGCTTTGGAAGGCAAGCCCCGGTTTTATGCATAACCGTTATATATGCTATTTTACTACACTTAATGTTTGTAGGCTTGTATTGTGCACTTAAGTGTAGGAGTTGTCTGAAATCCTAGTTGCATGAACTCAGGATTCCTTGTTGAGATGGCTACTAGTATGCTAGGTCGAGTAGCTGCTTTACTAATTAAGGATCTCGGTAGAAGTCGAATGATTTTTCTAGCACTCGCGTGAGGTCAGGAATTGATTGTATCCATTTTTATATTGGAATGGTAATGGTCTGTGGACAACGATCCATGGGGATGCGTTGTCTACAAGACAGAAATTGGAATAAGGATGAAGGTGTGGTACCGTGTGTCAAGCGTTTGAATGTACTAAACACATACCGAGAAATATGGTAAATCGGTAAGCCTAGTACCTAAGTGAACCTGGCAGTAGACTTTACCCCTCACGCGACCTGAGATGTGGTCTCCCATTCCGGTTATGGTGGGTACAAGTGCGTTCACTGCACGACGGCAGTCGAGGTCAGTGAGGCATTGTACGCCAAGGCGGTGAGCCCTGATCTGCTGACGGGGAATCGATGGGGACGGTTGATAAGTGTGGGGACAGAGTGCCTCGCCACGTCGTGTGTTTAGGTTTACCTTGCAAGGTTTAAAAACTCGATTCGAATCATCTACTTCTCGCAGCTAATGAGACTGCTTGATCAATGCTGCTTCATTGAGTAACAAGTGGAATTGTGTTTATTTGACAAAAGATGTTGATTGCTAAAAATGATTGCTACCATGTATGATTAGATAGGAATACATCTAGTCTTAAGAGAGTCACACTAAAACTTGAAAAACAAAAACATGATTATAGACCCAGCTAGTGCTTTTGGCAAACCAAACCCCTCAGCCAAACAGCTGCATGTCTAGAGGTAGAGGAGTAGACTCCTCATACCGGGTAAGTCTAGCTGAGTATTAGTATACTCAGCCTTGCTTGTGGCATAATTTTTACAGGTTCTCTGGAGGACATGGTTGCTGGAGTGACTTGGCCGTCCACCTTGCCACCGGGTTGGACAGTCGAGTGGGACCCTACCTCGGCTGAGGAGGAGCATGAGGAGTGATGGGACAGGCTTCCCCATCTCTCCATTTATTTATCGTTAGTTTTATTCCACTGCATTCCGAACAATGATCACTACTTTTGGCTAAAACTCCGATTATGATGTAATAAATTTGATACTCCTTAATGTATGGTTTTATGCTTTATTGTATTTGCTCTGTGCCTCACCATCGAGTGAGTACGTGGTACTTGATCCTGTTAGTGGCCTCATCGGACTAGATCCGAGGGACTGACGTGCTATTCCTATTTAAGTGTGGTCTAGCCTCTAAGGCGGGACTTAGGCACTTAAGTTGGAATAATTCGGGCGGTTCCGCCACATGAAACACACTTGTTTGTGCCGAAGTGAATGTTAAATGGGGACCTTTGGCATAATAGGCACCGAACACCACCAAACAAGCTTGAGCTTCGTCAATCATGACAATCATTGCCTTCTTTATACCGAAGCAAGACACCACGAGCCTTTGAATGATTCCCCTGATGTCTTCTCTCTTTTCCATGTCATTCTTTACGAAAAACCATTCCTTCGTCCAAGCAACTAGCCACTTACATTGGTACGCCAGAGCAGGGTATCGACATCTTTCCGATATGCGAAGGTATAACGACCGAAGTTATTGTGGAGTTGCTCCTTTCTAGTCGCCTTCATTTGGTAGTGGAGCTCATGGATGTTGTTGGAGTAGGAGTCAAAATTTGGCTCTATGCCTTGGCTTCTCACTGCTCAAATAAAAATCCCCATCCTCACTAAAGAATTTTGGGTTAGCTAATGAAGATAAATATCAAACTTCTTCAAGACCTCCACTAACATTTATGAAGTGGGAATCGAAGCCCACCACTCATAAAAGCTTCAGAACACCACCACCTCATCTTACTTAGGATGCGGGACTGTGTCCTCTCCACCAAGTCTCACAATAGAAATATCATGAAAATAATTGTGCTTCATCACCTCGATATGCCCCTTCTTCATGAACAACTTGCCGAAGAAAACATGCCTTGATTTCCAAGGCCGGGCTTCGACATCATCGATATCTTCTTCAAAATCAAACTCTCTGCTGTCATTAGAAGCATCAGACATGCTAGCCATTACTTCTTCATCGATCTTATCGACCCAGCACTTCTCCGCGGCATTGTAATATGCCACCAAGGTGAGCTCATGACTCTTCCCCTCTCCAGCCATCAGAGAAAATCCTAAAAATTGGAACGAAGTTATGCAGCAATCAAGCTCTCCGAAGTAATCTTCGAAGTTATAGCAAATAGCAATGGAAGGATGGCAAAAATCAAACAAATGTCGTGTTCGATGCACACAAATCTCAACCCATTTTATACACAATACACCAAAAAATTGCAGGAGCCAAGAAATTCAAAAGATGGCTTCTCACTGCAAGTGGGTCCTTCTTGGCAGGTTTTTTACGAAGATGTATTTTTCAACAATTCATTTTCGTTAACTAGCTCAAGGAAGGTGTTTTTCGGACCATCGGCACAAGACCTTCGTTTGTTTTACAATTCGAGCTAGTTATGAAAGGTGAACTAATATTGTAAGGAGCTATAGTTGGGGGCTTTATTCTTTCAAAGGTCCTCAAAACACTAACTTAACAAGTTACTTTTTAGCTAGTTTTAAGTGCAACGGGAAAAATGCCAAAGAACACCTTCGACTAGAGCCATCATAGCTATGAAGGCGAAGGCACTAGCTTCGTACTGACGACGCACATGCGTAACTGGTGAAGCAAGCCAAAATTATGCTCAGAAAGGCAACAAGAGGAAAAAAACAACACTACCCTTAGCTCTCCCACCAGCGCAAATGTATAGGCTTAGTGGTACAACTGTAATTTGGCCAAAATGTATCTCACGACTATAAATTGAGGAACAATGACATGCATCGTTCATGCTTTTTGGACCAGGAAGAATCACATTGGATCCACCTACGAAGTTGTATGTTTTTTACCTTCGCATTGTAACTTCAAGGAGCCAAAGGTATTTTTGTACCTCTTTTGTTAAATAATAAATAGAATGAAGAAGCAAGGTTAAATCATATATTTCACTTTTATACTTTTATTACGTTTATTCTCAAAGCAACACATTTGTTTTCTACTGAATTATTAATATCTTCATCCTTTATTTTATCTTTCCTTCAAGATAGATAAAAGTGAAGGATGAAAATGAAACTTAACTTAGTTGCCTTGTTTTTGATCTCTCGAAGCGATTCAAAACGAGTGGCAAACAACGGTGGATTCTAATTCTCAAACTCCATGTGTTCATTTTGAAAGAGGAAGGACTTGGATGCAATTACTTTTTGACTTGTTGTGGACACCGGGTTGTTTATTAAAAACATGAGAGTCTCTTTAGAAAACCTGCCACGACCAAAGGACTAGAGCGCTCCTGGGCCATCCATATAAAGATTTGAGGCCTAGATTACAACTCTGAACCGGTACGCCTTAGTCTAATCAATACCATTTAACTTGTGATCGATGGCTCACGCACCATCATCAACCTCCAAGTATAATCAATAGCGTTTTCCTTTTAACTAGAGCGACGGTGCGCTGGCCTTGTGTCAGCGCTCTCACCAACGCACGATGATCCATCCTTCCCGCCTCTAATCCATCTAATTTTCAGGGCAAAAGAAAACTAACATTATGTCAAACACCATGTGGTGCTTCATAGCGGCGATCGGACGATAGTATGCTTAGTCCACGATGTGGTGCAGTCGTAGAGCGTGCGCTCCAGTGAGGAACGTTTCCAGTGCTGGGGTGCACGATTCCATGTCAAACTAAGCGCTAGATGTAACTAAGACTTATGTGAAACGGTCAGGGGGTTCTCACCAATGCTTTGGGCTACGATGATGTCTGTCCATGGTACAATGTGGCAACGCGGCAACACCTTGACGTTGGTGAGCAATTCTGCTTGCTCCGAGGCTTCCCGTGCTTGTACCCACCACGCCTGGGTCCCCGACACCACAGTGATGCTCCCTGGATTGACTGGGACATATTGATAGCGGCGCACCAAGCCTCTCCACGCGATGAAGCTTCTCTCTCCTCGTCTTGCTCGATCGTGCTTGGTAGACGACGGTGGCTCGGAACGTATGCGCTGGGTAGCAAAGAAGTCGCAGGACCTTGGTATTATACCCTACCCTAGAGACTAGATCATAACATCCGCTACAGGATCGTAACAAACCCAACTGGCATCTCACAGCGGCTACAGTTCAGTTGTTTTCGTTACAATAAAGAAGGGAATTAGTATCAAATGAAGGGCCCCACTATCACAGTGGTTGTGCTGACTGGCTAGTGGACCCCACATGTTGGCGCTCGAAGGCGCGCGTGGTAAAGCATTGGCCCGTGGTCCCCGCCTATCGACGCTCACTTGCAGCCGCGGGCTAGGCCAGACGATGAGATTTGGGCCGGGAGCGAAGGATTCGACCCAGTGCAGTGTTCTTTCCTTTTTTTTTCCTTTCTTTTCTACATTCCCTTTTTAATTTCCATTTTGGATTTTTAAATTGAATTCAATTATGTGTTTGTCTAGAAATTCAGATATAAATGCACAACCAAAGATTCTAGCATGATGCAAAATTACATTTTCTTTATTTATTATTTACTACCTACTTCAACTATTCACATATATAATTGTTTATAAATGTTTAATGAACAAGAAATTCATATAATCATATAACTAAAAAAATTCTTTATTTTTATAGAATTTGGGTATTACACTAACGGGCGTTTGGATCCATTCATTTTAGAAGAATTGGAATTCACTAAATAAAGTAACTTATTTAGTTTGGAATTAGACATTCCACCACTTTTCAAAGTTCAGATATAAGCCTATCTCAAATTCATGAGATAGAGTATAGGAAATAATTTTATATATTAGTAGAATTAGTTTCTACTATGTAATTTACATAACACTCTTCGTCTTATTCATCTATATTAAAAATGTACCACATAAATATCTCCAACATCTTGCTAATAATAATATACAAATATATTTTGCAAAAACCGAATTATCTTAATTGATATATGCCAAAATTACTATTATTAGAATGGAATTCAATTCCAATGATCCAAATGGGGCGCAAGTACATTTTCCAACCTGGTCTATGACCACTTCTATACTAGTGTTGATATATAGTTTACGTTCCTATGGACATATCTTGCAAATCAAATATAAACCAGGAATTTGAGAAGTTTGTATTCAACATGTATAGGTTATTGTCCATTTTGTGACATCATTGACCTCAGAATAGTATGTTAAAACACATATCTTCTGAAATATATTATTACACAAACATCTTTAATTTCTCATATTGTATTATATATATACCGCTCTTAAGGAATCAGCGGTGCAGTATCATCCTTAGCAAGCAGAGGGTAGATTTTGTGATGCTACAAGACTAGGGTTTTGTACATATATACATGTACAAGATATACCACGAAAACTAGTGTTTTGGCAAAATTACATATATATATATATATATATATATATATATATATATATATATATATATATATATATATATATATATATATATATATATATATATATATATATATATATATATATATATCCTTTGTCTTCCACGCAAACAGAGCAACATGCATATATGTAGAAACTGGCACCACACAGAGAGAACATGAACTGCATGCTTGCGCACTAGTTGTTTGTATCACCACCACTCCCTCCGTCGTCTCCTCCATGACTGCTGTACTGGTCTCGTGGGATGGCATGGTGGTTGTCCACGGCGGTTCCACCGCCAACACCAAGGGTGGGCTTATAAGCGGACCCGGCCGTGGCCGTCGTCGTCGTCTCTCCGTCGGCACCCTTGTTCTCGAGCATCCCCATGGCAGGGCTCATCAGGCCATGACTGACTACAGCAAATACAAGAACGATAGCTGCGAACTTGGTCGTCCTGGCTTTCATTTCCTCCATCATTTATTATGACAAAAAATCTTGACTAGGACAAAAAACAATACCCAGAAAAAAAAACTCATAATCCTGATTTTCATCATGCACAGATCTACTGCGTATAGAATGGACGTCGTTAGTCAAACCTGGAAGGCCTCCGCTGATAGAAGAATGGACGTCGCGCGTTAGTCTTCTACTGTTTCTCGAATGCTATGGTTTGGTCTGGCATGCTTTATATAGTGAGGTCAAAGGCAACGTTCTATAAATTAAAGGAAGCCGTCATATAACATAGTAAAATTCTGTTCTTTTTATTTGCATGTTTCTAGCTAGGACCAGTATAATCCCGGCCCTAGTGCAAAATGACACGAAAACTAGAATCTATCTTTTACTGTGGCCATTATAACATAAAATATGCCCCAATACATCATTATTGCCAAAGATTGTGCTAACCATAATTAATGCCAGTCGATGTCAAGGAAATCTTAAATTAGGTATAAATCATATCACCACCAATAGTATTCCCCACTGAGATAGTGGTGTTGTTGCTTTTCATGCCAGCGACTTGATATTTTATTTACTGGTGGGAGTAACTCTGCCAGAACTTTAACCCGGTCATAAAAAGTTGTCACTACACAAATGTCAAGATCAATCGATATAACATAAAGGTAAAAGTGGAAATATTGGTTACCCCCACTGAATGCAATATTAGCAGTACCATTATTCACTAATAAGCTACATATTGGCTTGTATGTACAACTTTATGTCAAATTATTACTCGTAGCTAGATAAATATACACAGGATATTGAACAATTAATATTTGAGTTTGGACATGTAAAAAATTAAGCGAAGTTGGCGGCATGTATACGAAAGAAGCTATTTATGAATCTATGTTACTAGCTACTAACTAATGGGCCATAATCCATCCTCTAGTTGCATTGACCGCGAGGAAGTGGTCACTAAAAATTTGACTCGTTTTTTCTTTCAACTTTGCGTTAAGGGAAATTTTTGTGATATTATTGTTTCTCTGTTCGTAAAAGATCAATGTAGTTAATATTTCGATGCAGTCTATAATGCTGATATATGTGAACCATTTTATTTATATTATCAACAGCACTACTTAATCAGGTCATACTTCCGACATTCTATAAAAACTAATGCTTAGTGTCTGATTGGATCACATAGCATAATCTTACCTGCTAACAATAGAGCGATGAGATCCAAAAACCACACACAGTATATAATAGGACATCAAACTCTAGGTTGATTTTAACCCATCTAGTATATATATAAGGCGGTTTACTGTCTCCCTATGCTTACTGCGGCTGAAACAATTAGCCAATAGATCCAAACAGCTTGTTAATAGCCAATACAATTTAAAACTATTACGATCTCGCCAGCCATCAGTTCATGTTAGAGATAAAAGATGCTGTAGCAGACCATCATGAATAAATCAAACTTCAGTTTATTGATCGATATAATTTATAGGTAGACATTCAGTGATAATAAGTCTAGCTGTTCAGAATGAAGCATATATATGCAGAAGAAAAACAAATCTTGTCAAATAGTATTTAGGCAAACTTTAAAAATAATATTCACTGCAACAAGAATAAAGACATGTAATTTATAGAACCATCAAAATCATGTTCTGCTGCTGCAGATATATAGTCCTCAATCTTATTTAATGGATTATTAGAAAAGCTAACGGGCGCAATGCACTTAATTTGTGCATATATATAGTCTGGGTTTTGTCCTTGAATATTTAGAATTTTGTTTTGCTACAGTTTGAGTTTGGTACCTGAATTTTTTGCATAATAGTGCTTTTCAAACATTGAGTGGTGATGCTAGTGATATGAGACATCTTGTTTTTTTTTTGCCTTTTAATTATATATCAAATAGAAACTTAAAAGAAAGAGTTACTTAAGTTTATGTTTAATAACCAATCATTAAGCATACTGCATATGTTATCCAGAGCTGAACACATGAAGTTAGTTCTTCTGGGAATATAACGTTATGCCCTATGTGCAACTGGATCTGTTCATAATTCTATGTACTTTATCTAGCCTGTAACAAAAGGATGATTTCTCGGCTGTTTCAGGCAGTTTGTTATTATTAACAGAAGTCTTATTGACAATGCATATTCTTCATGAATCAAAAGGGCATGTTAGCATATAGACCGTTAGCTTTTCTACTTCATAATGATGATGTGATTTTGTAGTTCCTAATAAACATATAAATCAATGCCGTGACTTCAGAAATACCGTTATTGTGACTAATAATGCAAAGCTAATATTGATATTTTGTGTTCATCAAATAAATGTATCTACGGATGTCAATCTTGATGCTTTCAATTGAACCTCAGATTGTTGTTTTTATCAGTATAAGGAAACTCATTAGTGCCTGTCGATATAGGCAATTCAAATCATAGTGAGGGCATAGTTTATTTTGTTTTATAGAGAGGGTCGAAAAAAACAGTCTTTATAGTCTTGTCCACAATTTTTAGTGAAGCGCACACATGTATATATAGAAGCATGACCAATATCTATATTGGCAGTCCAAACTGACAAAAATAATATCACTGAAACATTTCAAATAGAACTATATTTTCTTTATTCAGTATGGAAGTGGCATTGGTATACATAATAAGTGATGACCATTACAGAAACAGCACAAGTGCACAAAACAAAGAGATATATATACCATCATCCAGACATATGGCAACAACAACCCAATATATATACATAGATAGTGCATATATATATTATATGTGTCCGTACCCTAGCATGCAAGCATTGCTACGACGTACTCGAAATGTATAGAGCGAAGGCTGCTCATGGCTTAACTTCTTGGCTCGCAACGTCATGGCCACTTCCCGGCATGTTTCCAGGGCTGCTCCAGCTATCATACTCGGGCCGTGGTATCGCATGGTGATTGTCGACCGACGTCCCCTCTGCCGTCGTCGTCCCCGCCTTCACCTTGTGAACCAATTCCACCTTGTGATGTGCCACACTGCAAGCGACGTTCAGCATCATCATTGCAAGGAACAACAGAGGAAGGAGCTTCGTCATGGTGAATGAATGAAACTGGCAAGTGAGATGATGGCGTGTAGCTAGGAAGGTGATCGGTAGAGGCCGGTGCAAAATTATTGAGAACGCCGCACGGCCTATGAGTGGTTCCCTACCGATTAAACGTGCGTGCGTGGTACGTAATTTATAGGCAGAAAGTGTTGGATATACAGCTGGATATATCAGGACAGATTTTTTTTGACGAAGATTTCCTTTTTACAGTGGGTTGTAGTGGTTTTTTAGAATGTGGATTCTCCACCTAGGGAGGCAGTTTTCAGTGGGGTAGCCACATTAACTACGTCGTCTGCACCTAGAATGTGTAAAATTAATTTCTGGTAGAAATTAATTCTGCAACGCATATATGTACATTAATATGAGCCCAAATTCAGCGAAGTTGAATTATTACTGCTAAAAATAATATTCGATACATTAGTCAATGATCGATATGCAAACTTTTATTTTGCCAGCTTATTTGTGGTTTCTAGAGCGCGTGCATGGCAGATGCAGTGCTAAGCCCTGTCCGAGCTGTTCTGGAGAAAATAAGGACACAGTGGCCTAAAGTAATTTGTGTGATCAGAAACGCGTATATGTATATTGTGAGCCCAATAATTCAGCAAAGTTGCATTAAGGCTAAAAATAATATTAGATAAATTTGTAAACGAACGATATGCAAACTTATTTTGCCAGCTTTTTTGTAGTTTCCAGAGTGCACGGCAGATGTAGTAATAATCCCTGCCCGAGCTAACAGAACTGGAAAATATTAAGCCCTAATTTGTGTACTTTGGTATTGACTCCAGTCCACATGTATTAAAATGGATTAGGGTGTAACTTATACTACACCAAAAATATAAACTTCTTACAGTTTCTTAACTTCGTACAGCTTTTATAACAAACCGTAGTTAATTACCAACTTCTGAGAGACTACTGGTAGCTCTATGAAACAACCATAACTTATACGGTTTGTTATAAAAGTTGTAGTAAGTTAGATTTCAGCTCTTTGACCAACTAGTGTGGTCAAACCGACGGCTAACTTCTTACAAGCTACAGTAAGCCGTAGAAAGTTATCGGATTGACAGAGCTATGTGTCTTAACGGTGTTAATCTACTAACTTCCGAGAGGGACTGCTGGCTGGCTATAACTTCCTAGAGGGCTCTAGGAAGTTAAGCTAACTTTCGACAAATTTTTTCGAGAGCCTAACTTTCGACGGGATTGCTTTACTTCCATGTAGTGTTAAACTAATTTACATCACAATCTACCTAAACACAGGTGGATTGGGGCCAATACTAGAGTACCCAAACAAAGCCTAATGGGGCTATGGTCCAACAACTTTTTTCCCGTTTGATTTAAATTCGGTATTGATACTGGCTTCAGTGTTGGTTTTATTTTCGACAACTTATTAGACATAGGTCGGAAATAATGTTATTTCTGACACCGACCGTCAGATATAATCTATGTCCGATGGCCTCTAGGGCCCATCGGCATTTAAAACGGTTGATGACCATAACGGTGTCTAATGGGCCCCACAATCTTATGTCTGACGACGTACATAGTGGTCGTCGGACATATCATCATTATCATCGGTGGTTGTACGCAGGACGTCGAACATAATTTGGTAGTATGTTCGACAACCAAGTTTAGTCTTCGGTCTTTAAACTCTTGTGCAAGACAGTTTAGAGCAAAATCGTTGGACATAAGTAATTCTAGGGAGGGCAAAATTCACCTTATTTCATGCACCAAATTCATCCACATTCACATCTATATTCAACCACATACTTTTTTGTAATCATATACATCAAGAACCACAAACATATGCATCCACAATGTCGATCCACATTCACAACTAACATTTTCATTGACAAAGCGACATTCACAGCCACAAACACATATCCCATATCTCATTCACATATGAGAAAGTTCCACACACCGGATGTTGGGGGCCTATATTGCCAAAGGTCCTCAAAACCTTTTGGTTTTAGATCAAGTGTGTTTCAGGCACATTACGAAGAGCAGACGAAGCCAACCTTCGCGTATGTAGCAGAAAAGAAGGAGAATCGTAAGACTTGTGCTACAAGAAAGAAAGTGGAGAAAAGATAATATTGCCCCTGTGATACTTGTAAACCGCATGTGTTAACTTTGTGGGCATACTTGTAATTTCATACGAAGTTGTACTTTTCTCCCATAATAGGTGAATAGTGCCATGCATAAATCCACCTTTTGAGGGCCATAAGCTTCGCTTAGCTCTGGCTTCGAAGTACCTTCAAGCTACCTCTTGTGTAAAGTCGAAGATACGCTTGTAATTATGTGTTATATTGCAAGAGATGGAATGATAAGTGCTAAGCCCATCTGGTTTCTATCTCTCTATTTTCTTTTCTTTATTTTCCATTTTCTTTCCTATTTTCTATATTTAATTTGCCATTCAGTTTCAAATAGTGTTTGAATTTCAACCTAAATTATTAAATGCACAATCCAAGAACTTTAGCATAAATGCAAAAATTTATTATGTATGTTTATTTTAGTTACTTTATCCAAATGTTTTTAATTATGTAATGCACATAGATAAAGCAAAGAAATTACTCTTTTGAATGTAGACTCCACTTAAAAGCATGTAAAATATTTATTTTAGGAAAACAATTTCTAATATACAACATTTATTGAGATATGCTCTATCTTGTACCTTTAGTAAATTCTTATATATAGTTCCATAAAAGGATAACTTAATTCATATAGTAATCTTTTATTAGAAAACATTTTTATTTTAAAAGTTGTGAGGTCAAAGGTAAGAAAATTCTTATTAGAAGATATTACTTTCAAAACCTTTGGAGAGTTTTCCCAAAATAAGATTTTGAGGTGTTATAGGGTCCGAAGAGGCACTAAGAGGAGGAGTCACGAAAAAGTTTGCACGTGTAGGCAACACCGCTTTCCCCTTCTCCCAGTCTGTTGGACCGCCAGTCAAACTCATTTTCACCGAATTATTTTACCTTCAAAAAGGTGAGCAACGAGCTTCAAAAAGGTGTTTTCCAGACCTTTGGCATAAGGCATCCCTAATTCTGCTTTTTGCAATCTATCGTTATGAAGAAACGAACTCATTCCGCAATGGGGTACTTTTGGGGCTGTCACACCCGGATTCGGGGGCACCAAGACCCGGGCGCGAACATAATCACCAGGTTTGCTAGGACCAAGTCTCACACATATGATGAATAATGGCACAGGATCGAATGTCACATCTTTACTATATAACAGGAATTCTATACAAAATAAATAATTACATTATAAGGAGACAACGGTCCAGCAACCCAAAGTTGACTGGGAGACGATGGCTTAGATCTCTCACGAACACATCACAGCATCCTCCAAGCGCCTCATCCTGTGGTACCTGTTCTTGACCTGTGGGGGGTGTGAGACAGCAAGAGTGAGCTCACATACGTTCATCGCTCAACAAGTTGTGGGGAATAATGTGCATGAACTCGCCAAAGGTGGGAGCTCACGTGAAGTGTGAGGCTTACCAAAGAGGATGGTTAGAGTTGAGCATTGCTTTTAAAGTTTGTCAAAATTTTATTAGCAGTTACTAAGTATAAGTAAATACCAACCCAATTAAGAAAAGTAATAAATCACCTGCGATGCAATGCATATGACAAATTGAATTTAGTTCCATAAATTAATCATGTGATGGTCCGAGCTGCTCATGACCGTGAGCACGGCTAGTATACCAGTTTTACACTCTGCAGAGGTTGTGCATCTTTACCCACAAGTCATGTTACCCATCTGCCAAGGGATCGTGACTTCCCATACACCTCTACCGAGGAGGCGAGGTAGGGTAACACTACGAGGCCTTTACAAAGTTCCACTAGCTTCAGAAAACTCGCTACAGTTTATAGGAAGCTCCAATGCAGGGACCCTCCCATGACCGCCATCGCAGCAAAATCATCCCAAGGGCCTCCCTACACTGACCACTCCCCTACTGCCCTTGCCCCTTTCGGGTAAGGTAGTCTTCCACTAGCTTTCCTAATTAATCAGCCAAGGGCGTCCCATTAAACCCTTGTGGTAGCACTGTTTTCCCGGGTGGTCGCT
This sequence comes from Zea luxurians, assembly GCA_029449295.1. NCBI lineage: Eukaryota > Viridiplantae > Streptophyta > Magnoliopsida > Poales > Poaceae > Zea > Zea luxurians. The sequence continues at coordinate 32,193,828 of JAOPSE010000033.1, forward strand.
CCATGTTCCAATTAACATAATGATCTTATCATGAACAGTAATAATAAACAGATAATAAAAATTTGATCATGAATAATGTATCTTCATACCCAAAACCACATAAAGCACTAGCAAGTACTACCCAAAAAGTTCAGTGGTAAACGAGGTATAAAGATAGACAAACTAGGGTAACCTATTGGGTCCCATCAAAATTAACCTATGCGGATCATTATGATTAATTAGAACATGAGTGGGTAAAAAGAAGTGATCAAGGGCACAACTTGCCTGGGACTTGAGATTCTAGGTATCAGGATGATCTTCAGATGACGCGTGTCTTCACACTAATCGTAGCAATACAAATAAATAGGGTATAGGTAAAATTAACATCACATCAAACATAAGATCAAACTGCATAATAATATTCTACACGTTGTAACAAGATTGTGGGAACGAGAATCACTAAATTCGAAGCTACGGTTTAGAAGATATGATTTTCTAATGGTTTAAAAGTAGGGTACAAAAGGAATCAAGTGCATAACTCCAATTTAAGTTTCATAGCAAATAAAGTTATCAGGGGATAAACAATATTAATATGAATTTATAGCAACTGGAATGGATAAATTTGGAGTTAAAATGGATTTAATATGAATTAAACAAGTTTCTAGATTTATTTTTACACTAAAAATCAATTTCTGTAATTAATTATCCATTTTCTTTGTTCTCTGGACCGAGCACTAATTACAGAGAACCCCGGGCACAAATCTAGAAGTTTTCCCCAGACTCATATTCACCCCACGGGGACAGCGGGTTGAATAGGTGAAACCCTAGGGTCTCTTTTAGGAAATGCGCGCAGTGAAGGGGTATCTTATTATCTGGGCCATCCGATCGCGAATCCATGGTTCAGATTAGAAGTCCTCACATCTGAAGCGGCATGCAGTGTGTGTCGTCCGATGAATGACCAACGACTAGGATTTAAAACGCTCGGGTTGATTTCAGCGCGCTCGATCCAGATCGAACGGCACAAATCCACCCCACCGAACCAGTATCGCCCATTTAATCCTAGCCGCAAGATCATCGATCCGCGGTCGAAAGCCCCCTACCCATAATTTTTACCCGTACATGGCCTGATCAACGACCCTCACATCGTCGTCCCCCCCGCTGCCAAATAGAGGCACCGGCGCGCTGAGCACGGCGGAGCTCCACTGGAGCACAGGCGATCTAAGGCCTCGGCGCCCCAAACCAGGCCTGGGTAAATGCTACGCGTAATGAAAGCGAAGGCGAGCACGGAGAACAAATTATTACAAGCAATAGGGTCACAGGAATGGTTGCCCACGGCACGAGACGGGTTCACTGCGACGACGAGCAATTGCCGAGGACTCCAGCCGACTCCCCCCGATTGTAGTCTCTCTCGGCTACGGCGAGACCCGACCAACCCTCGGATAACCTTGAAGGAACCCAGCTCTCGACGTCGACGGAAACCTGTGGCGGTGCCTTCTTGACTTTCTTACAATCCCCACTGTGCCTTGCAAGCACACGCGGTGAAGGCGTAGGGGGGGTGGGGAAGATAACCTGAGCACGAGCATGGTTTTATAGGCACCCAACGAGGCTGGCGACCCGGATAGCCCGCACCAACCGAAACCCGCAGATCACGGCGTGCCATCGCCATGCACGGCGAGTCAGTTGGGAGGAGGAGCTGGTATCCAGGTCCTGGTTGTCTGCGACACTATTCTTCAGTACGCGAAGTAAGTGCCTGACCCGATGGTCCCTCCCGGGCGGAGTCCCTACGAACGGCAAGATCCAGGCGAGTTTGATAGCCCTGCGCGCGGCGGAGATCTAGCGGAGCCCAAAACAAACTGAGCAGGGAGAACGACCAGACGGGGCGGGTCCACGAGCCAGTGAGGCATTTGGCTCAGGCGCGCGCGGGGCTCGCTGACCAAGCGGTCCAACAGTCAGCCGCACATGCGTAGTGGGCGCGAGGGAGCAGGCCGCGCCTAGGAGAAGGGTTCAGGCGCGTGTGTGGTAGTGGGCTGCGCAAGAGAAAAGGTGAGGTGGGCCGAAAGCAGGGAATCAGCCCAAGCGCAGGGAGTTCTCCCATTTTCTTTTCTATTCTTTTCTATTTCAATTCCAGATATCAAATTCAAATTCAAATCCCTGTTCTAAACTCAAACCTGATTTACTTTCTATTTGAAATTCAGATTTCAACTCTCAATATGTAATTGTATTGGGGATATGGATTCTACGGTTATTGATTTTATTTATTTATGGAAGGAAGACTTCTCTTTCCCATTTTTGACTCTAACAATAATCGTCTTTATAACAAATTTCTGTTCTCATTACCTACTTCCCAAAGCACTCTAATAACTGTATTAAAATAAATCTACTAATTTTAGGTCTTACAAATCCTACCCCCCTTAACAGAAATCTCGTCCTCGAGATTTGTAAGAAAAAGGATGTATACTCATATTGTTCTCAGAACATATGCACAAACAAAGAAATCTCGGCATGATGCATAACGCATTAGCAAAACATAGGGTCAATAGACCTTATTATTATTACTAAAATAGTAAAGTACTTACTATTGGCTAAACTAATATTTAGGTCTTACAAATAGTAAAATATATATATATGTATCTATATTTATATATATCTCTATTCTTGTTGTTCGTTGACTTCTTCAACAACTACTTCATCTTCAACTAGCTCTTCTTCTTGAATTTCAAGTTCACCTGGCTCAGCTTCTACTTCTGCATGATGGGCTTGTCCTCGGTTGACAGATAGGGGCTGACTCTTTCCTGCCGAAGCCTGACCTAGTTTCATTGGAGCTGGGGTAGTGTAGGCAGCCCTGTTGGGACAATAGTTGGCGTAGTGTCCCGGTTGTCCACACTTGAAGCATGCCCTATTGGTGGTTGTGTTAGGAGCAACGGGTCCTGCTAGGGTGCTTGCTTGCGGAGGAGCAGTTGGTGCCCGTTGAGTTTGTTGTCCAGAACTGCCACTAGCTGGTGTACTTGGAGTGGTAGTATAGCGAGGACGGGAACTACTTCCAGCCTGCCCTTGGTTGGTCGCCCTTCTTTTCTCTCCAAATATACTCCTCTTGTTTTCTACAGCAATAACTTTGTCAAGTAGCCTTTGGAAGGATGGGAATGTGTGTGATACCAGTTGATATTGCAAGGGTCCAATCAAACCGTCTAGAAAAAGCTCCTACTTTTGCTCATCATCCTCAACATCTCTAGGAGCATATCGAGATAACTGGATGAATTTGTCCCTGTATTCACTCACAGACATACTTCCTTGCTTAAGGGATAGAAACTCCTTCCTCTTAATCTTCATAAGCCCAGCAGGAATATGGTAATTCCTGAATTGTGTGGAGAATTCTGCCCAGGTAATTGTATCGACAGCAGCATGAGCAGCGCAGTACGCATCCCACCAATCCGCAGCAGGACCAACAAGACGACCTGATGCATAGAGTACTTTCTCTCTGTCCGAGCACTGAGCTATGTTGAGCATCTTTTCTACAGACTTTAGCCAGTCATCAGCTTGCAGCGGATCCGTGGAGTTGGAGAAGGTTGGTGGTTTGTGGCTCATGAATTCCCGGTGCTTGTCCCGGGGTGGAACTGGTGGTGGAGGTGGAGGCAGTGGCGCTTGTTGCTGTTGCTGTTGCGCCCTTCTCTCTTGACATATCTCCTCCCGCTCTTGGCACATTTCCCGACGTACATCCTCTCTTTCTTGGCGCATTTCCTGGCGTTCTTGCTGCATCTGAGCGCGCATATCTGCCATAGTGTCTGCCATTTGCTGCATCATCCTCACCTGAACTGCAATCAGTGGGTCAACTCCGTCTAGTGGAGGATTAGGAGGATTCATCTCTGCTGGCTGTGGCTGGGGTTGTCTATATATCCACCGAGTGTGTCGATTAGGAGGTAAATCAATTCCACCACCCCGCCTGGTATTGACCATCTGAGTTAGATACATATGGTAAGAGAATAGTAGACAAGGCAGGTATTTACAAATCAGGTTACTTTGGGGGATTTTATTAGCTAAGCAGATTAGTGTTTTACCTAACATAGCTGATTTATTACCTTATGGTGGCACATGCTAAGATGTCCATATATAATAGTTCAATCAATCAAAGAAGCAAATCAGGCATTTATCATCAGCACAATCAACCAATCATTTTTAAATAAAGAAAATAGTTTTAAATTTTGTCTTAGGTGCCCTATCTATTAAAAAGATCATAGTGGTAGGATTCCACAGTGTGAAATCCATCTTGTCTTAGAGTAGAGAAGATAAGAGTAACCAGAGTAGAATAGCAAAAGGTGAGACAAGATCAAGATGAGATGAGTATAGAATGAGTCAGAGTAGGGTAAGTAGGAAAGGGTTTGTCCATTTCTATCTAGGTTTCGTCCTAAAGTCAACATTCCTCTGATACCACTTCTGTCACACCCGGTTTTGGGGGCACCAAGACCCTGGAGCGAACATAATCACTAGGTGTGCTGGGACCAAGTCTCACACATATGATGAATCATGGCATAGGATCGAATGTCACATCTTTACTATATAACAGGAATTCTATACAAAATAAATAATTACATTATAAGGAGACAACGGTCCAGCAACCCAAAGTTGACTGGGAGACGACGGCCTAGATCTCTCACGAACACATCGCAGCATCCTCCAAGCGCCTCATCCTGTGGTACCTGTTCTTGACCTGTGGGGGGAGTGTGAGACAGCAAGAGTGAGCTCACATACGTTCATCGCTCAACAAGTTGTGGGGAATAATGTGCATGAACTCGCCAAAGGTGGGAGCTCACGTGAAGTGTAAGGCTTACCAAAGAGGATGGTTAGAGCTGAGCATTGCTTTTAAAGTTGGTCAAAATTTTATTAGCAGTTACTAAGTATAAGTAAATACCAACCCAATTAAGAAAAGTAATAAATCACCTGCGATGCAATGCATATGACAAATTGAATTTAGTTCCATAAATTAATCATGAGAGGGTCCGAGCTGCTCATGACTGTGAGCACGGCTAGTATACCAGTTTTACACTCTGCAGAGGTTGCGCATCTTTACCCACAGGTCATGTTTCCCATCTGCCAAGGGATCGCGACTTCCCATACACCTCTACCGAGGAGGCGAGGTAGGGTAACAATACGAGGCCTTTACAAAGTTCCACTAGCTTCAGAAAACCCGCTACAGTTTATAGGAAGCTCCAATGCAGGGACCCCTCGCATGACCGCCATCGCAGCAAAATCATCCCAAGGGCCTCCCTACACTGACCACTCCCCTACTGCCCTTGCCCCTTTCGGGTAAGGTAGTCTTCCACTAGCTTTCCTAATTAATCAGCCAAGGGCGTTTCATTAAACCCTTGTGGTAGCACTGTTTTCCCGGGTGGTCGCTCCATGTTCCAATTAACATAATGATCTTATCATGAACAGTAATAATAAACAGATAATAAAAATGTGATCATGAATAATGTATCTTCATACCCAAAACCACACAAAGCACTAGCAAGTACTACCCAAAAAGTTCAGTGGTAAACAAGGTATAAAGATAGACAAACTAGGGTAACCTATTGGGTCCCATCAAAATTAACCTATGTGGATCATTACGATTAATTAGAACATGAGTGGGTAAAAAGAAGTGATCAAGGGCACAACTTGCCTGGGACTTGAGATTCTAGGTATCAGGATGATCTTCAGATGACGTGTGTCCTCACGCTAATCGTAGTAATACAAAAAAATAGGGTATAGGTAAAATTAACATCACATCAAACATAAGATCAAACTGCATAATATTATTCTACACGTTGTAACAAGATCGTGGGAACGAGAATCACTAAATTCGAAGCTACAGTTTAGAAGATATGATTTTCTAAAGGTTTAGGAGTAGGGTACAAAAGGAATCAAGTGCATAACTCCAATTTAAGTTTCATAGCAAATAAAGTTATCAGGGGATAAACAATATTAATAGGAATTTATAACAACTGGAATGGATAAATTTGGAGTTAAAATGGATTTAATATGAATTAAACAAGTTTCTAGATTTATTTTTACACTAAAAATCAATTTCTGTAATTAATTATCCACTTTCTTTGTTCTCTGGACCGAGCACTAATTACATAGAACCCCGGGCGCAAATCTAGAAGTTTTCCCCAGACAGCGGGTTGAATAGGTGAAACCCTAGGGTCTCTTTTAGCAAATGCGCGCAGCGAAGGGGTATCTTATTATCTGGGCCGTCAGATCGCGAATCTAAGGTTCAGATTAGAAGTCCTCACATCTGAAGCGGCATGTAGTGTGTGTCGTCCGATGAATGACCAACGCCTAGGATTTAAAACGCTCGGGTTGATTTCAGCGCGCTCGATCCAGATCGAACGGCGCAAATCCACCCCACCGAACCAGTATCGCCCATTTAATCCTAGCCGCAAGATCATCGATCCGCGGTCGAAAGCCCCCTACCCATCCTTCTAATTTTTACCCGTACATGGCCCGATCAACGACCCTCACATCGTCGTCCCCCCCCGCTGCCAAATAGAGGCGCCGGCGCGCTGAGCACGGCGGAGCTCCACCGGAGCACAGGCGATCTAAGGCCTCGGCGCCCCAAACCAGGCTTGGGTAAATGCTACGCGTAACGAAAGCGAAGGCGAGCACGGAGAATAGATTCTTACAAGCAATAGGGTCACAGGAATAGTTGCCTACAACACGGGACGGGTTCACGGCGATGACGAGCATTTGCCGAGGACTCCAGCCGACTCCCCCCGATTGTAGTCTCTCCCGGCTACGGCGAGACCCGACCAACCCTCGGATAACCTTGCAGGAACCCAGCTCTCGACGTCGACGGAAACCTGTGGCGGTGCCTTCTTGACTTTCTTACAATCCCCACTGTGCCTCGCTAGCACACGCGGTGAAGGCGTAGGGGGGGGTGGGGAAGATAACCTGAGCACGGGCATGGTTTTATAGGCACCCGACGAGGCTGGCGACCCGGATAGCCCGCACCAACCGAAACCCGCAGATCATGGCGTGCCATCGCCATGCACGACGAGTCAGTTGGGAGGAGGAGCTGGTATCCAGGTCCCGGTTGTCTGCGACACTATTCTTTAGTACGCGAAGTAAGTGCCTGACCCGATGGTCCCTCCCGGGCGGAGTCCCTACGAACGGTGAGATCCAGGCGAGTTCGATAGCCCTGCGCGCGGCGGAGCTCTAGCGGAGCCCAAAACAAACTGAGCAGGGAGAACGACCAGACGGGGCGGGTCCACGAGCCAGTGAGGCATTTGGCTCAGGCGCGCGCGGGGCTCGCTGACCAAGCGGTCCCACAGTCAGCCGCACATGCGTAGTGGGCGCGAGGGAGCAGGCCGCACCCAGGAGAAGGGTTCAGGCGTGTGTGTGGTAGTGGGCTGCGCAAGAGAAAAGGTGAGGTGGGCCGAAAGCAGGGAATCGGCCCAAGCGCAGGGAGTTCTCCCATTTTCTTTTCTATTCTTTTCTATTTCAATTTCAGCTATCAAATTCAAATTCAAATCCCTGTTCTAAACTCAAACCTGATTTACTTTCTATTTGAAATTCAGATTTCAACTCTCAATATGTAATTCTATTGGGGATATGGATTCTACGGTTATTGATTTTATTTATTTATGGAAGGAAGACTTCTCTTTCCCATTTTTGACTCTAACAATAATTATCTTTATAACAAATTTCTGTTCTCATTACCTACTTCCCAAAGCACTCTAATAACTGTATTAAAAAAATTCTACTAATTTTAGGTCTTACAAATCCTACCTTGCCGAAGGTCCTCAAACTACCTTTACTTCGGTATAAGCAAATATGTTTTAGGTTTATAGTGAAGGACAAACGAAGCTGGCTTTTGGCCGATGTGGTGTGTAAAGAAGCTTCATCCATACACACAAGCGTCAAAGGTGCGAGCCAAGGTCGCTAGCTTCGGCATGGAGAAAATTCCGAGCGCAAAGTGACCAAGGAGAAGAAGTCTAACACTTGTGCAACAAGAAAGAATGAAAAAAGACAGCGATGTCACTGCATCATTTGTAAATTGTGTGTAAACTTTTAGGGCATATTTGTAATTCTCTAAGAAGTTGTTCAACTTCTCTATAAATAGGTGAACAGTGCCTTAAATAAATTCACCTTTCGAGGGCCCTAACTTCGTTTACATTAGCCTTCAAAGCATTTTTGTTTTATCTTGTGCCAAGAAGTTTAAGGTACGTTTGTAACCCGTTAAATGTGAATGAAGATGAAATAGAAAATGCTATGGCATATGAGATGAGTTTCATACTTCATTATCCATTGTCATCTAGTTCCATACAGTTTCATTCACATCTCTTTTCAAAACCTTCGCCTTCAAGGTAACACTAAGAAAAGTGATAACTTGAGGATGAAAGTCTAAATTCCTTAACTTGTGTCACCTTTTTTTGACGTTGTAGGAACGGTAAGGCGACCAGAGGGGGGTGAATGGGAGCCAGCGGATTTTGCTTCCAAACACAGAAAATGAACACTTCACTTCAATTGAGATGAAGCGTGTGCTCAAACCATGAACACATCAGCGAACGAGTGATCTCATGATAATAAAACGTTCCTAAGACTCACATGAGACCAGCAAAGCAAATGGATCGCAAATCGGACACCAAAAAGTCCAAAACGGTCCAATACAATATCGTCAACAAGTGGTGTTTTCAACAGTACAAAATTCTATTCTTAAATTCAAAACTGAACCAAACGAACTCCGATTGAGATGAAATTTTACACACACCTGAGAAAATACATTTCCAAGATCTCCCTAAATTTTGAGCTCAATCGGACTTGTGAATCACCTGTAGATTTAAAAATACAGCCAGAAATTGGGGTTTTGTTGGGGTTTTCTAGAACGAGTTCAAACTAAGTTTTTGTCAAATCGCGACCAAAATCTGCAACCACTAGGTGTATGCAGTGGTATGAAGAGTGCAACTCACCACCAATCAATCCCCAAACCAAATCCTCTCAAAGGAATCAAAGATTTTTCACCAACAACACAAGATTGGGGAAAAGGAGAAACCAAGACTATAAAACTTCAGAAATTCCAGCAGGAGTACAAACTGAGATTTGAAGCCAAAGAGCCCTATGGGCCGGACCGACGACCCTTCCTCTGATTAAACTAGAAAATCAAGAACACAGTCGAAGAACGAAATCGCTGCGAAACCCTCGGCTCAACTGGTGTCTACCTAGAGAGAAAACTAGGAGCTCTAGAATGAGTGCTCAAAACAAATGGCAGCCAAGAGATGCTGAAATAACCAGCCCTTCCCTCTATTTATAGAGGGTTATTCTCACTTACTAAACTATCCCTATTTACATAGAGCCAATCCACTCCACCGAGGGTGAAATGGACCAACTTATAGGTTTTCGATCCGACGGTCATGTCCTTCACATAGAGTTGCTTCGCCTTGACACACCCTCCACGATCACGCCGCATGCCGCCACCGGTTCCCTCTAGAACTGCCACCGTCGAGTTTTGAGGCCCAAACTCCACAAAACCCGCCATCCATAGCGCTAGGTGGTTTTGAGGGCCAAACCACAAAACCTGTCGTGAGCACCGCACCTCGTGCATGTCCTCCACGATCTGACGTGTGTCTCGCTAGTCCACCACATCCTCACACAAGTGTGTGTCCTAGGTGTCAGCCACCGCTGTTGGTCTCCTAGCTGCTCTGATCCATCAGCATGAGCCTGCATGACCTTCCCTCAGCCATCGACCACCGTTCTTGTGCTCTACACCTGCACAACACAAGTCGACTGACATGGTTACACAGGCATAACCTCACACTCTGGTCAGTCCACTGACTACACCAGAGTGCTACTCGTTGACAATCACTCATCATCAACCCGAACCACAAGGGACAAATCAACCTTGTGTTCGCAATCTCCCCCTTGATGAGTGCATTGTCAACACCACCATTTGAGCATATGTAAACAGAAAGAGGAAGAAGAAGAGAAACTCACTCAAATAACCATAAGCCAGATAAAAGTCAGACAAGTCATTTAGACTAAGCAAAACTTGGTCCCCAAAGAAATGGGCAACGGCTCAACTCGACTAGCCCTCAATAAGAGGAAAAAGCAGGGTTCAACACTACTAGCCAGAAGCCAAAATCTCAACGGAGCACAAAAGGCTTTACTAGAGCATAAAAAAACCAATTCAGAGCATAAGATCAGCATAAAAGCTAAAATCAAAGCTAGTTCCTCCAGAAGGAGGCAAACAGCTCAACACAACTAGCAATAGCTCCAAATAACACATCTCGCCCTCTTGAATGAGAGGAAGCCCGAAAGACAAAATTCTCCCCCTAGATAGAGGAAACGGGAAATCTCAAAATCTCTCCCCTTGTTGACAAGTGAACTTATCAAGCACAGACATGGGTAAAAAGAAAAAACTCTCCCTTGATAAGAGAACCTCCCTAGAGAAAAAAATAGAAATACAATAGAGAGTATGAAATAGAGAAAATGCATGAGCTTCAGGAGTATACCAGTTAGAGTGTAAAAAATGCTCTAAGTTGTAACACCCTGAATTTGGGGGCATAAAATTTCTTTCTTATTATCATCCAAATTCAGGTGTTACTCTTCTTTATCTCACTCTAGTCTCTATCTCTCTCTAGTTTCTCTCCCTCTCTTTCTCTTTTGATTAGGGTTAGTTTAATTAGTGAGGAATTATTTATTTTATTTTGCCCAAAACATATGAGTCATGAAATGTTGCATCATGTTGAACCCCAAATATTCTTTGAATTGTTGCACATGTTTGATTTGGTTTGAATTTGAAACTTGATTTGAATTTGAATTGAAAACCCTACAGAAAATAAATAGAAAAGGCATTAAAAATTCCATGGAAATAGAAAAAGCCATTTCGGTCCATTTAGTCCAAGCCGGCCTAGTCCAGCGTGCGCGCCCGCACCCATGTGCCCTTGGTGCCTGACAGGCGGGCCCTGCCTGTCGGTGCCAACCTGAGCATGCTCACTCCCTCTTTCCCTCGTTGCCCCGTGGGCCATGTCTGTTGGCGCCGCTTCTCTCGCCTACGCGCTCGCTTCTCTCTCTGCCCCGTCGATCCCACCTGTCAGTCATCCCCAACCTCCCGCCCACGATCCCCAGCCGTGGACGCGCCCACGTCCGAGTGTTCACCGGCCACATCCTCGCGTCCACGTCCCTTTTGAGCCCCGCGCCCTGCTTGCCCACCTCCCCTCGCTCACTTGCGCCCTTAGCCGAACCCCCTCGTTCTCTCTCGCTCTATGCACGCGACTAGAGAACTCCGCCACCGCTCCGCATCGGCCGATGTCCGTTCTGCGACTACCGTCGCGCCCGCGCTCCATCCTTTGCCTCGGTAAGTTCCGCCTCGCCGTTAGCTGCTTGGGACATGCTTCGGTGTACCCTCCCCCGCTCTGGTTTGCCCGGCCAGCGCTCACCGGAGTAGTTCTTGCGCAGCCGGAGCCCTGCCACCATCGACCCGAGGTTCCACCGCACCTTCGCCGTCCTCCACTCACTCCTTAGTTTTCACTCAAGGTGAGCAACCTGCCCGCGCCCTTAATTCGGCCATGACTATCCCTTTTGCCCGCGTGATTGCTCGCCGGAGTGATCCACACCACCGTTAGCCCGCCTCGCCATGTGTGGCGCCCTCTGGTGCTCCTGCGCCAGCGTGGTGCCCATGGCCGAGTTCGCTAGACCACCCTGAATGCACCCGAGCTAGTCCCCAAGCCTCTGGAGCCCAACCATGGCCAGCTCCCTCGTCTCCGGCGAGCTCTCGCCGCGGGACCGAGCGGCGCCACCACGTTTAGGTCTGGCCCCAGCCGTTAGGTCTCGGGCGTCCGTCCGAGATCAGGTGGTTTAGGTTTCATTAGTGCGGATCTGATCGCAGCCCTCCGATCTGGATCCAGGCGCTCTCCCCTCTCCCCCTCACCTGTGCCCCCTACCCCTGGGCCCGGCAGGTCAGCCCGCCCTGGCTCGCTGATGCCCCGTCCCTGCCTGTCAGTTGCGTCCTCACGCGCGCGCCCGTGTGCGCCTGCGCGATCTAATCCTGGCCGTTGATATCTGATCCGACGGTCGAGGTTACCCCATACCCCTTCGCGTGTGAGTTTTACCTAAGACACCCCTGGGTTTTAGGAAATCAACCCGCCGTCCTCTGTCTTAGCGTGCAAGCCCTTGGTTTATTTTAAATAGCCCCCTGTGCTTTTGTTTGATCACAGATTTAGCCCTAATTTGATATTTCGAACTTCAAAACTTGTTTATTTCATATCATTTTCATATGAACTCCAAATTTAGTGGTTCAAATTGCAAAATGTTCATAATATTATTCTTTGTCCAAACAGATTATGTTCATCTATAGTCTGCACACTTTAATTTTACACCTAAAATATGGGATTGATGTATATGTTGATTTATTCATTTAATAAAATAAATAAAAGGAAAGCCCTAGAAGTTAAAGTATATTTGATCTTGTGAGGTTAATAATATGAATTGCATGAATTTACCTCTGGTTTAACTTTTAGGTCTCAATAAAATGAATAGAATTAGGTTATGTAATTATGGACAACACTTAAAGAATAATCAATGCCTAAATGGGATTAGTTCATTTTTTAATTTAATCTTTTTATTTGTTTAATTACTACTTTACCGTTTTGAGATATGTTCCAAATACTTAGAGGGAAATCAACTCCTAATTCGGATTAGTTCATTTTATAATTTGACCTCATTCTCCTTTATATAATACTACACCTTTTGAGTTGTGTTCCAATGCTTGTACGTGTTTGATGTGCTGTTTGTTTGTATTTTCCAAGTGTATTGAATGTATGATCGCTTTATTTAGACAACGAGCAGCCCGTGGTTCCTGAGTGTGTTGTCGAAGATCCCTCTGAGCAACAACCTGGTGAAGGCAAGTGTCCTCAGACCTACCATGTCCTATTTTACTTTATAATTCATTGTCCCGCATTATATTATTGAGAACCTAAGGATTGACTAGTCTGTATTTACCTTATCCTTGTTTACCTTTTGGGTTATTCTGATTAGCATCATGCTATTGCTTTCACTTAATCAATGAACATGATGTGATTATTTATGATACGATGATGTTATCCCGATGAGGTTCTTGTGATACTTTAGGGGACTCAGGCTGTTTTCTGAGTACCTCTCTGTAAGGACCTGTTTGGGGAGTGACAACCCGGGATAACAGCGCAACCATGAGGGTGGAATGGGACGCCCTTAGCTAATTAATTAGAGGAACCAGAGGAGCAGTTGGCTTTGCCGTAGGGCCATCAATGGGGTCCAGGCACATTACTTGCTCTGTCGAGGCTGGTTGCAGAGGTACTCGATTTGGTTTTTGTTAGTCACCCTTCCTTTGGGGAGATGTACTGTGTTTATCAAACTGGAGAAACCTAACGGGCGGCTATGACCTCTGGGAAATCTTTGTAAAGGCTATATAGTGAGACCTTGCTAGGTCACCTTGGTAGTGATCAATGGGGAGGCTAGAACGCCGGGCAGAAAGGGAATCACGACTTGTGGGTAAAGTGTGCGACCTCTGTAGAGTGTTAGAAACTGGTATATCAGCCGTGCTCACGGTTAAGAGCAGCCTTGGGATCTTCTTCGATTAGAAGAACTTTGGTTACGTTTATGATGATGATTAGCAATGATGGTTATACATTTGATCTTTGGTATATTTCTCTTGGAGGGAGTGCCTCTGGGTAATAACTGGGTTTATTACTAAAATTTGGCTATACTTATAGTAGTAAAACTTGACCAACTAAAAGCAACTGCTTAACCTTCACTCCACATACAACTAGTACACTTTATCCAAATGGGACATTTGCTGAGTACGTTGATGTGTACTCACCCTTGCTTTACAAACCATCCCACCCCTGGTTGTCCCCACTGTACTCAGTGCTCAGGAGGAGATGTTGGCAATATGGAAGACTTTGAGGAGTTCTAGGACTACGACGAGTTCTAGTTTACTTTAGTGGCAAACCCCCAATCAGCTGCCTATTTAGGCTTATCTTCTACATTTCGTTTCCCGCACTTTGATATTAATGTTGAACATTATGGCTATGTATTAGACTTTGTGATGTCTTGGACATCTTAATGTAATCAAAGTACCTTTCCATTATTTACTTTGAGCATTGTGTGATGATGTCCAATTATGTAATCGTTGTGTATGTGAGTTTCTGATCCTGGCCCGTACATGGTTCGCATTCAATTTACCTTCCAAAACCTGGTGTGACATAAGTAGTGTTGTGCTATGTGTGCAGCAATAAATGCACGTGCTAGCATATGCACAAGATATGTGAAGTGTAAGTATTTTGATTCAGTTTTAAGCATTTCAAGAGGTGTTCACCACAAAGACAACACTAAGCATATAGTAAGCAGGAAATCAACTTAGTGCCAGTCACAAGTGAACTAGGTGAACTACCCCAAATAGTGATCACTCATCATGGTAGAAACATATCTAAAATAGATATCATTTGAAATTTTCAAAATTTATCGGATTTTGCAGTGGATCCCAAATTTCATTGAAAAACATGTGAGTGCGAGAGGTTGTAAGCATTGACTACATCTGACTTTTCAACAGGGTGTAGCCTATGAAGACAAGCAATCAGAAGCTAAAAACGCCGGTTTTGATCGTCCACTACACTGCTCAAGTTCATCCAAAAGTGCAAATGGAAGCAGTCTCGATATAGTGATGTGGAGACAAATACAAACCCATCTCGATCTTTTTGATTATGACTTATCTTGATTTTGAATTTTTAGCACGATATGAATAAATCAAGACAAGTGAATGACTCAATGCATGAGACATAGCCACCTAGCATACTAGTAATAGCAAAAAGGATTTCGACACATCCTACACATGCTAGGTGCCAATCTTAAAGGTGAACAATTTTAGATTGAGCAAGTAATAGTCATGTTCACAATTATGAAAACAGCTTAGCTCAACAATATTGTATCAATATGAGAAAAAATAGCCTAAGCATGCCATAGCATTATCATGTACACAAAGAACATACTACTAGGAGCAGAATCACATTCCAGCAGTTATACAAGTGAAACTCAATATGACATGCAAATATAATACAAAAGAAAGTGAAAGCAGAAAATAAGAAGAAAAGACCAAAAGGGAGCCCTCTAATCAAAAAGTGAAACAAACACCCAATTCCCCTTGCAAATGAACAAAAGTTTTTTGATCAAGGGGTTTGGTCAAAATGTCAGCAAGCTGGCGAGTGGTATCAATATAGCGCTATTCGATGTCGCCTTTCTCATAATGATCATGAAGAAAGTGGAAGCGAACATCAATGTGCTTGGTCCTCAAATGCAGCACAGGATTCTTAGCAACACTTATGGCACTTGTGCTATCACAAAGCAGAGGCACATGATGAAAATCCAAGCCAAAATCCTGTAAGGTAGCCATCATCCAAAGTAACTGCGAACAATAGCTAGTGGCAGCAACATACTCGGCCTTTGTGGTAGACAGGGCAACACTAGACTGTTTTCGAGAAGACCATGAATCCAACGAAGTACCCAAAAACTAACAAGTCCTAGAAGTAGACTTGCGCTGCAAAAGGCAACCCGCAAAATCAGCATTGGAATAACCGCACAAGGACAGAATGGATGATTAGGAGTACCACAAACCAAACTTAGGAGTGAAACATAGGTACCTCATAATCCATTTCACAACCTTTCTATGAGATGTGTGGGGGAAGCCTGGAAACAAGCGCACAAACACACTGCGAAGTGTATGTCCAGCCTCGTCGTAGTCAAATACAGGAGAGAGCCGATCATGCTCCTGTACTCCTTCTGGTCCACGGGTTCACCATCCTCATCAGTGTCAAGTGTCGTTGAGGTGGACATGGGCATCGAAAGAGGCTTGCTCTCTCCCATGTCGAACTTCTTCAGGACGTCCTTTGTATACTTGCCTTGATGCACAAAGGTCCCATCTTGAGTCTGCTTGATTTGCTACCCATGAAAGAAATTTAGCTCGCCCATCATGCTCATCTCAAATTCCCTGCTCATAAGATCTGAAAATCTAGACACAAGAGCATTAGAAGAACCACCAAAGATGATATCATCCACGTAAATCTGGACTAAAAGGGTGTCATTATTATACTTATGGAGAAAAAGAGTTTTGTCCACATAGCCCATTTTAAAACCCTTAGAAATCAGAAAATATTTCAAATGCTCATACCAGGCTCTAGGGGCTTGTTTCAAACCATACAAAGCTTTTTGGAGTTTAAAAACGTGGTTTGGAAACATGGAACTCTCAAAACCATGGGCTGCCTAACATATACCTCTTCCTCTTTATACCCATTCAAAAAGGCACTTTTGACATCCATTTGAAAAAGCTTAAAACCCTTTGAAGTAGCAAAGGCTAAAAGGATCCTAATGGCCTCTAAACGGGCAATAGGGGCAAAGGTCTCCTCATAATCAATTCCCTCTTTTTGGCAATACCCTTGGGCAACCAACCTCGCCTTGTTTCTCACTACCAAACCATCCTCACTCTGTTTGTTTTTGAAAACCCATTTTGTACTGATGGGATGGCAGTTAGGAGGAGGTGGCACCAAAACCCAAACCTGATTTTTTTCAAAATTTTCAAGCTCCTCTTGCATAGCATTAACCTAGTTAGGATCAGATAAAGCATGTCCAACATCTCGGGTCTCAAAAGTAGCATCAAAAGCTGAGTGAGCAAAATGAGAAATGTGCTATGACCTAGAGCGAGTGACTCTCTCGTGAAGCTCCCCGATCATCTGCTGAGGTGGGTGACGACGCTGAATATGCTTTGGATCCTCCCTTGAGGAAGTGGCCTCCCCCTCAACAGCAGCTTCAACTCCTCCAGTCTCAGCAGGAGCTAGCTCGAGCGGACCCCAAGTGGTGGAAGGAGTGGGGTCGGGTGCTTCAGCCGTAGTAGTTGAAGCAAGCTCGACTAGGTTGGCCAATGGAGTTGGCTCAAGATCAACCCAATCGGCGTCGTCGTGCTCCTCCTCTAAAAAGATGGTCTGTCCCATCTGATCTAGACATGTAGGCTCAAAGACAGGGGATGGAAAAGGTGTAGTCTCATCGAATGTAACCTCACAAGTCTCCATAATGATGTTAGTCCCTAGGTTAAGAACACGATAAGTATGAGAATGTAATGCATAACCCAAAAAACCCCATCAGCAGACTGGGACTCAAACTTGTCCAGATTACCCTATTTTAGCACCAAGCATCTGCAGCCAAATACCATGAAATGGCTGACTTGGGTGGCCATCCAAATAACAGCTCATAAGAAGTTTTGTTCAGAAAAGCCTGAAGAAAGATGCGATTGGACATAAGGCAAGCAGTGCTGATCGCTTCGGCCCAAAAACGCCTAGGAGTCCTATGCTCATCAAGCATCGTCCTGGCCATCTCAACAAGGGTCCGATTTTTGCATTCGACAATACCATTCTGCTGGGGCACATACAGAGAGGAAAATTGATGCTCAAGTCCCAAAGAAGCACAAAAGGTTGCAAATTGAGTATTTTTGCATTTTGTGCCATTGTCACTGCGTATAGCTCTCATGGCATTTTTAGGAAACTCATTTTGCTACCGAAGAATCAAATCTCAAGCATGAGTAAAAGCCTCATCCTTCACCGTCATAAAGAACACCCAAGAGTAGCGAGAGAAGTCGTCGACAACCAAAAGCACATACCACTTCCCACCAAAAGAGCAAACCCTGGCTGGACCAATAGTGTCCATATGAAGCAATTCGCCAGGATGTGTCACACCCGAATTTAAGGGATAAAGACGGGTGCGTCTCATATGTGCGCCAAAGAAGAACATCACATACAATGACAAAGTGTATAGAGATAAATGTCACAAATATCATTATTACATAGCGGAAGTCTTACAAAAATAGATGATAACAATAAAATGAACTAAGTAGTAATCCTTGGCGCCATAACGCTGACTGGGAGATGCCACCTAGATGAGCTCGTACTCTTCGTTGTAGGGCTCCTCCTAGACCACCTGTTCTTCTCCTGTGGGGGGTCTATATATCGCAAGGGTGAGCTCACAAAAGATCATAGGTCAACAAGTTGTGAGGAATAATGTGCACGAACTCACCAAAGGTGGGAGTTCTTGTGAAGTGTAAGGTTGATCAACAAATAAGGGTTAAAGCTAAGCATTGCTTTTAATAAGTTGGTCAAATTTTATTGGCAGTTACTAAATGTAAGTAGATACCAAACCAGAGTAATAATAGATCAAAATTAATAATAAATCACAAAGCGATGCAAATGACAAATTGAATTTAATTCCATATGCGAGAGTCCTGAGCCGCTCATGACCACGAGCACTGCTAGTATACCAGTTTTACAGTCTGTAGAGGTTGTACCCTTTACCCATAAGTCATGTTACCCATTTTCCACGGGGTTGTATGGCCCCATACACCTCTACCAAGGAAGCAAGGCAGGGAAACACTATGAGGCCTTTACAAAGTTACACTAGCTTCAGACAACTCGCTACAGTTTCTAGGGAGTGCAATGCAGGAACCCTCCGTCTGACTGCCATCGCAACAAAATCAACCCGAGAACCTCCCTACATGCCAACTCCCCTACTGCCCTTGCCCCTTTTGGGTAAGGTAGTCCTCCACTAGCTTTCCATATTAGTTAGCCAAGGGCGTCCCATTCCACCCTTGTGGTGGCATGTGTTTCTCAAGTTAAGCTCCTTGTTCCAATTAACATAATAGTCTTATCATGAACAGAATTGAGCAATAATAATAAAGAATGACCATGTGTAATAGTTATCTCAACACCCAAAACCATATATAGCAATAGCAAAGACTACCCAAAAGTTCAGGGATAAACAAGGTGTAAAGATGACCAAACTAGGGTGACCTATTGGGTCCCATCAAAATTAAGCCTATGCATGCCAAAAATGATTATAAATTACATTATTGGGTAAATAAAAGTGTTCAAGGGCACAACTTGCCTTCAATGAGCTCCTGCTCAGCAACTTCTACTTGCTGAACACCTGGATCCTCGGTCACTGGCTCGTCTACTCGAAGCAATACAAACAGACATGGTATAGAAGAAATTAACATTACACCAAACATGACTATAGAATACATAATAATAATCTACGCATCAAAACAAGATCGTAGGAACAAGAAACACTAAATTTGGAGTTACAGATTTTAAGTTATGATTTTTCGAAGGTTTTATGTGTTTGGTACAAAAATAATTAAGTGATCAATTTTAACATAGGACTCATGCTAAAACAGAGTTACTAAGTGATAAACAATATTAATACAAAATTAATGCATATAGAATGGATTAAAAAGGAGTTACAATGAATTTTCTAGGAGTTAAATAAGTTCCTAGAATTAATTTTGCACTAAAATTAATTTTCTAAATTAATTTCTCAGTTTTACTAAATGTCTAGACTGCGCGTACGAATAACAAGAAGTTTAGGGTCACTTCTACAAAATTTTGGGCCTCACTGTATTTACTTTATAAATGATTTGGATCGTGGGTTGATTTCTACGAATTCCAGGGGCTCTTATGCAAGTCTGACATGGTCGAAAGGGTATCATCCCCACTAAGACGTTCGATCCAGGATGGTCGGCCTAGATTAGAAGCGCGCACGTTATACACCCGCAACTCCCCCCGATCACTAGATCCTGCATCAACGATTGAGGGACGGCCACACTCCGAATGGATCAGAACCACACATCACCAAAACGACGTCCCAGATCGAATCTCGCGAAGGGGTATGCGACACTTCATCTCGACCGTTGGTTACCAATCCAATGACTCTGCGCTATCGCCCTCCCTTGACGTGGCGAGACGGTGGCACCAATAACCCAGGCGGCGGCGAGTTTGTCGGCGCAAATGAATCCAGCGCCCGAGCAACAATCCCGGGCCCTAAAGACTCCGACACGATGCTTAGGCCCACCCAAACTCACAGGTCTAACAATTACTAGGAATCACACAACGTAACCACCCATCCGTGGTCAGCAGTGGTCGTCTCCGGTGAGCCGTCGCTACCATCGACCCAACGTGTGGTTTCAAGCGTAATCAAATATTACGCGTGGATTATATAACGGGGATTGGCAGCGGAGTCCTTACTATGATTCGACCGCATTGACAGTGACTCCACGGCGGATTGCGGCTCCGTATAGGTGTCCCACGATGGCGAGCAATCGCCGATTACCCGATGCTGATCCCGCATGAAGATGCGACTCACACGAACGGCGAAGACTCCACGCCCCCCTGGGTCACCCACTGGGGATGAAGAGTCACACACGGCTGACCAATGGCGGCGGCGGCGCAGCTTGGTTTCGCTCTCTCTCTAGTGGCGCCTGGCGAGGGGTTGGGTCGCGGTAAAAAGGAGTGGTCGGTTAGGGTTTGGGTGCCGCACTTTATGGCCGCCAGAGAGGTGGGTCGGCACATGCGCGAGCGGCGAGAAACTCAAAGGAGCTGTTACGTGGGAGGTCACGATGGAGTCCGCATGCGAGGGGAAGAGGTACAGTGATCGGTCTATGCCATAGTGTCCGCCACCGGATTGTGGGGCTGGCCACGTAGTGAGACAGCGAACGCGGGTGTGCGCGGGTTAGGCCGACAGTGCGGGCCCGCCTGTCGGCGCGGCGTGGCACCCAGTTGGGCTGAGCGCGCAACAGCGGAGATGGGCCGATTTCAGGGTAAGGCCCAGGTACGGTTTTCCTTATTCTTTTTATTTTTCCTGGTTTGTTTTCCCTTTATTGTTTAAATTCAAATGTTGAATTCAAATTTGATTGTGAGTTTCACATTTGGGCTAAATGCACAAATTCAAATCCTAGTATAATAAGAATATATTTATTTATATAATTGTTTTATTTATCTTCCTCTTTTCTTTGTTATTTCAAATTTCTAAATTTGGGCAATAATTTATTTTTATTATTATTACTACTATTAAATGCACAAATACATAAACTCCAGCATGATGCATATGTTGTTTAACATTAATCACTTTAAATGTGGTTATGCGTATGTTCTAATAAATAGAGGGCAAAACATATAAGGGAAGTCATCTCCTTTCATATACTTTTGCAAATTGGGTATTACAGGATGCAAGGTCATCACCTTGGTGACTGAGGAATGGGAAGCGGCAATCATTTTGTCATGACGACTTGGGTGACAGACAAGATCTTTCTGAATTTTTAATTTGGGCAATCCTTGGATGAGGTCAAGTGAGCTCAAACAACACAAAAGATCAAAGCTCAAGTGACCTAGTCTCCTATGCCACTTCCAAAGAGAAGAGGACGGTCCTGCCAGCAAACATCGAGAAAGACCAGAAGAATGTGAAAAATCATAACTGAAAACTCGACCAAAAGAGGAAATCTGGCAAATAAGATCCCCACGGGCATCCAAAACTTGAGACAAGCCCTTTTTAAAGCGCACTTCATAGTCATCCTCAAGGAGTTGCGAAACTGAAAGCAGATTAAAATGCAGATTTGAAACCAAAGCAAATCCTTAAGAACAAAGCTCTCGTTCACCCGAATGGTGCCACGAGAAACAACCTTACCTCTTGACTTATCCCCGAATGTGATGTATTCCTTATCAATCACGGGGTCGAGGCTGGAGAACCATTTTGAGCTGCCGGTCATGTGGCGCGAACATCTGGAATCAATGAGCCACGTGTTCTCCAGGCCTCCGTCCAGCATCAATAGTAAGACATGGGGTGAGCAAATGGCATAGCACAGGGGTAAGTAAACTGTGAAGAATACTAGTGCTACGACATTTGCCCCTGAACAGTGTTAGGGAAAACACCCCAACATCCCCGGTTCCGAAGGGAAGCGATCACCACAAGAAGGAAATTGTGGTCCGCTGGGGAAGTATGAACCAAAGCCCTTATCACATAGTCCTTGGCCATATGGCACACGACCAGCATCCCGTCAAGCACGACCACCACGTGGTCTCACTGTTTGAGGCCTAGCGGCAAGAGGCAAAATGCCTCTAGGCCTCGCAGGACGTCTCTGAACAGGCTGAGCATGAACATCATGAGAGGGGTGATTCATGTCCTTCTTGCTTGACTCAAAAACCCGCCGCACATCTCCCTTCCTCCTAAAGAAAAAAAGAAGCTATATGCCCATCCCTCTCACAATACACATAATGGTACCTCACCTCTCTCTTGGGTGGATTTTGTTTGTGGGAGGGGGCTTTATTTTTGGATGGTTGAGGGGCTCTAGGAAGGGGATCGCTAGAGATGTCGAGAAAGTGTCAAGTGTGTTCTTGAGATGGTTAGGTTTTGGAAGCCACACTTGTTTCTGAGGAGGAGCTCTCACAGGTTCATCAATCACACCATCTCTCACAGGGGTGATAGGCTTAGCAAGGGTGGTTTTGATAAGCTTGAGAGTGGGTGAAGATTTCTCTAAAGGTGTCAAACCACTGCACTCACCAACCTTGCCAAAGCGAGCGACACTTCCATCATTAGCAGCAAAGCCTAACCCCGGTCTGCCATTTCCCCTCTTTAACTGACTGACCATCATGCCCAACTGGGGCTCACTGCATGACACCCAACTCAAGACAAATCGAAGGTATGTGTTTTCTTCCTTGATTCTTGTTTTGTCGTGTCTACAGGACTCAAGGGTAGACTACAAACCCTCACAAAGTGCACACTACGCATGTGTAGGGGCACTCACTGAGCTAGCCTTCTTAAGCAAAGCTATCCTAGCGTCTCTCTCTACTAGCTCAGGCTGCAAGCTAGGACAAATGGTACACGCACCCAACAGGGTAGACCTGAATCTCAACTCGTCCTTTACCACTCATGGTCCATCAGCACGAGCCTACATGACCTTCACCTCAGCCATCGACCACCGTTCCTGTGCTCCACACCTGCACACCACAAGTCGATCGATATGGTTGCACAACATAATCTCACACTCTGGTCAGTCCACTGACTACCCTAGAGTGCTACCCGCTGACAATCACTCATCATCAACCCGAACCACAAGGGACAGTCAACCTTGTGTTCACAGATGTCATGTAGCAATCGAAAACGAGTGACCAATAGGATACAATTAAAGTTTTGTGGTAAATTTATTATTCTTAGGTGCTTGGGAATTAAACCAACGAGGAGTGGAGAAGGTAACAAGGCAATAAAAGCTCTGACTCTTGACAGGCATAACTATAGCAAGTACAAACATAAATGAGACACATCTTCAACTCTCGAGATTGTTTAATGCTAATAAATACTTGTTGAGAAGGTATGTTCCATTATTTGTCACTATATCAATGGCAAACTACACCCGAGCCACCTAGAAACTGCTAAGGAAACCTCATAACTCTACCACCGAATGGATTTTCATAACTGCAACAAGTACATGTTTAAATGAAGCATATCTTTCAACTGCTAAGGTTGAATCTTGATGCTAGATTACAATTGAGCCATTTAGAAACTGCCAAAAAACCCTCATGACTCCACCCTAGGTTTATAGTCTCTCGCCTCTTTTTAAACAAGTAGCAGCCACAAAACAAATTGAGCTTTGTTTGATGTGAGTTAGCTACTGCTGCTTCCTTGTAAATTGGGTTTTGTTGCCTATAAACGATCGTATGAAAAGTAGGACAAACAAAGTCATGTCTAGGCATAGCCAAAATGGAGAGACAAGGAACAACAACGCTATTAACTGCTAACTACTTTCTAGACTTGGTTGTAAGGGTATGTACAACCTATAGACCCTAGATCATTTTTTAAATACAAGAGACAACTATATGATACAATTGTAAGCCTTTTTAACATAATCATAAATACAATTGCCAAACAATATGTATGAGGAGTCAGGTGCATTCAATTCGGGATAATTGAACACACTCTGTTTACAATAAATAAATAAATAAAACGACATAGATGGCTCTTGATTCTCGAAGAACTCGTCACCTAATGAAAACATATATATGTTGGGGGTCTTCTTCTCCGCCGAAGGTCCACAAAGCAAAAAACACCTTCGGCAAAGCGATACAGGGGTCTTATTTTCCTTCGTCGAAGGTTCTCAAGACGAAGACCTTATGTAGAAGCAGTATTGCCAAATGCCAAAGCTACCATCAGCTTCGGTTGAAGTCAAGCAGAAGAGGAAAAGACTAGATAGACCTTAGTATTTTAGGTTGTCTGTAGATAAACGTTGTGGGTCATGAATGTATTTGTACCCGGGCTGCGTCTCGTGCCTATAAATAGATTAACAGTAACACCATACTATTCACGCTGACTTGTAGTTGCTCCCTCGCCTCTTCACCTTCGAGTAAGCCAAAGGTATCAATATAATATTAATACTACTAACATTCATATGTGTTTTATGAGATGCAAATGTAAATGAATTAATGAGATGCAGTTATTGTCTTTACCCTTTCGCATTCCTATTGACATGTTAAATGATGAAGGTATGTCCTTCTTGACCTTCATCTGATGAGCATTAAACCCATGCAGAGATAATGCTTTGGAAGACGAAGGTCCGCAATAATTAACAATTTTGTTGCCTTGTTCTTGACCTACAACATTTGAGAACAAGTAACCAACCCTGGCGCTCACCTCTGGTGATCTCACTTCAACGACTACGATAATGGCTTCACAAAGAGCTCAAGCCATGGCACCTTCAGCCACGAATCTGGTGCTCCCAATCACGAGCGGTTCAAGTTCTGAGCCAGCTAACAAGAAGTAGAAAAAAGAGGCACAGAGAAGGGTACACCATGTTGGAGTCCGAGGACCCTTCATCAAGTCCAAATGGTCTCATATACCAATCACCTTCTCTCAGGAAGACCTTCAGCTCAAGGATTATCCTCATAATGATGCAATGGTTATATCTTGTGTCATCAAGGGGTTTTTGGTTCACAATGTCCCTATAGACATAGGTAGAGCAGCAGATATCATCTTTGCAAAAGCTTTTAGGCAGATGCAGGAGCAGGATGACAAGATACATGATGCAACACATCTCCTCTGTGGCTTCGGAGGAAGGTAGATAGTGGCACTTGGCAAGATAACCATGTCAATTACCTTCGGCTATGTTCACAATACAAGGACAGAGCAAGTTGTCTTTCATATTGTTGATATGGAATATCCCTACAATGCAATCATTGGGTGAGGAACACTAAATGCTTTCGAAGCAATACTTCATCCAGCATATCTATGCATGAAGATACCATGAGACCAAGGCCCTATAGCCGTGCATGGGAGTCAAGAGGCTGCTAGAAGGGTTGAAGGAAACTGGATAGATTCAAAGGTTATCCACAACATAGATGAAGTCGAAGCTCATCACCAATACAAGCACAAAAGGGATAAGGCTGCCTAAACAGACCAGCCGAAGCCCATGCTTGTATGTGAGGACATAGCCAAGTAGAAGGTGTTACTGGGATCACAACTGTCTAATGAACAAGAAAAAACCCTGTTGAGGTTTCTGTTCAACAACAAGGATGTCTTTGCAAGGTTAGCCAATGATCTTTGTGGTGTCAATAGAGATGTCATCGAGCATTCACTCAATGTAGACCCGACTATCAGGCCAAGAAAGCAGAAGCTCCGAAAGATGTCCGATGACAAAGCCGAAGGTGCACAAAACAAAGTCAAAAGACTTCTAAGTGCCGGAGTAATTAGAGAACATATCTAGAGTGACTAGCCAATACTGTAATGGTGAAAAGGCTAATAGAAAATGGAGAATGTGCATTGATTTCACAGATCTTAACAAGGCATGTTTGAAGGATGAGTTTCCTTTACCAAGAATAGACTCTCTGGTGGATGCAGCAGCTACTTCAGAGCTAATGAGCCTATTGCATTATTATTCAGGTTACCACCAAATTTGGATGAAGAAAGAAGACGAGCCCAAGACAAGCTTCATAACCCCCAGTGGGACATACTGCTATCTTCGGATGCCTGAGGGGCTCAAGAATGCTAGAGGAAGCATCAATAGGAAGACTGCTAAAGTTCTCCACTCCCAAATTGGCAGGAATGTACTGACATATGTTGATGATATCATAGTCAAAAGCATGAAGCAAGAAAATCACATTGCTGATTTGTAAGAAACATTTGCTAATTTTAGAAGGGCTAGTCTCAAGTTGAATCTAGAAAAATGTGTTGTTGGGGACTTGTTCTCAAAGGCTATGAGTTAAGAACAAGGCAACATAAAAATGTTAAGTGTTAAAGTCCTTCGTCCTTCGGAACATTATGTCCCTTCGGGAGATAATGCTTTTCGGACGAAGGTTATAAGAGACATACCTTCGTAAACATAACAAGTAATGACGAAGGATTCATATAAGGCATGAAATATAATGTAAACACCATCATAGAATCATTTCTATTTTATTAACATGGAAAAATAGAAATGATTTCAAATTACAAATGTACCTTCGGTCTTGAGAGAAGGTAGAAAGTACAAGCGTGACGCAAAAGCAGATGCCAAGTCAGCGTGAACAGTACGGGAGTACTGTTCATCTATTTATAGACGCGGGACGCAGCCCACGTAAAATTACATCCATGTCCATTACATTTGCTAACGGCTTATGGAAATCTGTCGAGGCCCACGCAGTCTTTTCATCTTTAAGTCGGTTCCCCTTTCCGCTATCGCGACGAAGCTTCCCTGCACACAGCTTCGGCTGTGCACCGTCCTTCGTAGAACTTGGTAATCAGCTCGTCCTTCGTCTGGCTCAGGCTTCGTCCTGACCGTGCTTTATGTTCATAATTCTGAGTCCGAAGATACCTGTTCACATAATCCACTTGGAAAACATTGTCAAATCATGTTTTTGAGGACCTTCGGAGGACGAAGGCCCCCAACATGTGTCTTCGGAGTGAAGAAGGGAAAATTTCTTGGTTGTCTAGTATCAACAAAGGGCATCGAAGCTAACCCAAGCAAGATAGAAGCCATACTTCGGATGGAGCCACCAAAATCACAAAAAGGTGCCTAGAGATTGACCGGAAGGCTGGCATCGTTGAATAGATTTATTTCGAGATCAGCAGAGAGGAACTTGCCATTCTTCGAAGTAATGAAGTCAGGCGAAGTTTTCCAATGGGGATCAACTCAGCAAAAGGCTTTTGAAGAACTGAAACAATATTTAATAGAGTTAACAACTCTAACCCCACTGTCCTCATGAGCTCCATTGCTACTGTATGTGGCTGCTTCTCACGCTGCGGTTAGTGTAGCTCTAATACAAGAGAAGCAGGATGGCCAAACAAAGAAAAGCGCTAATACAAGTGTCAGTGTACTTCGTCTCCGAAGTACTTAGACCATCAAAGAAAAATTACACAGAGTTGGAGAAGGTATTATATGCTGTACTGATGGCATCCAGAAAGCTTCGGCATTATTTCCAGACGTACCACATCATAGTACCTTCTTCACAACCTCTCAAAGATATAATGAGAAAAAAGAGGCCACAGGAAGAGTTGGAAAGTGGGCTACAGAGCTAAATGAATTCACCATTGACTATGTTCATAGATCTTCGATCCAATCCCAAGCGTTAGCAGACTTTATTGCTGATTAGACGCCAGGGGCTCAGGACGAAGATAGAACAAACGATGCCAAAGCTTGGACAGTATTTTGTGATGGGTCATGGGGAACCTTCGGCGCAGGAGCAGCTGTCGTTCTAATTTCACAGTCTAAAATCAAAACCTGCTATGCAGCAAGGCTGGATTTCAACTGCACAAATAACATTGCAGAGTACGAAGCCCTTCTCTTGGGGCTTCGGAAACTTAAGGCAATGGGAATAAGAAGGGAAATCCTCAAATATGACTCACAAGTCATTTTGGGTCACATTGACAAAAGCAGTAAAGTAACGAGCCCCAAAGCTCGAGAAGTATTTGGACATACTTCGAAGCATGGAAGCTTCTTTCAAAGGTTTCTCTATAAGGAATATCCCAAGAGGAGAAAATGAACATGCAGACTTATTAGCTAAGTTAGCGGCACAACAGCTTCTGCTACCTTCGGAAGTATTTTTTGAAACAATAAGAGCACCTTCGATTGAGCTCATGGAGAGAGCAGTGCTTATAATCTCACCAATGCACATCGAAGATTGGAGGACCGAGATCGTATCATTCTTACTAGGCAATTGTCTTTTGGATGACGAAGCTTACAACAAGAGAATGGAAGCAAGAACAAGACCCTATATGATCATAGAGGGAGAATTGTACAAACACGGAGTCTGCTCTCCATTACTAAAATGTTTGTCTAGAACCGAAGGTCAAGAGCTAATGAAGGAGATACATGCAGGACTATGTGGAGCTCATATTGGGGCTAGACCTTCAATAGGAAAGATTTTTAGACAAGGATTTTATTGGCCAAAAGAAGCTTCAGATGCATCAGATTTGGTTCAAAAATGTGAAAACTGCTAGAAGTGTGCCAGAGACCAGAAACAACCTTCGCCTTTAACCTAACTAATTCAGCCCACCTAGCCACTACAAAGGTGGGGCCTAGATTTGCTAGGACCACTTCCACCAGCACAAGGGAACCTGAAATACATTGTGGTAGCAGTGGAGTACTTTTCGAAGTGGATCGAAGCTAAGCTTCTAGCTATAATAACTTTGGCCACAGTCTAGAAGTTCTTTTGGCAGAATCTTGTTTGCCACTTCAGAGTGCCGAAGGCTATCACATTTGATAACGAAACTTAATTTGATGCTAAAACATTCAAAGCTTTTTGTGACCAGATTGGTACAAAAATACACTTTGCATCAGTGAGACATCCGGAATCAAATGGACTAGTAGAAAGAGCAAACGGAATCATAATAACAGGGATAATGAAGTCAATCCTAACCAACCTAGAGGAAAATGGCCAGATGAATTAATAAAGGTGGTGTGGAACCATAACACTGTTGTCTCAAGGTCAACGGGTTTTGCCGCGTTCAAGCTTTTGTTTGGTGATGAAGCAATAACGCCAGAAGAAGCAAGAAAGGGCTCAATAAGGACCTTAGCTTCAACAGAAGATGAAGATAATTGTAAAATAACAAAGGATACCATAGAAGGGATCAGGCTCCAAGCAGTAGACCACATCAATAAATATCAGGCCGAAACAATTCAATGGCGAGATCGGAAGGTAAAACTGAAGAACATCAGGCTAGGGCATCTAGTACTTCGGAGGGTCGCTAACCCGGATACAGTAGGGAAGCTTCAGCTTAAGTGGGAAGGTCCCTTCTTGGTGATATCTTCGTCAAGACCTAGATCATACAGGTTGAAGGACTTGGACGGCAATGACATTCCAAGGTCTTGGAATGCGGACGAGCATCGGAGATATTATGTGTAAATTATGTAACTTTCTTATTTTTCCCCTATGGCACCCTTTTCCTTTCAGGAGGGGAGAAAGGTTTTTAATGGGGCCATAGGTTGTAATTTTCATTTTTCTTGTGTAGCCCTGTGCAATACAAGGGCCAGATTCCCCCACATGTAAAATGTAAAATATGAGATTGCACCATCGAGTGTAAAAAAAGTATGAAGAAGCTCCAAAGTAGTCCCTAAGGGGATGGAGAGCTAAAATGCCACCTAAGCAAAAGGTGAAGAAGCTCCAAAGTCGTTCCTAAGGGGATGCAGAGCTTAAATGCCACCTAAGTAAAAGGTGAAGAAGCTCCAAAGTCGTTCCTAAGGGGATGTAGAGCTTAGCTCCAAAGTCGTTCCTAAGGGAATGCATAACTGAAATACCACCTAAGTCAAAGGTGAAGAGACTCCAAAGTTGTTCCTAACGGGATGCAGAGTCTGGCTGTGTATTCGTGTGAGTTTTTTATCTTCGACATACATTTGCACACATCATCATATCATCTTTTGCATTCATAACCATACATTAGACATCCGTAGGCTTATCATCATCACATAAAGCATGAAGCATTAACAGGAAAAGTGGGGATTCTTGCCTTCAATGATAAAACACTTTGTTGTATACGAAATGTGCTTCATCTCAAAGGAAACATCATTATATACGAAGGTGTTTCATCTCAAAGGAAACTTCGTTGTATACAAAAGGTGCTTCGATGTGAATGAAAAGAAGGGAAGGTATTTTTCGCCTTCGGCTCAAAAGCTACAAGCGTTGGTTTCGTCCCCAACAAAGCAGATGATATATAAACGAAAGGTAAATAGTATTACAAAGTATTTACAAACATTTACAATAATTTGTTCACTTTCAATAACAACTTTTTGTCAGATAATACACTTCCTCGTACAAAGAATTTCTAAGTGTTTCTATAGATGTCAGCAAAAGGAATTTCTAAGGCCTTCAGCGCTTCAAAGCTAGCCTCGGCTCATTGACCTTTGGCATCATCACCCTGAAAAAAGGACAAAAGCAAGGGTAATAAAGCATATGGTAAGGGAAAATATAAAAAATAAAAAACCTAATGGAAAAGAGATTTTCTATACTTTGCTGAGCTAATTTCGAGCTTCGTCTCTAGCTTTCATGGTCGTCCTTTGTCCAGATTTGAGTAATGAATCTATTACCTATACTCCGGGCTTGGGCCCGAATATCAACTAGAACAGACGGTGATAGGCCAAAGTTTGGCTTATTAACGACCCTCACGTGATTGCATCCGGCCTTCATGAAACCTGCAGCCGTGCCACGAGAAGCCACCAGTGCATAGAAATCTTCGTGCCCAGTTATGACTTCGTCGAGGGCCTCAACTTCTTTTTCAATATGCTCGAGGGCTCCGGGGATATCTTCGGCATAGGAAGTAATTTCTTCAGATGCGGCTTCGATAGAATTGAATATCCCCTTCAAATAGCCAATGCATTGGGTGGCAAAGCTGAAGCATCTATCTTGAAGATTTGTAATGGTTTCGCTCAATTTAGCGTTATTTTTAACTTCTGCTTCAACTCTTGCATTCAATGCCTTGGACTCACGATTGAAGTGCTCTGATCTCTTTTCCAAAGTTGTTCGAGTCTCATCCAGCTCTCTGCCCAATTCTTCATTTTGAGATCATGCTTCGGCGAGTGAGCCTTCGGCTGAATGCAGTAGGCTGTCTTTTTCCTTTAAGGAGTCTTCAAGTTTTTTGATTCTATCTTCAAAGCCTTCAATAATGATTTCATTTTTTCTGTCTTCAACATCCTGCTGCATTTTAAGGCCATGCTCAGTAGCAGACTCTGCAAAACAAATCAAAGTTAGAATACCCAAATCACCACGAAGGTACTAATAGCGAGTCGTAGAGAAGCCTTACTTTGAAATTTGAGTAGAACAAGTTGCCGATATTATGTTGCTGCCAATAGCAACCGATGTCTGTTTCTAGCTTCGGAAATCCAACACTCTTGGATAAGGTGCTTATAATTTTCGCCCCGGCGTGGTCGCGAATGCATCCCAAAATCTCTTCGTCGACCCCACCGAAGAGTATGGATCCGGGCTGGTAACCACTGGTTATAGCAAATTCTTTTAACTCTGATTTATTCTCTTCAGAAAGTTCTTAGCCGCCCAGGTGCCGAAGGTCAAAATCTTTATATTCCGAATAAGCACCTTCAATTCTTTTTCCTTATCAGGCGCTACGGCTATGTTTTCCTCCGCAACCACATCTGATATGAGTCTGTCGATTTTCGACATTGTGGTTGGCAGTTCCTTAGCTTCTGCTCCGGTGGTATCTTTGGTATCGACAGGCATTGCTGCTTTTTTCGCTGAAGCTGAGGGTGGCGTCTGCTCAATCGCTTGCATCACATTTATCATCCACCGTTTTTTTTTGCCTTTCGGCCTTCTCCTCCACAGATGGAGCGGTTTCCTTTTATTGTAAAAGGCTAGTCAGATCTAACCTTAGCGGACTTAGAAGTGCAAATGGTATGGATTCAGTCATTACCTTCAGAATTTCCGAAACTTCAGCAGCAGAGGGTGAGGGAGGACCTATTATCTTCTCTGGCACATCTTGGACCTTTGGATCCACAGGAGATTTCTTGGCAAGTTTACACTCCTTGGGAGCCAAATCCTTTGGCTCTGAAAGTGTCTTTTGTTTCTTTGAAGCTTTCTGGTCCTCCTTGACAGATCAGGTAGCTTGTCTACCCAGGATACTGACATCCCTTTTTCTTTTGGCCCCTTCGGCCCCTTCGTCAAGCCCTTCATAGTCACGATACTCAAAGTTAAGAGCATCCATGACACAGTTCAACCTTCGTTTCGACCGGGAGCCGAAGGCGGCAGTCATCAACTCGTCTTCCTTCTTCATATATTTCCCAAGAATCTCGTTGCACATTGTTTCTATCAATTCTAGCCATTCAGTGCATGGCTCTTTGAATGTATTCTAAAATTTGAAGCGGTAAGGGAGTCACACAAGTTCATATTTTTTCCCTTCCTCCTTCTTTGGCATTCCCCATCCGCTAGAGGATGGGAATGTCTTATTTGCTAGGTATTCCTGCACCAGTTCACTAGTGCTAATTGCCCAGCAACCACCCTGATTTCTACTTCGATCAATTGGCGTGGGGAGCCGAGTTGCATGTTGCACAATGGTCTCATCATGTCGAAGCTTAATTTCAAAGGACTCATTACCATAGTCATGAGCTTCTCTCTCTTCTTCTCATCAGCCTTCACGTAAAACCATTCATTAGTCCACCCGGTTGGCCATTTAGTACGATAGCCAATTATCGAGGCCTTGGTATCCTTCCAGTATGCAAAATTATAGCACCCGAAGTTCATGTGTAGACCATTGGCTCTAGCCTTCATCTGATAATGGAGTTCGTGCATGTGGTAGAACCCTTTGGCATTTGCACTTTTTCCTTGGTTTCGAAGAGCCCATATGTAAACACTAAGCCTAACAATAGCATTTGGGGTCAGTTGGTGGAGATATATCTCAAATCTCTTCAAAACTTCCCCTATCATATCATACAGGGGGAACCGAAGCCCCGCCCTGAAGAAGCTTTTGAACACAACTACCTCATCATCTTTTGGCTACGGGATTACTTCTTCTCTAGCAAAGCGAATAAGTCCATCTTCATTTTCCCCAAAATGCCTAGCTTTTTCATCACAACCAAGTCCTCTGATGTTACGGTCAATTTTCCAAATTCAATGTGACTAGGTTTCATTGTGCTCAGAATGTTGTTGTCCTCTTCACTTTTGTTGTCACTTCCTCCTTCGGCCACAGTCTGTTCATCTTCAGTGTTCGAAGCACCTTCGGTAGTAGTTTCTTCTAGCACAACCAGACCTGATCGTCTCATCACTTCTGACATCAGTGGTGTTTCAGTTACTTCGGTCTTGTCTCCCTCACGGGACACCCTAGCACTGGACCTTACTTTGGCCATTTCAGTGTTTAGTTTCCTTAAGACGAAGTAGATCTCGAGTGCCGAAGCACTTGTTCGAAAGCGCAATGCAGAAAGCTTCGGCTTCAGTTAAAATTGTTAACAGCACAACAATGCAATGGTAATGAATGTTGTGGTAACTTCTCACCAACCTGTCTATTTATATAGTGCTGGAGGAGAAGACGGCGAACCGCCAGAGTGTGTATACTGGCTGAATGGTGGACCGGCCAGCGCTCGAAATATTTTAATCGTTTTTTGATAACAAGCTCAAGGAAGGTGTTTTTCGGACCTTCGGCATTCCAAAGCCTTTGTGTTTTTCACGGACCAAGCTCGTTATGAAAAAACGATCAAGCACAGTGAAGGGGCTACGGTGGGGGTCTTCTTCTCCATCGAAGGTCCGCAAAGCAAAAAACACCGTCGGCAAAGCGATACAGGGGTCTCCTTTTCCTCTGTCGAAGGTTCTCAAGACGAAGACCTTCTATAGAAGCAGTATTTCCAAATGCCGAAGCTACCATAAGCTTCGGTTCAAGTCAAACAGAAGAGGAAAAGACTAGATAGACCTTAGTATTTTAGGTTGTCTGTAGATAAATGTTGAGGGTCATGAATGTAATTTTACCTGGGCTGCGTCCCGTGCCTATAAATTGATGAACAGTAACAACATACTGTTCACGCTGACATGTAATCGCTCCCTCACATCTTCACCTTCGAGTAAGCTAAATGTATCAATATAATATTAATACTGCTAACATTCATATGTGTTTTATGAGACGCAAATGTAAATGAATCAATGAGATGCAGTTATTGTCTTTACACTTTCGCATTCCTATTGACATGTTAAATGACGAAGATAAATCCTTCTTGACCTTTGTCTGATGAGCATTAAACCCATGCGGAGATAATGCTTCGGAAGACAAAGGCCCACAATAATTAACAATTGTGTTGCCTTGTTCTTGACCTATAGCATTTGATAACAAGTAACCAACAATATACTTCTAGTAGTTGCCACCTCATGACCTCATGGTTATCTTAAAAAACAACAACATTGTTAGCTCCAAATTCTAAACAGCAGTTCACATGCTAAGGAAGCAAACGGAAAAATTTCTACTACATGCTAAATGTCACAACGAGTTCCATGTAGACACAATTTTCTTGGAAATACTAATTTACTGTCTATTGAATATGACCCTTCACTGGAAATATTTAGTTAGCTTTTTCTTATGCAATACTAATAGCTATGAGTAGAAGCAATACCTAATAGCCAAAAACACAGCTAACAGTTGTGACTAGCTCCTAATTAAGCAGTAGATACCTTGTCCTCTCAACTTTTGTAATGGATAAAATGCATGGATACAGATGCATTCTTTATCAATTTAGTTTAGTAAAATACAGGTACATGGATATTAGAAGCCCGAGCGAGAGCGAGGATGTTTTCCACCCCTCCTGACTCGTGTGTTGAATCCCAGACATGGACAAGGGGTTTTCACTAGGGTGGGTCGGGATAGAAACTTCGAGTGGGCTAATCGAACTCGAGGAGTTTTGTCGTGAGATGGGATTGAATCCTCGTAGGGCTGAAACATGGGGACTGGGCTCTACCTTGGCGGCACTAGGCTAAAACGAATAAATCGTTTGTTCAGTGCATAGGGATAAAAAGATTCAAAAAGATTAAATCTCTTTCTATTGAAATTGAACTAGAAACTGATTCAATCCCTCTACAATCTGTGAAATAGGAGGACTATTTGGTATGATGGTTTTTCAAGACAAGTTTTGAAATAGTTGTTATTCGACTAGCTAGTGTCACACACGGATTTAAGGGCAAACCCAGATGCAAATCAAATGTATGCTATGATCAAGTCTCACACGTATGATGTCTCATGGTATAGAAAGCAATGCCACATTTTTATTATATAGTAGAGGTTCTATACAAAATAACTAAATAAATACATCATAAGTTGACAACAATCTTCCACAATGATAGTTGACTGTGAGACAATGGCCTATGTCACAACCCAACCAAGTTATCGGGCCCACGTACACCAATCCTTGCCATCAAGGCCTCGGATAGATATGTAAGTGAATCAGATAACTTACACGGAGTGCCGAGTTTCGATGAACCAAGGACCATTCACCCATAGTTGCAAGTATTACAATAAACCGACAAGAACATAAACTTCAACACAGGAGTTGAGCGAAAGACTTTACAATAAGGTAATATACATTAGCAGACTTTAAAGTATAAAAACCAAGTAGTATGTATTATTACATGCCCGGGGTAGATTCAAGTGCTAACTTATTACAACACCTAGGAAGAAGCCATCATTCCACAGTACACACATAATAAACATAAACAAAAGCCTCCAAAGTGAGTTTAAC
Organism: Zea luxurians; assembly: GCA_029449295.1. Taxonomy (NCBI): domain Eukaryota; kingdom Viridiplantae; phylum Streptophyta; class Magnoliopsida; order Poales; family Poaceae; genus Zea; species Zea luxurians. The sequence goes on from JAOPSE010000033.1 coordinate 32,229,295, forward strand.
AAAACTCAAAGGTGTTAATAGTCTCTCCTACAGCAACAATGGGAATAAAACCCTGAGTATGAAATTACTCAGCAAGACTGACCCGACTAAAGAAAAGACTCTCAATGGTATGCTGGTTTGTTGGGAATCAAGGTAAAGCTTACCAAAGTTCAAAGACTCAGTTTTGTAGTAAAGCTTACTAGTAGTAGGTCCTTATGCCAAACTTTTACTTCACAGGTTAAGTACCTTTCCTGAATCTAGATTTGCCTAATCTAGAGCATTCACTTGTCCTACACTAGCTTTTTTTAGCATCTTTAGGTCCACTAGTTAACTACGATGCAGGGCAGTGATCCAGTCTTCATATCCGAAAAGTAATGGCGATCCGAATCGATTAATACCCAGCTGGGGATCTCCAACCACACGACATATGTAGCACTTAACCCTTGCATATGTCAACTCGCACCCAGGTCTCTCAAGACCAGAACGGGTTCATGCAACCTGAGAGCAAAGTACCCCACCATCTCTCCACTCCTAGTGCATGCGAGCTGTTCTGGTATTGGTCCGGCCGAGGCTAAGCTTACCCATGATGAGGCATGTGGCCAGCTAAAAGGTCATAAATCAGCAAGCCTACTTTCGTTGCGGTCCTTAATCGACATAGACGGGCGACCTTTCCTGATCAACGTCTGGTCTCACATTAAACTTTTTTTCTGAAAACCTGGTACCTGTCAGAGGTACCCTACTGAAATGATTATGTCATCAAGGACTTCGATACCTTCATTACTCTAGTCTCTTTTTCTTTGTAAAAACATGATTCATATATCAAAAGATTTTGTTCCTTGTATGTAAGCATACTAAGCACATCTAGCTTTTCAAATCAGGTGTCAAGGATGATAATCAATAGTTCAAGAAAGTTATGCAGCAAAGGTTTAATCATTCAAATCCTACGACCTAATGCATCATATAAGTGATAAAAGATTTAAAACAGCAAGGAGGTGGCAAATGCACCGGGGCTTGCCTTGATGAGGAGGAGAGTTAGGCTCTTCTACTAGGATATTGCAGTTGGCAGCAAACCCTACTGGAGCACCTTCGGAAAGACCTTTAGGAACACCTTCAGATGGAGAAACCGCAGATTGAGGAGATGGCTCCTCTTCCTCTTCCACTTCCACTTCAATTTCTTCTTCTAGGTGCTCTACAAGTCAATTATAAGTATATGAATGCTCATGTAATTATATGCTATGCAAACTCTCACTTAGGGAGAGGTGGAAAGCTCACATACTCTTAAGTAAACATATGACAATTATATTCATATTTCTAGGTTGTATAGTCTTTATCCAAAGGGATCAAATTAATCTTTCTATAGAAAATCATAGAACTATATATGTTCTAGTTGGTCAATTTACTGTTTAACACTATGTATAACTCAAGTTTGATCTAACCCTAAATTAGTACCAAAGTTTAGGATTTCAAATACTTATATTTAGCTAGTTTCTGGTTCTCTAGGTAAATCAACTCCAAACAGGCTCAAATTTTTACTAGGAGCTATTCGAAAGGTATATAATTTTTTCACAATTATGAATTTTGGACCAATGGTTTTATTTCTAAAAGTCTTTTAAGCCTCTTTAGGGTACTTTTAAATAATCAAAAAATTACGTGTTGCTGCAAAAATCCTATAACTAATTTTTACAGGAACTACCTATTTTTGTGGACTCTCAAAATTGGTTTCACTATTTTATCATTTTCCTACATTTTCTAGTGTAATTTACTAGTTGTCAGATAAAAGAAAAGGAAAAGGATTCAACAACGATGGGCCGAAACTAACTGGCTCGGCCCACCAACCCAGGGGAAACGGCCCCCGCTCAGGCCGCTCGTGCCCTTGCTGCGCATTTTGCGTGGAGATCCCTGCCGATTTGGGTAACCAGATAATAGGTCTAAGCAGTATTTTCCCCACTCACTGACAGTTGCACATAGGCCCTCAGCTTCCCTTCTATTCACAAACTCCGGTCCACGGTCAAACCCCAACGAGCACCAGCTATCAGCTGCCTAGACCCATTGATGGCGACCATCTCCGATGAAACCGAGCCTACCAACGTGATCCCTGAGACTTAACTCCTATTTCCCTTAAGTTAATCGACCTCAAACCACCAAGAGCCTTACTAGCCACGTTGACGGTGGACCGACGAGCTCTAGTAAGGTGTACGAAGGTCTCGAGCATGGTAGGGTTCAATCCAAGGTCATCAAACATATGGTGCTCAGCTAAGTTCGCCCGAAGAAGCTATGGTTTGGCCGGTCGACGTGGACACTGCCCTCGGCGGCATTCACCGGATAACACAACGGTGTTCCCGGTAACCCTACGCGGTAGAGTTCAAATAGGCAAGCACATAAGCTTCACCATGACCTATAGATTACGAAACATGAGTCAAACAAATATGACCAACCTTAGGAAAGGCTGACCACGTGGGTGCACCACTCAGTGACACTGGTGACCACCGATTGGAAGAACCTAGAGTTCTTGGCTACCAACGGTTAAACGAGGAAAACAAAGGGTGGCTTCTGTGCGTAATGGAAAGGCTGGACTGAGGCTAAGCTCAATTTAAAGGGAGTGACCACGACGGTGGTCAATTTGATCGAGGATTCACGGTGGTGGTGTTAGCCTGAGGAGCTCCATGTTAGCCTTTACGGTGTCCTCAGGCCAATAACGTGGCAGACCCTTTTTGATGGTTCAACACGATGGCCTCCAACCAGCTGTGTGGATGGCTATAGCGTCCGATGTCTTGCTACGGCGGCAGTGAATGAAGCACGGTGGGGACACGTGGTGTCCGTGGCTAGACCGGTAACTCGGTCACGGAATCCGAAAATGAGATCTTTTACCACTTCTTTGATCCATGTCTCAACGGCACCAATCGTGGCACGAGCTCGAATCACGGCGAAGGAACATCGATGGCGGACGCATTGCTCGATCTTTTTTAATTTACTGTTCATGTCATATTGAATTCAGAGTGCCTCACAGAGCAAATTGAGAGTCATTTTTCTTTGATTTTCATTCAACAAACTACCAAGTCGACTATAGCAAAGTTGTTCCCTATATACCAGCTCCAATTTTGTTATAGAGATCTTGGTCAAGCATTCACTGGATCGAGCACAATTTGATTCCAAAGGTGATCCAATGCCACTATCAGTTTGATGTCAAACTGATACTCAACTGACAGTCCAACTTCTAGTCCCTTTTACTCCATTTTCTATATAGTTCTTGGGCTCAACCCTTTAATCAAACTTGGACTAATATAATAACTCTACAAATTTGTTGTAGTGACCCATGGCAAAATCCCCATAGATTAAGAAATGTTAAGGCTTAAACTTGGCCTGATCACACTATTTTCAGACTTAGCCATATGGGTGCCTTTGGGACCTTTCTGCAATTTACTCCAATTTGTTCCACAAAACATGGAAATCTCCAAATATAAAAGTTGCTTAGTTTTTATTACTCTACCACTTTGGTATTTACACTTTGGTCCAAAAGTGCATAGAAATTAAAGTCACCTTATAGAGCACTAATTAGGGTTTCTATTAGGGGGTTTAAGTGTTCTACGGTTTAAGTGGCACTTAAACTCTCTAAGTTTAAGATTTTTTGAACATCTTTACTAATCTTTGGGGTGATATCCTAGTTATCATCTCACACCCCCTCATGCTTCTAATCCTTGAGGAAGTACCCTATGCTACGGTCAAAAACCTCTTCAATCAAGTCAAGTCATCACATTACAAGTTTTTTTTGAAAATTTTACCTAGTGGATGCACTTTAGGTGTAGCATTCATAATGAAACACCAATGCAAATGATGTCATGCCAAAGTTTTAGTTCTGATAACACTAGGGGTGTTACATCCTTTCCCCATAAGAATAAATCTCGTCCCGAGATTAAAGTCCGAGGCTAAGTAGTGGAAAAGGAAACGCGTCACAATCTCATTTCCTTATTTCTATTATAAGATGTGGGTGACCTAGGTGGTTTGCAATAGAGATTGATTACAACAAACTTAAGACTTACAGGATTCTAAAAACTTAGGAAACTGACTATTTAGGAACTCTTCGGATTCCCATGTAGCTTCATCTTGAGAATGCTTATTCCATTGCACTTTGTAGAATTTGATTTTTTTTTCTTACAGGTAATTCTTTTTTGTTGATCTACAATCTTAATAGGGTGCTCGGAATAAGTTAAATCTGGTTCTAGATTGACATCAGAAACTTCTACCACTTTGTTAGGTACTTGGAGGCATTTCTTTAGTTGGGATATGTAGAATACATTATGTATGGCCGAAAGATGTTCAGGCAGTTTCACTTTGTAAGCCACGGATCCACACTGTGCTAGTATTTCAAAAGGACCAACATATCGTGGTGCCAGCTTTCCCTTGATGCCAAAACAAGTTACTTCTTTCATAGGTGAAACTTTCAGATACACAAAATCGCCAGCTTGGAAATACAAGGGTCGTCTTCTCTTATCTGCATAACGTTTGTGACGATGTTGTGCTAGCTTCAAATGATGTTGAATAAGTTTCACTTTCTCTTCCGCCTCCTTTATTAAAATCTAGCCCAAATAAATACCATTCACCGGGCCCTGGCCAATTTAGGGGAGTTCTGCACCGCTGACCATAAAGAGCTTCAAACGGTGCCATCTTGATACTCTCTTGGTAACTATTGTTGTAGGAGAATTCAGCTAATGGCAAGCACTCATCCCACCTTTCCGAATAGGCTAATACACATGCTCGCAACATATCTTCAAGAATTTGATTCACCCTTTCAGTTTGTCCGCTGGTTTGGGGATGAATTAATTTTGTATCAAGAGATTTATGCAGTCCTTCCCAGAATTTGGCCACAAACTGAGGTCCACGATCAAAGATGATCGTCTTCGGCACACCATGCAAGCTCAGAATCCATGCAATATATAATTTGGCGTAGGAAACCACTGGATCTCTAGTCTTTACTGGTAGAAAATGTGCAACCTTGGTAAAACGGTCCACAATCACCCAAATAGAATCATAACCCTTGGATGTCTTGGGTAATCCTATGATGAAATCCATACTGATATCCTCCCATTTCCCTTATGAAACAGGCAACAATTGCAATGGTCCAGGATACTTTAGATGTACAGCCTTTACTCGTTGACATACATCACATTTAGCAACATAACGAGCAATTTCTATTTTCATCTTTGTCCACCAGAATCATGATTTCAAGTCTTGATACATCTTATTACTCCTAGGATGAATAGAATACTGGGAGGTATGAGATTCATCAAGTATCTGTTGCCTCAACGTTGGAACCTTTGGGACTACTATTCGATTCTTAAACCAAAGAATACCTTTGTCATCAATTTGGAAGCAGGTAGTGGGATCCACTGCCATACGTGCTTTAATATGGGCTATTCCGGCATCAGTTTTTTGAGCTTCCACAATTTATTAACTAGAGTTGATTCCAACTACAGATTGGCTAGTAGGGTGGGTTGGAACATACTCAGATTCAGTCATTCCATTTCTTGACAGATTGTGGTTTCGAACAGACTAGCCGACAAATGACATAATGCTCCTTGCGACTAAGCGCATCTGCGACCACATTTGCCTTCCTAGGATGATAATGTACATCTAGATCAAAATCCTTGATTAGTTCAAGCCATCTTCGCTGTCTCATATTTAATTCAGCTTGAGTGAAGATGTACTTGAGACTTTTGTGATCTGTATAAATATGGCAAGTATTGCCAAGAAGGTACTAACGCCAAATCTTCAAAGCATGAACCACTGTGGCAAGCTCCAAATCATGAGTAGGATAGTGTTCTTCATGTCTCTTCAACTGCCATGAAGCATATGCTATTACACGACCTTCTTGCATTAATACACATCCAATGCCGGTAATTGAAGCATCACAATAGACGTAAAAGGACTTTTCAATGTCAGGTTGGGCCAACACGGGTGCCGTGGTTAGCAACTTCTTTAGCTTCTCAAAAGCTTCATTACATTCTGGGGTCCAATTAAACTTCACATTGTTCTTCAATAATTCGGTAAAAGGCTTGGAGATTTTTGAAAAATCGGGAATGAACTGACGATAATATCCGGCCATGCCCAGAAAACATCGAACAAGATGAACCGTGGTAGGCGGCTTCCATTCTAAAATATCCTCCACTTTACCAGGATCCACGACTACTCCTTCTGACAAAATATGACCAAGAAATGGAACTTGATATAACCAAAACTTACACATGCTGAATTTAGCATACAACTTGTGTTCCCGAAGTCGAGTCAGCACCACCTGAAGATGAGTGGCATGTTCTTCCTTACTTTGGAATAAACCAGGATGTCATCGATAAAAACCACCACAAACTTATCCAACTTGGGCATAAACACCGAGTTCATTAAATAGGTGAAATGGGCAGGAGCATTAGTAAGTCCAAATGACATAACCAAATACTCATACAACCCATATCTTGTCGTGAAAGCCGTTTTTGGAATATTCTCCGGCCGAACCCGAATTTGATGATAACCTGAACGGAGATCAATCTTTGAAAATACCTTTTCCCCAACAAGCTGGTCAAAGAAAAGATCTATTCACGGTAGCGAATATTTGTTCTTGATAGTTACTTCATTTAGGGGTCAATAGTCGACACACATCCTTAGGGTTTGATCCTTCTTTTCCACAAAAATTGTAGGTCAGCCCCCATGGTGAGAAACTAGGTCGAATAAAACCCTTTTCTAGCAAATCTTGCAATTGAGTCTTCAACTCTGCCAGTTCATTTGGGGGCATTCTGTATGATCTCTGAGAAACTCGAGCTATGCCAGGCTTTAGTTCAATAGAGAATTCCACATCCCGTTTTGGTGGCAAACCTAGCAACTCTTCTGGAAATACATCCAAAAATTCTCGCACCACCAGGATATTGGCTAACTCTTTAATTACCGCACTATATACTGCTTCTAGAACTTTTTTTAGAGAGGGCAACTGGATTGCCAACTAGCTCTCTCCTAACATGGTATTTAATCTAAGGGTCCGTCCTTTCGTATCAATAGTAGCTTCATGTTGGACTAGCCAATTGATACCTAAGGTCACATCTATGTCTTGACCATTTAGCACTATCATATTGGTAAGGTAGCTATGCCCAACTAATACTATTGGCACCTAGAAAGCCATTTCCTTTGTAAACAATCGACCCCCAGGCGATTGTATTGCCACACCACATCTTGTTTCTTGAATAGAAATGTTATGAAGCATGGCAAAATCTTTACTGAGAAATGTATGGGATGCACTTTGGTAGGATGATGGGCAACAAGAAACGTACCCATAAGCATAGGATGCCCTTCGGAAGTCACATCAACTTGAGTATAGAACACTCGCCCAGATTTCCTATTATCCTTCCCTTTTTCATCGTTGCCAAAAGTATTCTTGTTCTGATTTTGAGAGCTGTTTCTCGCTGGTCTCTGGAAACTGGAGTTATTTTGGCGGGGGTAAGGATAATCTTTAATGAAATGTCCCACTCTTCCACAGTTGTAGCAAGGATATTTGGTGCCAGTGGGAGCAGGCAAGTAGGGAACTTGGCTATTTGTGGGTATAGATTGGCATTTATTATTTGTGGGGTAGATGTAGATAGGAGTTTTAGCAGGATAAGTGGCTGGGTGATAGGGAGTGTTGGTAGAGCCAGCTATTCTGATTATTACTTTTTGATGCTTTGCTGGGTCCTGGGAAGACCCAGCTGCAGATTCTTTCCACATTCTTTTTGCATTTTAGTGCACCCACCGTTTGTCTTCCACTGCAAATTGCCACACTGGCAACTTGATTATACGTCAAGTCATAACACATGACCATTTTCTTCTACAGTTTAAAACTCAGCCCTCTCATGAAGTAATCTCGCTTTTAACATGAGTGTTCACATGGACAGTAGCATATTGAGACAAATGATTGAACTTTCCAAGATACTGCATTACTGTGTCAAGACTTTACTTTAACCTAAAAAATTCCACTAGTTTCATTTGCTCTAAAATCTTCCTTAAATTTAGCCCAAGTAACTTGATGTCCTGCTGGTTGGATAGCCACAAAGTTTGCCAACCATGTGCTGGCGGGAAGACGAAGTAACTGAGCCGCACACTGAGGCTTCTGCACTTCTGTACACTGTATTAGGTCGAATTTTTGCTCCACCATCCAAAGCCATTCATCAGCTTCAAGTGGCTCCTCAGCTTTTATAAAAGTGGGAGGTCGAGTCTCCATGAATTCCATATAAGAAGCATTCTTGGCATTATTGGGAGGTACCCGAGCCCCATGCTGATTCTGAAGTACTTCACATAGCACACGTGCATTATCAGCCATCGCATTCACCAGCGCGACAATTGCATCAGCCAGTGTCGGAGGGATTGGTGGCAGTGGAGGACTAGGATCAGCTTCCGCACCACTCTGAGAGGTGTCAGCCACATCAGAAAATCGAATACGCTTAGGCATCTAAAATAAAATAGAACTCATAAAAGCGTGTCCACAACTAGGAATATATTTGTAATACCCAAAAATTGTAAAACATAATATAAGAGTGAATCCTCTTGTTTGTTTTGCCATCCAATCCTCATTTCATGGAAATAGTAATATTTAAGGAAATTAAATAAGGCACCTTCATATAAAAGTATACTAATTGAGTTTATAATTTGAAGTTAACCCAAAAGTACAATTTCGGAAATTGGGATTTAGCCCTAAATTTAAATTCGGGTTTAAAAATAGGAAAGAGAGAAATATTCTAAAATACAAAACAAAAACTTATAAAATTCAAACTATGTTCAAACTGAGCATTTAAGGTGAAGATAAAGGTGCCATGAAAACTTAAATTGGAATTAGGTCCTTGGATTTGGAATTTAAAACTGAAAAGAAAAAAAGAAATAGAGAAAAAGAAAAGAAAGGAAATAAAAAAAACCACCAGCGCTCGTGGGCTGATTTCCAATCCGGCCCAACTCACCCCTGTGTGCGCCTGTCCATCTGCTACTCTTCCTTTGCAATTTTCGGTTGGGACACTTCCATGCGGGGCCCGCTCATCAGTCCTCTCGCACGCCACAACAGATCACGTGATCCGCACTACCCTGTGGCCGCGGGCGGTACTGGTGATCGGTCCTTGCGCCTGACCGATTCCCTCGCAGACGGATGGGCTCCCGGTGTCAGCACCCCCCTCCGTCCTCCTCGCGTGGGCGTGGACTGGAATCCGCGCGTGATGGTGCCGATAACTCCGGCCGGGTCCGCGACTTCGGGGGGATGGTTAAGCTTTGGCCGCCGTTCAGTTACAACCTTCCGCCATAATCTCGGGTGCTTAGCTCCACCGGCATGACCTCGTACTCGCCTCCATAAAGCGTCCGACGTAGTCCAGGCGTTAAGCCAAACCGGCGGTTGGTGATCGAGCAGGGGGCTACGCCGTAGAGACACTGGGGACCTGGAGCTTCTTGTCGGTGTAGAGGAATCTCCGGCAACGGCGCTGTGGGTGGATGGTGGCGCCGCGGGACTGGGGCTTCAACTCCGGCGCATAGGACTTCTGGCAAGCATCCCCTCTTCCTGGTGCACTAACCGTAGGTAAGCTCCATTATTCTCTTTCCTTAAGCTGTGATGTATCCGTCTGCTAGTTGTAACCGATAAGGTCGGGGCCTGGGTATCACCGGTATTTTGGTGGAGATCGACGGCGGGTATGGCGCGTCCACCGTGGTGGCGGTCAGCTAAGCCAGCCAGGGCGCCCCGGTGTCCCTCGGTTGCTCTAGTGATGTCTAGCGGAGAGAGAGAGAGAGTATGGGAAGCGAGAGGTGGAAGAAGGCCCTTGGCCGTGGGATCATGATCTAGCGTGTGGGAATGCTTACCGTGTGGGATGCGACTCGGACCCTCGATTTCGGATCTGGCGGCTTGAATGGCGTGCGGCAAAATAGAGTCCGGGGCGTAGATCTTGGATCTGACGGCCAGGGGAGAGTGCGGGAGAGTAGCTCGCTCCGATCTAATCTGCTGCGTCGATGTCTAATCGGTACGGCCCACGATTGGCCCATACCCCTTCATCCAGTCCTTTTTGCTAAAGAGTCCTCAGACTTTCTGGATTTTGAACCCGCCGTCCGTGGTAGCTGTGCACTGAGTCTGGGTGAATTTGCGAGTGGGCCCCTAATCTTTTTAGTAATTGACGCGCAAACCGGGAAAATAGAGAAAACAGTTAAATCAATTTAGAAAATGAATTTTAATACCAAATTAAGTGCAAGGACTTGTTTAATGCCTAGAAAATTCATACTAAATCATTTTCAGTTCATTCCAGTCCCTAAAATCTTGAAATAATATTGTGCATCACATAGTGTCTCTGTTTTTCACATGAAAGTCACATTAAAATTTATATCCTATTGCAATCTTGTACAAAACACATAAAATCATTAGAAATTCATAACTTAAAATCTATGACTCCGATTTGATTCGTTCAAGTTGCGTTAGTCTCGTAGCTTCGCGTAGATTATTATTATTCAGTTTGTACTTATGTTTGGTGTGATGTTAATTTTGTCTATACCATGTTTGTTTGTATTGCTACGACTAGCGCGAGGTTTCGAGGATATGAAGAATCACCCTGGTAACTGGAATCTCAAGTGCCAGGCAAGTTGTGCCCTTGATCACTTACTTTTCCCAGCCATGTTCTTATTAATTTTAATGATCTGCATAGGTTAATTTTGATGGGATCCTTTATGTACCCCAGTTTTGATTACCTCTATACCTTGTTCACCCCTGAAATATTTTGGGTAGTACTTGCTATTGCTTTATGTGGATTGGGTATGGAGATACAATACTCATGATTATCCTGTTATTATCGTGTTATTATTACTGTTCATGTTAAGATCATTAAATTAATGGGAACATGGAGCGACCACCCGGGAAAACAGTGCTACCACAAGGTTTAATGGGACGCCCTTGGCTGATTAACTAGGAAAGCTAGTGGAGGTCTTCCTTACCGAAAGGGGCAAGGGCAGTAGGG